>OW026358.1:88714665-89236339 GCA_932273835.1 Sarcophaga variegata | reverse complement strand
AACACCTAATCAGTGTAAGATTGGAAGAAGATTTGTAGACAACTTAATAAACAAATTATATGTTGAATTACATCCACCTGTTTATCAGTTTTGTGGACCTGATACAAAACTTCAAAACGAATAGCAAGAATAAAGGAAATAAAGGAATAATTTATTGGATGTAGATTGTAGACAGCACGATATAGCGTACTCAAAATCAATGGATATAGACACAAGCCATCAAGCAGATCGTGATCAGGTATAAATCAGATCGTGACCAGATAGCAAGCAGTTCGTGATCAGATATAAAGCAGATCGTAATCAGATACAAAGCAGATCATAATCAGATAGCGAGCAGATCATAACCAGATCAAATTCAATAAAAAAAAATTATTATAATGTCTAAAAATTACCATAATAAAGTGTTGGAAGATCTTGTAAAGACAAGGGCTGTTCTAAAGAAAAAGTTAAAAAATATTAAACTGAATCAAATAGATAGAGTTAATTTATTAGAAGATACCTTTCAACCAATAACAAAACCACTTAAAAAAATCATTGGAAAACTTAAAGATAAACATAAGGATATAGACAACACTATTAATGATGACGATGATTATGATGATGTAAATGATGATAATGAAAACATCGCAAAACTTGAACATAAGCATAAGGATGTAGACAACACTATAGATGATGAGGAAGATTATTATGACGTAAATGGTGATAATGAAATCATTGGAAAACTCGAAGATAAGCATAAGGATACAGACAACACTATTGATGATGATGACGATTATTATGATGTAAATGCTGATAATGAAATCATCGGAAAACTTGAAGATAATCATAAGGATATAGACAACACTATTGATGATGACGATGATTACGATGATGTAAACGGTGATAATAACGATTTTCAGTATGAAAATATTTCAACTGATGATAATGATGGTGAAAAAAACTATGACCATAATAGACCTGTATCAAGTACATGTATCAAAAACTTGGAAAGAAAACAATGTTTAAAGCTGCCGAAAAATTCTCCATTATTTGAAAATATACAAACACTTATTAATAATAAGCAATTGGATAAAATTTATGGTTTTAATCAAGATGTAGACGGTAGTTGGAGATATGGCAAGGAAAAATTAATATTTAATAGAGATAATACTATGCAGATAGGGAATATGAAATTGAAAATGACGCCTGGATTATTTGAACTAGTATTTCATAAAAAACCTCTCCATTATTCTAAAAATGATTTAAAAAATATAAAGAGATTTTAATTAATACCAATGCACATAAACGTCGCTATGAATCTAATGAACAAGTGAAAGGAACACGAGCCTTCAAATATATACGAATAATTAAACATTTATTCGAAACAACAACAAACATTTTAACAAAAGGCAGTGGTTTAATGCTAAAATTACAAAATAATCTGAAATCAAATTACATACATTGGGATGATCCTAATGAATTAGTTGACAGACTACGTTTACTTCTCTCATCGGAAGGTTCTGGTCACAACAATCATCAAAACGAAATAATCTCTATTATCGAAGAACTTAAAGAATCTAACATAATTTATTAGAAGAGTGAAAGAGATGTCTTATATTAATAAATTTGGAGAAGGTTTCAATAAATATAATCATAAACACAAAATATATATATATATATATATATATAACACAAATACATGATGATCTAGCTGATCTAATAAACAATTTAAACATTGAGGTAGAACATGTTTACCTAAAACATGGTAATGTCAAAAAAAATAAAAAAAATTAAAATAAAATAGACAAAACCAAAAAAGTAGATCGTGAGCAGATACAAAGCAGATCGTGATCAGATGTAAAGTAGATCGTGATCAGATACAAAGCAGATCAAAATCAATATCAAAAAATTAACATACTAAAATCATATAAATTGCTGTATATATAGGAGATCGTCTTGATATCAGCTATTTTTGCGAAGAGGTATAAAAGCAACGAAAAAAAAATTTGTTATAATCTAGGGTCAAAACAAAACCTCAGCCAGTGTAAGATGAGAAGAGGATTTGTAAACAACTTAATAAATAAAGTACCTGTTGAATTACATCTACCTGGTTATCAGTTTTGTGGACCTGGTACAAAACTTGAAAAACGTTTAGGAAGAGGAGATAAGGGTATAAATTTATTAGACGCAGCTTGTAGAGAGCACGATATTGCATATTCACAATCAAAAAATATAGACACAAGACATCAAGCAGATCAAATATTAGCTGAAAAAGCCTGGCAACGAGTTAAATCTAAAGATAGTGATATTAAAGAACGAGCTAACGCGTTGTTTGTGACAAACGCTATGAAAACTAAAGTGAAATTTGGATTAGGTTTGAAGGAGCAGAGACATAAGAAAAGAAAAGGAAAAATGAATAAGTGTAATAAGAAATTATTCACAGCTACTGTGAGAAAACCTTTAAAACAATTGAAAGAACAGAAACCCTTTGATATAAATGATGCTGTTAAAATAGCTCAAAAGGCTATTCATTCAAATTTTAAAGGGAAAAAGCGAGCAGAGATTATAATACCGAGAGTTATACTTGTACCGAAAATTGGAGGATTTCTTCCACTTATTCCCGTACTAACAGCATTGTCAGCGCTTGGTGGTTTGGCAAGTGGAGGATCCGCTATTGTCAAAGCAGTAAATGCTGTCAAAAATGGAAAACAACAATTGGCTGAAGCTAACCGTCATAATAGATATATGGAATCAATTGCAATGGGTAAAGGGTTGTACCTCAAACCATATAAAACTGGATATGGTCTCTATTATAGTCCAGCTCCAAAAAACTATTAGATAACCTTCCCAATCGCCCATTAACAGATTTGGATTTGAATAAATATGGTAGACATCTCAAACATTTTAGGGGTGTTTTCATGCGTGATTCTTTACCTGAAAAACCATTCAAACAAGAATGCGGCATTGTTAATTTAGATGATTCAAATGGTATGGGAACACATTGGGTAGCATATTATAAAAACCACAACTATAAGGAATACTTTGATAGCTTTGGAAACTTACAACCACCACTTGAGATTGTCAACTACTTAAAATTTCCTATTGAATATAATTATGAACGAAAACAAAAATTTAATACATTTAATTGTGGACACTTGTGTTTAAAATTTTTATTCAATAAATATAAATTAAAATGAAATAATTCAGAGTACATCGTCCCGCACTAACACAACCTACTATTAAATTTTTAAAGAAGGGGAACAAAAATGGTAACATCAGCTGTATTGGAAGAACTATTAATAAAGCATAGTAATCAGATTGATAAAGAGCATATAGATTTATTTATGAAACTTATAAATGAACTAAGAATATGTAACATTAGTAAAATAAGTAATCCATTTGTATGTATTAATATGTCATACGTTTGTATTATTGTGAAAATACTTATTCACAATCTTTCAACATTTGTCGATGTCAAACATTCTATACACAATATTTGTTAACACTTAAGCTATTTAATATGTATAAACGAATCTTTAAATATTATTATATTCAATAGGTATATGTATTGTATTGTACAAAATAACAAAATCTTAAAATGAAATATACATACCTAAGAATAAAAAAAAATCTAATAAAATAAAACCTAATTTGATTTAATTAATCCCTTTATTCTATAACTTTATTCATTCAAAACAGTAAAACTAAAAAAAAAAAAACTAAATCCTTAAAACAAGTCTATTTATACTCTGCGATGTTGTAAATCAATCAGTAAATTCAATTATATAAAAAACAGATATTCTACTTATGCGTGAAAAAAAACGCAGGCACAACTATACATTCCTTTCTTATCAAGTTAAAAATCCTTATAACACAACAACAACAACAACACCACGTACAACTATATTTCTATTTCTTCACAATTATTATCTCAAAAGAACGTGCACACATTCATTCTGTCCGTTCAATCATTCGAAAAGCAATACAAATACAATGAACATGTACACTCATGTTTCTACTTAGGTATACGATGTTATTTATTATCCCAAAAAAAAAAAAATTTACACAGGTGTTCATCTCTTTCTTATCACATTTAAAATTAAAGATCCTTCTAATTAAATATACAAAAAAAAATAAAAAACACACAACAACTATACAGGTGTAGATCCCTTTTCTATTTTTCCAGCATTGAGTGTGATAATACGTGCTAAGAATTTACTATTAAAAAACGATCATACACATTACATGTTACACACACACTCATTCTGTTCGTCCAAACATTCGTACATAAATTTTCACATTACATGTTACAAACCTATCGACTAACCGACACTACCGACTGTAGCGTAGGCATGAGCCAAATTTTGTATGGAGTAAGTGGTCGAGAAGCGGCATAAACATACTACTGACCTTTCTCTTGAATACTCTCAATGTTGCCGCATCAGTGCTTAATAGTGTTCATGCTTCTGCTGTATAAAGAATTGTGGGGAGGATGACCTTCCTGTAGAATATTAGCTTTGTCGAGAGAAGTCTATGCTATTCCATTGCCTATTGAGACCATAGTAGTATCTGTTAGCAAGAGTGATCCTTAGCGTTATCTCCAGACTGAAATAATTTTTTTTGTTAACAAACAAATTACTTGCCTATATCGAAAGTATAGTTATCGGCCCTAATCAGAGATCCAATACTCCGCATGTTTCTGCTAGAACTAGTCGACAACATACACTTCATTTTGCCCTCATTTACTGCCAGACCCATCTTGATTCCGTTCGATAGTATTAAAAGTACTCAAGCAACTGGACACTTTTTTGGAAAATTGTGCCATTGCGTTGCACTTCCGTCTTCCGCAGAAAATACTCCATGACGAGGTTGAAGAGGTAACATGATAAGGGATCGCCTTGTCTGAAACCTCGCGCGGTATAAAAAGGTTTCAGACATTCCTTGGGTCCATTCCTACTTTGACGGAGTTGCAGGAGTTGTTCAACGTTATTCTGCCTAGCACAATTAGCTTTGCAGTTATACCGAGGTCAGACATTGCGGCAAAAAACGATTTTTGACGGGGCCATCGAAGCAGCCTTATAATCGATACTTGTGTATACTTGTTTTCCTTGGGTTTTCTCCCGAATTAGACGTAGTGTGGAGATCTGATCAATGGTGGACTTGCGTTTGTTGCAATTACATCGAGGAAAATGAAGTGTCTAGAAGTCGCCGTAACCTAATAGCCAGTGTGTTGTGTTATAAGATACCACCACGCAACACGAGTGGTGTGAGAAGCTAGGACAAAAGGTTTGTTATGACCCATTACGTAAGTAAGTAAGCAAGAATTAAGTGGCTTGTTCCCAAGAGTTGCTTTTTTTTATTTTACCCTGGACGGTTACTCTTCATGTTTATACATTAACGCTACTCTTCGTTGAATTGACGAACACTTTAACCCTGGATACTTTTATGTTTGACCAAATTACGGTCTTTTTATCAACAAAGTTAGTTGATAAAGAAAGCTTGCAGTGAGAAGACGTATTTTTTTTAATTTTTCGTCGATTCAACGTAGAGTAACCTTACTGTACAAAAATGACCATCCAGGGTTAAAAAATGTCTGGCCAGCGTTCGTTTGCTCACTGCAAGCTTTCAACGAACAGTAACCATCCATGGTTGATACACAATGCGTCACATATTGGACATCAATTCGTAAACGCATTACGAAAAGAATTCTTTCTCTAGTCGCGGGGTACGTATTTGTATTAAAATATAAAAATTCATCAGATCACAATTACTGTCTCCCTACACCTGCCATAATATCCTTTCCTATTTCTGACACTATGCATTGCATGAGGCGTATCTATTGCCCGATTGTTGGCTGTAAATAGAAAAAAATTGCAAACTGTGACAGACTTATTTATCTACCCTCGTGTATGTATGTTGTATTGCTATAATAATAATTTTGTAATCAGACTTTTATATGTGTTTGTGTTGTAGTATTTTAACAAGTAAAGTTTCCAAACGTTAATTTATGTTTATTTTCACATTTACTTGGAAAAAGTTAGTTTAAATAAAACATAAAAATCTTTCCATTATAATTTCAAGATAATGAGTTGTAAGAATAGTTCATTAAACTGTTGTTAAAAGATAATAATTTTTCACAATTTGTTGGTTTGTTTTAACAAAAGTCGTAAAAATTAAACGAATGTCAATAATTTAAGCAAGTATCTGTGTGAGTTGCAGCTTGCATTAAGAAAACATGACGAATTATATGTGAAATCGTAGATGAAATCGTATTTTAATTGAAGTATAAGAATACAGTCTGGGTAAGTGTGCACAAATTTAAATAAACATTTTTTAACCGTCAAAGAAAATAGCAATGAACCCGTAGTCGTCATCAACTCAACAAGTCCAAGAGGCAATGGCAGAAAATTTATTATAAGAAAAACATAACGTTCAGTTGGAAATCATGCAGAAGAATCCTTTTAAATGGAAATGTTTGCGAGAAAGTGTACGCTAATCCTATAGATTTTTCTCTTATACTAAGTATACCAGTATGAAAAGAGCGTTTTTTTATGAAAAAATAAAACCATTGCTGACGGCCAATGGACCGAAGATCTAATGTAGGACTTTTCTCTTGAATACTTTCAAGGCTGCCGCATCAGTGCTTAATAATATCTATGCCTCTGCGTCATTAAGAAGCACGGAGAGGAGGGCCGTCTTTTAGGTCATTAGTTTTGTCGTACGAGAGAGATATCTGCTACTCAATTGCCTATTGAGGCGCGATCCTACGCGTGATCTCCAGACTGAAATAATTTTTTTGTTAACAAACAAATTCCTTGCCGTAATCTGAGATCCAATACTCAGCATGTCCCTATTTGCCGACAACATACACTTCGTTTTGTCCTCATTTACTGCTAGAACCATCGTGATGGACCCTCGTTCAATAGTATTAAAAGTACTCAAGCAACTGCACGCTTTTTGAGGAATTGTGCCATTGCGATGCACTCCCGTCTTCCGCAGACCTCTTCCTCCATGACGTAGTTGAAGAGGTCGCATGATAAGGCAACGCCTATTCTGAAGCTTCGTGCGGTATCAGAAGGTTTCAGACATTCCTTGGGTCCATTCCTTAACGAAGTGGCAGGAGTTGCCAAACGTTATTCTGCATAGCTTTATCAGCTTTTTATGGGGCTATTGAAGCTGTCTTATAATGGACAAACAGATAGAGTGTGTCGACTTGTTTTCAGTGTGTATTTTCCAGGATTTCACGTAGTGTGAAGATCTTGTTAATGATGGGGTTGCATACATGCATAATTGGCCATTATAACGCTTTAGTCATAGTTTCTCACACCACTTATGTTGTGGCGTTAATTTTATACATGAGTGGCGGTACCTATAGTTTAAAGTCGACTCCGAACGACAGTTTTTTGAGAAAATTTGCATTGCAATTTTATTTACTCTTAGAGTTTTTGCCAGAAATATGCTGAGTGGAAGTCGACGAAGAAATATTTTGTCATATTTCGTTTATTGGAGATGCCTGACCTGGGGTTTGAACCGAGACCTCAGGTCTAATAAGCCAACATACTATCTACTAGACCAATGCGCCTTCATGATGGACTTGCGGTTTTTGCAATTACATTGAGGAAAATGAAGTGTCTAGAAGTCGCCGTAGTCTAATAATCAGTGTGTTGGATTATAAGATTCCACCACGCAACATGAGTGGTGTAAGAAGCTAGGTTGTGTTCCTGACAAAAGGATTGTTATGACCGATTAGGTAAGTAAGTAAGCAAGAATTGTTACCAAAAGTTGCTTATTTTATATAATGTACAATACGCCACGTATTGAACATCAATTTGTTAATGCATTATGAAAAGAATTCTTTCTCTAGTCGCGGTAGACGTATTTGGTACTGCCCTCCTGGAGAAATTTATTCATGCGACTTAAAATATAAAAATTTAACATCTAACGTCCATTACCACTACTGTCTCTCTACACTGCCCATAATATACTTTCCTAGTTCTAACAGTCTAACAGGACGTATGCATTCCCCGATTGTTGGCTGTAAATAGAAAAAAAAATTCAATCTGCGACAGACTTATTTATCCACCCTCGTGTATAAATATGTACATATATACATATGTGTGTTGTGTTGTTATAATTATAATTTTGTAATCAGACTTTTATATGTATGTGCTTCTATAATGTATGTTAACAAGTAAAGTTTTCAAATGTTAATTTATGTTCATTTTCACATTTACTTGGAAAAAGTTTATTTAAATAAAACATAAAAATCTTTCATTTATAATTTCAAGATAATGAGTTGTAAGAATAGTTCATTAAACTGTTGTTAAAAGATAATAATTTTTCAAAATTTGTTGGTCTGTTTAACAAAAGTCATTAAAATTAAACGAAATGTCAATAATTTAAGCAAGTTTCTGTGTGTAAAATCGTATTTTAATTGAAGTGTAAGAATACCGTCAAAGAAAATAGCAATGAACCCGTAGTCATCATCAACTCAACAAGTCCAAGAGGCAAAGAATAATGTTCTCAATATCACACCAAAGAATACTTTTAATGGAATAGTATGCACGAAAGTGTACGCTAATCCTATAGATCCTTCTCTTATACTAAGTATGAAAAAAGCGTTTTTTTTTATGAAAATAAACCATTGCTGGTTACATAGTTTCTCCATCTTTCAGGCAATTTGTGGATTCCACGCCGACGAAACTGTTTGTCTTTTAAATCAAACCAATTTTTGACTTTCTTGTTGCAATCGAAGTGCTGCTCAAGCCCCAATGCTGTCCCATTGATGAACACAAATAGTAGTCGCAAGGAACCAAGTCTTGCGAATACGGCGGTTGGGGCGGCAGCTCTCAGTCTAATGCTTTGTTTGTGTCCTGAGCCGGGATAGCTTTGCGTGCTGGTGCATTGTCATATTGCCATATTACCCTGCCTTGTCTTCATCCAATGTTGTTTGCACACGACGTCTTCAAACTTTTTTGGTGGTCCAACACATGATCACCATATGCCTCGACGAGCGTTCGATGCGACTGTCCAGCACTTTTCCTCCAATGAAAACAAAAGAAAAAAAAAATAATGCTTTCCTCAAATCATCATGTTCATTGAAGTCTTTTAATTTTTAAAATTCGAAAACTACGATAACAATCTTTTCTCCTTCTTTGCGAGAGGGAATCTTTTTCTTTGTATTTTTTCCTTTAATTCTATCACTTTCAAATTGAACAATTCTATTTCGTTTTAAGTCATCGTTTTCATCTTTTAAAGTATTTTTCTGAGTAAATTTTCAATTCAACAATACATACGTACGTCATAACCTGCCAATATGTTTAACATATGTTAACCTGCAACTACAACAAGCGCCCAAAAAGATTTCATGTTTTGACAGCTGATAAAACATTTCAAATCCGATATATTTCAATCTCTGAGAATTATTCTTTTAACACCTTAAAGCCTTCACACAGCCTTAACAGATTTAAAGGTTTTTATTCAATGCATTCATCTACATACATATCTACGTGAAGTGAAGAGAATGATTTGTGAAAATTTTAGACTTTTATTACAAAAAAAAATGTTTGTATATAATTTTCGTAAAACTTTAAGGCAACAAAGTAGAAGAAAATTATGGTAAATTTTCGTGTTAAATACATACATAACATAATTTGGTCATTACAACCCTTCAGACAGGATTACGACCCAGCTTCTCACACCCCTTATGTGTGTTAATTTCATACATGACTGGCGGGTCTACAGTTTTAAGTCGGCTACGAACAGATTTTTGAGAAACTTTTCAGAGTTATTGCCAGAAATCTGCTGAGAGGTAGTCGCGAAGAAATATTTTTTCACGTTTCGTTTTGTTGGAGATGTCTGACCTGGGGTTGTGCCGTGGCCTTATGTCTAATAAGCGAACACACTACCTACTAGACTATGGGGACTACCTGTTAAATACACATCAGACAATTTGGCCATATGCCTCAGAAAAATTTAGAAGACTTGTCGAAATTTTTAGTAAATAAAAATGTTTTAAAATTATTTTTTTAATTAAATTGTTCAATCCTCGCAAAACGGTATTGACGCTTTTCACAAGGCGATTTTTGTCTTACCCATCAATCTGTTGGCAGCAAGAGCGTACATGCAATATTCCCAGACTTCCACTTCTGCCCTTAAATCGTATGGGAATGCATCGCACAATAGCGATTCTTATGGGTCAATGACCATTTAGTAGGCATGTCGAAAGACTCGATATCCCAACTAACGATTTCTGCAGTAGCTGTAGGTCTGAGGAGGAGGAAGATACTGTCTTTCAACTCATGTGTCAGTACCCTGATATTGGCATGAAAAGGCGGACGTTTCTTGCTTCTAATTTTCTTACATCATTGACCAAATCTCTAATGTAAAGATTATTCCAATAGCAAGACTTATTTTGTACTCGGGGTGGTTTTTTTCAAGGAAATGTTTGATCCACGGGTAGAACAATGGGCCTATCGCCTATATGGAACCTCTCCCTTCGAGGGGGTCCGCCACCTTACATAAAAAACTACATAACCTTAATTTAGGTTAAAACCTTTAACCTTTTGTTTTAAATTTAAAATTATGAATTATTTTTGGATCGAATTTTATCTTAAAATATCATGTGCTGCTCATGTCTATTGGTATGTTAATTAAGTACTAATTGCGTTCTCTTCTAAATATTACTAGGCTTGACACCACCTTTGTCCAATAAATTATTGCAAATTTCATACAAAAGCAGTGCAGTTATAATGAAGGAACTCATTTCAATAATTTCCAATTAGCCCACTAGCAGGAATACTTTCATATACAGATATTGACCTCCGAACATACATATGTATGTGTATGTGTATATGTGAAAATATCTATCACTAAAATGTTGTTGTCCATTTAATGATATAGGTCTGTGTAGGTGTGTATTTATGTGAGAAAAATTTGTTTGTTCATATTTCCGGCTTATAATTGTTTCATTTATGGAGATAAAGTGCAAATAAAATGTTAACGGAACAACAGATATAATATTCATAAACAAAAGTCTCTCTAATCTCCATTTTTTAGTTTTAATAAGATACGCAACATAGCAAAGGTTAAAACATGTTGTCTTAGTATGCAATCATATTCTTCTTCTCATTCTTTTTGAAATACAAACATAAAATCAAATTGCAAAATCAATTTTTTAACTCTGTTTCTGCTTTAAAATGATTACGTTTTTATGATATTTTCTAATTCTCGATGACACGTAAAATTTGAATTATCATGACTATTGGAGTGTAACTGTAATGACAGTTGTTGAGGTTATAGCTGCTACTACAAATAGTGATGATACTAATGCTGCTTCTAACATGCAGGATACACATGCACAATCTTTTGAGGAAATAACAACTTATTTGCCGTTCCATCTATACTTTTGGATAACGGTAGATCAGCACAAACAACTCTCAGCAAAGGGTGAAAAGTCACGTAAACAAAATAAAATCATTGCTGCTCATATCCTTTGAGCGTTCTACCTGATAGTGATCAAATATGGTAATACTGTTGTATTAAGGTAGTGTGTTGGCTTATTAGACGTGAGGCCTTGGTTCAAACCCCAGGTCAAACATCAAAACGAAATATGAAAAAATATTTCTTCGGCGACTTCCTCTCAGCAAATTTCTGGCAAAAACTCTGAGAGTAAATAAAATTGCCATGAAAAAGTTTCTCAAAAAACTGTCGTCCGTAGTCGACTTTAAACTGTAGGTCTCACCACTCATGTATAAAAATTAACACACACAACATAAGTGGTGTGAGAAAGTAGGACGTTGAACAATGGGTCAATTCGACCTCCGGGTACTGTACTTGTCTTAATTGACAAGTACACGTCCTCTAACCTAACCTAACCTAACACTATCAAACAGTTAGGCCGCCATTCGAGCACTCGCGGGTTAAATGTAAGTTAGTCTAGTCTGAAGTCGCCGCAATCTAGTACGTAGTGGGTTGACTTATTAAACATGAGGCCACGATTCAAACGCCAGTTGCAGATATCTCCAATAAAAAGAAATAAGGAATAATATTCCCTCCGGCGACTTCCTCTCAGCAGACATCTGCCAAAAATCTTGAAAGTAAATAAAATTTTCATGAAAGAGCTTCTGAAGAATATGTCGTTCGGAATTGACTTTACACTGTACGTCCCCAGCCACTCATATATAAAATTAACACACACCACACAGGCGGCGAGAGATGACAGTTTGTAATCCGGATTAAACAATTGTAATGGCCAATTAAGTAAGTAAGACGGCCATTTATAGATATTTTAAATATTTTTTAACTGTTTTTCATGTCTACTTCATGATATTGCCATATCTTGTAATAAATTCATTGCGGTGTAAACGGATAAAGTTTCTCAAAAATTTGTCGTTCGGTGTCGACTTTAAACTGTAGGTCCCAAGGCTCATGTAAAAAATTAACACACACAACATAAGTGGTGTGAGAAGCTGGGTCGTAATTCTTAATGAAGGGTTGTAATGACCAATTATGTACATATGTTTGTAAACAGATAATCGTCTCGGATCTTTTTGTTTCCTTAAAACTCTAAGAATTTTTTCTGAGGTCCTTTAATAGTTTCTTGTCTTTCGAATTTTTTTTAGAACTTAAATCATAAGAAAATTGTGGTCATGACTAAAATTTCAAACTTTTAAAATAAGAATTTAAATAAAATTTGTATTTCGAGGTTTATAACCGGACTTTTGATAGAGGAATGTAGACTCAAAGAACCTTAGTTCCATATGGAGATAACCTTAAATAGTTTCCGTAATGATCAGAATGAGTCATCAGAACACAATTTGGAAACAAATGAGGCGTTAATGAATTCTAAAAGGAAACACTTGTATGCAATCAAATTAGGGGCACGGAAGTATCTTAGTTGACATCAAGCAGCAGTGGTATAGGTTTGGAAAAAGCATAATAAGGATACTCTATATAGATTGAGGGCTGTATAGCATCTCTACACGGCAATAATAGTTTGTTGGCTAACTAGACGTTAGCTTGAGAGTTCAAAACTTTAATTTACTGTCTAAAAATTTTTTTATTTGGTTTCCCCTCCATCCATCCATATTGACATCGAGCACCGTCGGAAAGTTAGTCTGGACAATGGGCTTGCAGAACATATTATAGGCATACTCTATAACATATAAAGAAAGTAAAATAGATCGTATGGTATCTCTTTACAAAAATAATAATAGAAATAAAACGGACAACCGTAAGATCTTTATGGATATTATCTGCATTGAATTTCCATTGATTACATTTAACAGAAACATTAAAATATTAGGCGGTGAGTTATTTTTTGTGGTTCCAAATAAAAATTTCAAACGTAAAAGCTTCTATCAGGAGACAAATATTTCAATAAGAAATCTCTTCAAACATGCATACATATAAACGTCGGAAAAGGCAGCAACAACTTCATGACGCGCACATTAGGTTTCGTATGATCAGGCAGCTTTCACGTTCAACCTTGCTCGTAAAATGATTGGAAATATATTATACATGCTGGATACAAATGTATCCATTATTATTATCCGTCAGTCAGGACATTTAACTCGTGCTCTATTAACTATTTCAGGGTTTTGTAGCGTTAGTTTATATTTTTACGAAAATGGAAATGGTGTTACCAGATTTAACATTAAAATGATAAATAAAAGCTACAAAAACAAAAACAATGGACTTGTTTACATGATCAACGAATAAACAATAATATAACAACAACCTCAGTATAAAAAAGGGATAAAAAAGTAAACAAACAGGCAACAACAACACTGCAAGGACAAACGTAAACGAAATACACAAACAACATAACGTAAGCAATATGTTTACGTTTATAGAGATTTCGCGAATGCAAAGTCATTCTTCTTCACAAGTATTCATCAGACTGTTTACCCTGCAATATAAAAGACAACACAAAGCAGGCAACGCGATCAGTAAGAATTCAGTCAGTCTTGTGTGAAGACGCGTTGCATGTGAAGAGAATAATCGTGGTTTGAAGATCCCCGTTATAAAGATCTATTGAACAATTGTTATTGTTTACGCAAAAGAGTGAAAAGAAGAATAACCAATAAAACAATTGTTGTTTACATCAAGTTGTGAACAGTGGCACACAGAATTATGCGATCAATAAAGGAATTATTTAAAACTAAACACAAATTTATTTTTTTTTATTTTCAATCCACGAACTCATATTTTAAACGTTTTTAAAAACGTAGAAACGTAACAATATGTACGCATATTTACAACTTTAGCCAAACATTATATTCTTTACTTGGAAAACTTTGAAAGTATTTGCGTGTAGTGCTGTACTTGAATGCGAAGGTATCTTAATCTTAGATGACATAAAAAAACCTTATAACAATAGGTACACAGCCAACTTTGAACAAATATCAAGGAGAACTTCAAAGTATTTGAAGAGCTTTATCATATTCTTGCGTACACTTTCACCAATATTTTAGACTTTCCGAAAGGAAAATTTTCGCAACGTGAATTAACTTTATTTAATCACTTTTTTGGAGGGAGGGATGCATGCAAACAAGGTAAAGTTTCTGATTGTGGTCAACGTGGCGACCACCAGGACGATCCTTGTCTTGCTGTATTCAAGTTGACAAGCAGCCTCCTCGTGGCTCCTCCTGGATGGCATTCTAGCACCCGCTAGATGTTAACTAATGCGTGCAGCGAATGTCCAATCCCCTGGACGTTAAATTTGGGTTGTGCGTAGGGCTTGGAACCCACCACGTAAAAACAAATATCCAATGAAAACCAAGACAGAATCCTATGAAAAGATCCCCTCAAAAGTTGACGACCACGGCAAACGTATAAAGGACTATGATTTACGTATTGGCACATGGAACGTCCGCACCCTTTACAGGGTAGGCGCTTCCGCCCAGCTGGCGGATGCCCTCATTAAATGTAGGACTGACATCACTGCCATTCAGGAAATGCGATGGACAGGACAAGGATACAAAAGGCTTGCATCTTGCGATGTATACTACAGCTGCCATGAAAACAAGCACGAATTTGGATGCGGATTTGTGGTTAATAAGAGACTTCATCACCTTGTCTCTGGGTTTACACCTGTGAACGAAAGAATAGCCACAATCCGCCTCAAGGCAAAATTTTACAACATCAGCCTAATATGTGCTCACGCCCCGACGGAAGAAAAGGACGATGTGGTTAAGTATACGACGTATACGATAAGTGCCCGGCCGATGACGCCAAAATCGTCCTCGGGGATTTTAATGCAAAGGTCGGGCGGGAAGGTATCTTTGGCCCCACTGTCGGACAGTTCAGCCTCCACGCAAACACTACCTCCAATGGTATGAGGCTGATCGATTTCACCGTGGCGCGTAACATGGTAGTATGTAGCACTAAGTTTCAACATCTCGACATTCACAAGGCCACATGGATGTCCCCTGATCGCTCAACATCTAACCAGATCGATCATATTGTGATAGACGGGAGGCACGTATCCAGTGTACTAGATGTGCGCACATTCAGAGGTCCAAACATCGACTCGGACCACTACCTTGTCGCAGCCAAGTTTCGATTGCGCATAGCGCTTCGAGGTCTGCGCACTCTAGTGCATTGCGAAAGCTGGACGTTAAGAAGCTGCGATCACAAAGGACAGCTGAGGCGTTCTCCGCTCAACTCTCGGATAAGCTCCGTCGTTCCCCATCTAATCTCAACGACATTGGCGGACTGTGGGCCAACATCTCCCACTCCTTGCGCACTACTGCGGAAACAGTACTTGGTTTCGAACGCCCACCCCAACGAAATCAATGGTACGATGAGGAGTGCCGCGAGGCAACTGCAGCGAAAAACGCCGCATACAAAAAAACGTTGCAGTCAGCCGCTACGCGAGCCATTGTCGAGAACTATAGAGAGAAGAGAAGGGATGAGAGACGCCTTTTCAGACGCAAGAAGAGGGTGCAGGAAAGGCGTGAGCGTGAGGAAGTCGAGATGTATAGATGTATGAATGACGCTCGAAAATTCTATCAAAAGGTTAAGCGTCTAACCGAGGGTTATAAGCCCGGAGCGTCTTTCTGCAAGGACGAAAATGGAAACTTAGTAACAGATCCGCAGGGAGTACTGAGGTTATGGAGGAAACACTTCTCTACTCTGCTACAAGGCGATGACGACACCAATACCGCCTTTAGAGATGAGGTTCCGAACCCGATCGATTATGACGGCGTGGAGTTTCCGCCGCCTAGCCATGAAGAGGTCAAAGTCGCGATTACGCGCCTTAAAAACAATAAAGCGGCAGGTCCTGATGGCCTCCCCGCTGAATTGTTTAAGACCGGATGTAATGAGTTGGTAGGGCGCATGCACCAGTTTATTTACAAAATATGGCTAGAGGAAAGTATGCCCAACGATTGGAACCTCAGTGTCCTCTGTCCTGTCCTGAAAAAGGGAGACCGTACTATATGCGCCAACTATAGGGGTATAAGTCTTCTCCCTATCGCATATAAGGTTCTTACAGGCGTATTGTGTGAACGACTGAAGCCACTCGTCAAAACACTGATTGGACCTTATCAGTGCGGCTTCAGACCAGGCAAGTCCACCATCGACCAGATCTTCACACTACGCCAAATCCTGGAAAAGACCCACGAGAAACAAGTCGACACACACCATATTTTTGTCGACTATAAGGCTGCTTTTGATAGCCCCATAAGGGATCGTGTTTTTGCCGCAATGTCTGAGCTCGGTATACCTGCGAAGCTGATAAGGCTATGCAGAATGACGTTGAGCAATTCCTGTAGCTCCGTCAAGGTAGGAATGGTCCTCTCCGAGCCTTTTGATACCGTGCGAGGTTTCAGACAAGGCGACCCCTTATCATGCGACCTCTTCAACTTCGTCATGGAGAGTGTTCTGCGAAAGGCAGGAGTGCATCGCAGTGGCACTATTTTTCAAAAAAGTGTTACTGCTGCCTTTAGTGCTATTGAACGCGAGTATACCAAGATGGGTTTGGCAGTAAATGAGGGCAAAACAGAGTATATGTTATCGACGAGTCGAGACGCGCGGCGTATTGATTCTCAGATTACGGCCGATAACTATACTTTTGATACGGTCAAGGATTCATCTGTCTTGGCTCCGCCGTTACCACCAGAAATGATGTCAGTCTGGAGATCAAGCGCAGGATCACTCTTGCCAACAGGTGCTACTATGGTCTCAATAGGCAATTGAGTAGCAGAGACCTCTCTCGTACGACAAAACTAACACTCTACAAGACACTCATCCTACCCGTGCTTCTTTATGGCGCAGAGGTATGGACCCTATTAAGTACAGATGCAGCGGCCTTGAGAGTGTTCGAGAGAAAAGTACTGCGCAAGATCTTCGGTCCAGTGCGAGTTGGCGATGATTTCCGTATCCGATACAACAGTGAGCTGTATGAGCTCCTCAACGACATAGACGTTGTACAGCGTATTAATATCCAGCGGCTGCGCTGGCTCGGCCATGTCGTTCGAATGGAGGAGGATGCGCCGGCGAGACGGGTATTTGATGCGGGAATCTGCGGAAGTCGGCGAAGAGGACGACCTTGCATCCGTTGGAAGGACCACATCGAGGAAGCCCTGTCATCGATTGGTGTGACCAACTGGCGTAGGCGCGCACGAAGCAGAGGTGCCTGGAAGGATGTGTTGCGGCAGGCCGAAATCCGATAAACGGGTTGTTATGGCCAATTAAGTAAGTAAGTATACACTTTTTTGTATCCATTAAATGTATGCTTTTGTGGTTTTTGGTTGTTTGTTTCTTATACAATATTCTGCTTATTTTCTTTGTACGATTTTTATTAAATTTTCTTTTAAAACTTATTTGGTTTATTCTTGAATAACTTTATTAAACTTTATGTTCACTGTGCGACCTTATAAATATTGTACATAAACGGCAACAATGAGCAGTGAATACATGAATTCATTTTAAAAATCTTTGGGGTTGGCATATTTCATATTTTGTATACAGTTTGTCTTTTGTTTTCTTTTCAGTCTTCTGATTAATCAAGGGATTTAAATAAACGAGACGATAAATTGGTATTTATTTTACCATAATAAAAAAAAACTTTCTTTCTTTCTTTGCTGTTTTTTTTGCGGTTGATTAAAATTTAAATAAAAATGTTGTAAATATTGTATTTAAGACCGCAAAGCAACACTTTAAGACGACATTTGGCTTTGATGTTTAAAGAAAAGAAGTCATACCAAAGCATTTTCTTTAAATGTGTGGCGCGGTGGTGTAGTTATAGCGCTCAACTACAAACCGCACGTAATTTTGGCTCCTTCTTTTGAGAAGCCTATAAAATCTAACCATGATTTCCGATTTTATAAAGTTCACAGGCCTCTTGAGAAAGAGTGATCGTCTGATTCGATAAGTTCCATTCTCTCAAACGATTTCAATGTTGTATCACTATTCAGAGGTTTCCAAATAAGATCAATCGTTGCCCGTTTTAGCTATTAGAAAAAGATATTAGATATTAGATATTATTTTTAGATATTAGAAAAAAGGCAAAACTCATCACTGATTACTTTTTTATTTATAATTTCCTGACAATTCACCCGTGGCATCACAACGGGCCACTGTGCGTGCTCAAGTGAGCTTTGTGATATCAGAGCTACCACTCCGACCTAAACCTTCCTGTCAATTCTCGACACCTGACTCTACTGAGCATACTTTGTATTGCATTGGTTTCTTTTGTTTTTAGTTCTAATATGAAATTTTAAAATAGAATTAAACTCCATTTACAGCTTATATAAGTGGTGAGAATAATAAAAAATTCAAATAAAACATAAAATACTTCTAATATAAGTGATTGACATATTTAAATTATTCAGTTTCCGACGAATATCGTATTGAACTCCAAAGGACTTAGGATACATACATATATATGTATATACACAATTGGTCTTTACAACCATTCTGCCAGGATTACGACCCAGTTTTTCACGTTCCTATGTTATTGTGTGTTAATTTTATAATTCTTAATACCTACAGTATAAATTCGGCTACGAACGACAAATTATTGTGAAAACTTTTCATGGCTGTTAATCACAGGTCTCATCGCTAACTGACTATTTATGACTAACAACTTCAGTAACTATCGGTGGTATTATGACTTATAATTTCAACCTTTACTTTGTTCATGTTCTCGTAAGTTCCTGTATATTTGTTTGTATAATACTGTGTACCATTCATTGTGTGTATCTTGTTGTTGTCTGTTTGTTCAGATTTTCGCATAATTTACTTGTAATAAAATCTCAAACCGTTTTTGTTTTTTGCCGCATTTTAAAATTTTAACTTTTAAATCACCCACCCATTATATATATACTCACATTATGCTGTATGAGTGATGTTGAATACCATTAGTTTCATACAGTTGCAAAATTTATTTTTTTGTTGTGAAGATGAGAAAGATACGGACTATAAAAATACAGGCCCTGCTGTAGCACCTACTAGAATATAGCCTAGAATTGTGGTTTTTGTATTTACTTTTAAGTTACGATACCTCAAAATATTAAAATTTTTTTAAAATCCATCAAAGTCTGATATCACAGCTTAATTCCAAATTAAATCCAAATTAATTGGGTATACTTTCTTTTTAATTGAATTTGAAATATATTACTCATACGCATCATATTACATGTAGTGGAATAGTTACTCTGAAAAGTATGCACTAAATAAGCTTCGATTTTGTCATGTATGAAATTAATGGAATTAAATATCACTCATATGTCACATATCTTTGTACTTGTCAAAAATGAATTTTACATTATTTATATTGCATAATTTGAGCATAATTTGATTTAAATTAAAACAAAAAGAGTTTTTGTTATTGTTTTGCTTTGAACTACAACTGTTCCGGTTGGACATGGCTTATTATTGCATTCATATTGCTTCCGCGGTTGGCCTCACAATACCTAATTCGATCCAACCAATTTTCGTGCACTATTTCGAGTGTATGGGGTCGTATCTCGTCAATGCCATCACGAATGTTGGCCTTCAAATGCCCAATTGTCTCTTGCTTGTCGGAATAACACTTTTCTTTAACGGCGCCTCACAGAAAATAGTACAACGGTAGCCAATTGACACCAACATTTCTACTAATTAAACAATCAAAAGGCTATCACACGTTTGTCGCAATAAATCAATTCTGACATGAGATACAGCAAACAAACCCTTTGATCCCAGGTACACAGTGAAAACTGTAAAACAAAATAACAAACATACATGTTGCTAAGTCGTTTCTAATTATAAGGCCACCACTTTATGTGGCAAGTTGATATATCCTGTTGAAACCAAACATCGTTCACATCAATACCATGAACAGCGGGTACGAAAATCGGTTACCATGGTGCGACAGATGTCTCCACTGATCGCAATGGTTGAGCAGTTCTTATTTGCAGAGAAATATGACGCAATGATGCCTTTGTTTGTGCACCAAACAGTCACTCGTAATGGGGGCATTGGCTGCTATAAGACCAATTGTGGGGTTTCTTAGCCAAGATGAAAATGAGCTTCATTGGTAGATGATTTTTATTTTTTGGAAAATAGACATCATCGGGCAGTTTATAGTTGGTCCAAATAATTCCAACGTTCAAGCGTAAATGTATTCGTTATATTCAGTGGAGATAATATACTGAATTTTGTGACAGAATAGAACAGTCTCTCTTCTGTAAGATCACATGTAAGTGGTCCAAGTTATGGGCAAAACCGTGGTCGTCGTGTAGTTTCTCATTCGCCCAATAAATCCCAAAGTTGGTCAATCTACTGAATTTTGTGACAGAATAGAATAACATAAATACCGGTAGATGGCCCACCCAATATATCTACACCTTCATATATTTATTAAACACTTTGGCCATTACGCCAGTTTGTTGGGCGTTATCTAGAAGGACATTGTTTCTTACAATATTGTTTGAACGTCGAATCAAAGCTACAGATTTGAGAAAAGCTGGGGATTGAACTTAGGACTTATGGACTATATGTTAAATCAGAAAAAAAATATAAATAAGTATACATTCTTAATCCAATGTGTCTATTTAAATTATGTGTCTATGTTTAATGGTAATAAATGTCGAATTATCCTCCTGGAATTCAAGAAAAACTAATAAAAAATTAAATGATATTAAACCAATGACTTTCTTATTATTATTTTGATTATAACAGCATTAGAGAATTATTCATCAATTTGTCGAGATATAAAATTTAAAATAATCTACGACAATAACATAAAGAATATGGCGACTCTGGTCAATGAAATCTGAGTCACATACACAACGATTGAGATCAACAAACACTTCAGTTTTTCAATTCATTCCCCGTAACATAAAAAAAACGTGACAAGTGGAGATTAATGTAAAACACAAAGACGTATTGCAAGTGAAATAAAAAAAAAAAAGACAATAAAAATATAAGAATTTGGTAAGGAAAATACAAAAAGACTTCTTCGACATCTTCATTACATTTACATAGTAATTCAAGTGGAAAATAAATGTCTTAGAAATTGATAGAAGAAATTGGCAGGTTATTTTCGTTTATATTCTTCGAATTCATTATTTTTATCCTTAACTATGGGCTATAGTTTGCTTGAATTATTTCATTTGCTTTAATCGATTTTTAAAACAAGAGAAAATATATAGAAAATAAATTTAATTTTAAATTAAAATCGAAAGTTGAATAAAAGTCCACAACAATTATTTCTTTGAAAAGCGTTTTGTAAAAAGAAATTGCAGTAATTATAAATAAATATGAAAACTTTCTGTTGTTTTTTATTTTCACACAGTTTTTGTTTCTTGTGTTTATAAAAACATAAGAATTTTAATTTAAATTTCGATATCCAATTAATTTAATACTGAGTTACTGAGAACCTTCTCGTTTGTAGCTGGTTTAAGTTTCAGTCGTACATATATTGGCCTTCAATATTACTAGTTAAACAAGAAATAAGAAAGAAAAAAAAATGGAATTAATGAAGACATAAAAGAAAACAGCTGAAAAAACTAAGTAGAGATTAGTGACAGAAATAAAAGATAAGAGAAGCACAATCCACGCCTACTATTTTGAGAGTGGTATCCATAATTCATAGATTTTAATGCCATTTTTCAGACATCTGGCCATATGTTACAAAAAGTTTCCAATTAATTCACTTGAAGTATTCAAGATTCGAAAGCTGCTCTGCCTCTGACTTGACTTGATCTGGTTATAACAGTCGTCTCTGCAATATATCCGTTGTTCCCGTATAAAGGAGACATTTATTGAGAATACGTCTTAATTTTTCTTTATGGCGATGACATCTGTCGCCCAAAATTTAATTTATTCATCAACTAAATAAGGATTGTTAGAGTTTACAGAAGGAAATAAGACAGCTATTGCCGCCACTTCTTTGCTATTTAAACATTCGCTATTGCATAACTGATAAATAATGGCAAAATAACAATCCTCCACACCGAAATCCAGTGGACAAGTAAAAATAAAGACTTAACACACAATAGTTTGTCTCAGTACTTTTAAAATGCGGCCAAATCGATGTGTAAAGATCTGCTGTTCTATAAGAATTGAAATTTGTAGCGAACTTAATCACAAATTCAGTTTTTAAAATTTCTCATCAATCGATTCGAATGTGCTAATGGGTTTAGGCTTTAGAATTACTTTAAAAATAAAATAGAATTTTATACTCATATGTATGTGATCCTTGATATGTAGATAGTATACCGATAGAATTCTGCAGCTGCTACTCAAAGGAAAATTTCATAAATTTTACATCCCTTATCAATACATTACATTTCGATGAATTATATTCATGTGACTTTTGTTTAAACGTGTTGTGGAAAACGATGCTCTAAACTTCTTTCAGATCAATTAATGAAGTATACGAGTGAAGATTCCATGGAATTGCGAGTGTAGCCGTAAAGGGCTAGAAGTTAATGGAAGTCTCTCTATTTATGGCACTAAATTTTCAAATAATGACGTAAAACAAATGATGGAAGCGTGGCGACGTTTTAAGAGTGAAACATTACTTTTGTTACAAGAAAGCATAAAGGATTGTTTCCGGATGTATAAAATAAAGTTGTTATAGACGTTACAAGCCTTCCTCAGTAATTTACGGACATAATTGCTTTTACGGACACAAACATGTAAGCAACTATATTAACGTTGCCATAGTGTACATAGTAGATAGCATAATACTAGACATGGTTCAACTCCACGCTCAGTCATCTCGAAGAAAACGAATGAGAAGGGAAACTATTTCGTAATTTATCTATGACTTCTGGCTGGTATTTGTCAACCATCCTGTCTGTTTTATCAAGGAGAAGATTTTATTCAAACCTACTTTGGATAGGCATGTTTTGTTCCAATTGTGGAAGATCATTCGTGATTTCGTGAGTTAAATGGATATGGACAGGTAACAGAATACCAATCTTACTTAATCGTTCGAATTGTCTGTTCCAGCAGCCTTTCCAAGTCAGATATGTTGTTACTTCATTATGTCCCCCAGAGGCATCCAACTTTTTTGTGCAATCCTTGATGCTATCTAGGAAGATAATAATTACTATACTGCCAGTAAATATGCGTTTACCCTTACTTAATATACGTAGGCTTAAACTTAAAAATCTCTTTAATTTTGAATCCGCAATAAAACGATAATGTTTTAAAATGTAAAATCGTAATAATTATCGATTATTTTCGATTATTTTTTATTTTTATCTCTCCTTCCTAGGTACAGCGACAGGGACACTGTAACGATGGTCATCGAGTCTAACTTGAGGGCCATCTGGGTCTCGTCAACTTATCTTGCGCACGACTATGGGCTCTCCCCTCCCCAAGAACCCATAGGCCGACTGGTATCAGATGCGCAACTACGTGGGATACGTGGTGAGTGCTTAGTCGACTTTATTATTAGTAATAAGTTAGTTATAGCTAATCGGGGTAATGAACCAACCTTCCTCACATCGAATAGGAAGGAAGTGCTGGTCATCACCTTGGTTAGCTCTGATTTCTCTGATTATATTAGGGACTGGCATGTATCTGGGGTATGCTCCTTTTCGGACCACAGATACATTACACTTAATGTTGACGAGGTGGAGTCTGCACATAGGGAGACCCTTTCGGTCAATAGGAGGAAGTCCAATTGGACCATTTTTATGGGAAGATTGCGCAACTGCTTCCCTGCAACCCCTCCGACCATTACTACACGTTTCGACATGGACATGGTTAAGTCGGCGGCAGTATCCTCCGTCAATCCATCTGTTCACAGAGGGTAGCCCAAACCGCCACAAACCGACGATCTCCATCGATCTAGTGGCAAACTCTTTAATAAGGCAAATATCACGGGCGAATGGGCACTTTACAAGTCCAAAAAGAGGGAACTGAAATACGCAGAAAGGTGGGCGAAGAGGGCTTCGTGGAGGAACTACTGCGCGAGCGTAGAAACCTCTGCCGAGACGAGCCGTCTGCGCAAAATACTAAGCCCCAGGACTGGACGGTATTATTCCAGGTGACATCCAGCAGGGGGAGGAGATCATTCTTCCTTGGCTGCTTGCCATCTGTAACGCTAGTCTTAAGCTCCTCTATATTGCGTGGAGCTGTAGAATATCTAGGGTTATCTTTATTCCCAAGGCTGGGAAACCGTCCCACACTAAGGCCGGAGACTACAGACCTATCAGCCTTTGTTCCTTTCTCTTGAAGATGCTGCAAAGGGTCCTTGATGTTCATATTAGGGCCTCGATTGATCCACTACTTCTATCCTCATCCCAACATGCCTACACGAGGGGTAGATCAGTGGAGACTGCACTGCACTCCCTTATCTCTCGGTTGGAGAAATCCTAAGACGTTAAAGAATGCACTCTGGCCATTTTCCTGGACACTGATGGTGCATTCAACAACATCAATCCGGATGCTATAGTTGGGGCTCTTAATTTCCTCAACCTGGATCAGAATCTTGTCAGGTTTACTGATCTTAATTTATTAACTGACCTGTAACAACAATTTAAATACCACCAGGCACCAGTTTTAATTACAGGATAATTTCCATCAGCAGTATCATTATCACGATCTTTTGTGTTAAAATTATAACCCACATGCCCACTTAATGAATCTCTAGCATCGCCCGCATATGATCCAACTTCAATTAGTCTGTAATTTTCAGTCTCATTCCCCACTTGGAAATCGTCATACTTGGCGTATTTCGTCACATTTTCGAAATCTTCCAAAAGTATGAGCAACTCCATGGGCTTAAGATTGGAGGTTAGGGCGTGCACTTTGTCTAATCCTATAAAGAATTCACCATCTAAATTGCCAAAACCAGATTTATACTCTGTCCAATTCATGTAAAAGTCCACCGCTCCATTGATATGTCGTTGAATAACCGTCCCACCGCCATCCTCTACGCTGTTATTACAAGCAACGTAAAATGGTGCAGGACCATACAGATGATTCGTAATGAGGCACTTATTTATTACACAATAATTGGCATTGATATCCGCACAACTGGTGGGATATGATTGATTGCTGCTTAAAAGTAATTGAAGAAAAGTTTTAAATGAAGATAATTCATTTTAGAGTAATTCATGAATTTTAAAAGCCTTTTAAAAATGAAAATATTACATTAGTTTAGTAGGAGGGATTATGCATCACCTACAGTAATGTTAACAACTGACAGAAATTTATTTGACCATAATGAATTCTTTTCTTCCCCGTTTTTTTTAATTTTCCGAAAGTGAGTGCTTTAAAAATAGAATCAATTTCTGTCACTGCCTTTTTTCTTTTTTCGCTTAAACCTGAATTATATTAAAAATATTTTTTTCAATTACTTACGCAATTAGACCGTGAAGCTCCCCCATCAAACATTTTTCAGTGGCATCTGAAATATTAAAAATTTTTTTTTAATAATATTGAAGTTGAATAATTTTAAAAACAATTCTTACTTAAGTGTTGCTGAATATCATGATAAAATTTCAATTGATCCTTTTTAGGTATTGCTTTATTGCCAATAATCGTAAGCTTCGCGTCTATTTTCTGCATCAAATTGAATTTATCGGATATTGTAGTCTTCAAGGCCTGGGTATGACCTTCCAAATTCATTTCTTTCAGAAGATTTTGAATATTATTCTGGTTGTTAATAATATCTCCCGAGATATTCTTCGGCATTAAATTGCTTTCTATGTCTTAAATTGCTTTCTAGTGCAATCATTTTGTCGGAAATTGTATTCTTCAAGGTCTGAGTATGATCTTTGAAATCAATTTTTTTGCAAAGTTCTTGCGTGTCATTTTGCTTATTTAGAATTTTCGCCAACATATTATCATGCTCTTTTAGTTTTTCTCTAATGTCAGTCATAACTAAGATTTTATCATTGACTGGTGGTGGGACTAATGAAACTTGGCGTTCAGCTTCGTGTTTTTCTAATAATTTTGCTTCTATTCCCCTCATTTGTAAAGACAATACATCCATTTTATTAAAGAGTTCCATTTGTTGCCGTAGAAGAGCATCATGATTGATTTTCGCTTGTAGATTCAGTCGTTCCAGTTGAGTTTCGAAGCGTGTATAATCACACGAATGAATCTCTTCATATGTATCATCATTAATGGACTGTATGTATAATATATATATAATAATTATATATATAATTTTCTTGTTTAAAACCAACGACAGAAAATACTTACTTTTGTTTCGCCCACTGCAAACCACTGCACACTCCAAATGCACAGCAAATATAAAAGCTCTACACAGTATTTCATGTTTGCGATGAAAGTCTTGTATAGATGAGCTTCATTAAAAAGCGTTGTTTTTATATAATACTGAAGACACAGCGATTTGAAAAAAATACTGAAATGTTGTGCTAAAAATAAACCACAGACATCATTTGCACATAGCGCCTGGTGCATTGATGTTTCGTCAGCTTTGTTCTTTAATTACTGATTACAAATGTATGTATGCAGTTGGCGAATAAAGTATGCATCCATTGTTAATTTTTTCAATTAAATACGCTTACAAAAACGTCAAAAATTTTAAAAGCCTCTCATTTTAATTGCTATTGTTATAGCTTACATGTCTGAAATAAAATGTTTAGATTTCAACGCAAAATATTTCATTTCAATATTTATTTATTTCTTGTTTCAATCATTATAGTTTTTATTAATTTATTGCAAGCTTCAGATAATGAGGCAACAGACATTGATAAGAATTTGAAATAAAATCTATTTTAGCTTCAAACCTTATTATATACTTTTGAACTATCTGAACAATATTTTATGATTATTATTTTTATCTGATTATTTTATTTTTTTCTTAATACGATGATACGTGATAATCCAACACCCCAAATATATAATAATCTTCTATCAAACATTGGATGTTAACTGTAACAGTTATTAATGCAGATGTAATGCAGACAAAATACAGACAAAAATAATTTGCTAAGTATACCACATAAGGTGACTCAAATGTTGACAACACTATTCCTAGAAAACGAAAATTGACAACGATAGTCAAGAATACACACTCCAAGTATTAAATTTATTTTTTCAGAAAAAATACGAATTAAAAATTTACATTTTTAAGTTAAAAATAAAATTGTTCAACAAATTATTGATTGTTTATTGAAGTATTGAAAAATTTTACATTATTTCAGGCAATATTTGTCATGATTGTCATTGCATAAGTGGTCATGGATATCATCACGAATGGAGAAAGCCACTCAATATAACACTCAGATGAAAAGCAGGGTGTAATATACTACTGACATCCAAACATTTACACTAACACAGATGAGCAGAAGACTTCCAACATTTTCAATGACAAGTCGAACTCTTCCATTGTATTCTTTATACATTTTTGGTCGTCAGCTTTCCTTTGGCGGAGAAGCAGTATGCATACGATCTTTGAGCCAAACAAATTGATTTTCTTTCCGATAAAGCAAACCACGACGTTTCATTTCAATGCAGGTTTTGCTTGGGTGACTATCACGATAAAATTAAGAACCAAGATGGTACATCCCCAAACAGCCAGTCATCTTATACATATGGAAATAAGTGTGGGAGACAATTTGCGGTCAATTGGTTCTGTCATTACAAATTCAGAGATATACCATGTAAAGTTAATAGTACCCTACGGTATAGGCACTAGGACACTATCAAACAGTATCAGAAAAAAATAAAATGTTTCAGTTTGTGGTCATGTCATGATCCTCTTAATTGGAAAAGGAAAAACAACTCAATTTGCTGTTGAAAACTATTGACATCATTATAAACACAAGCAGGAGGTACGGCGATAAAAACAGGCGGTAATAGATAAGGGAATTAACAGATATTGTTTCACATCCACTACAAGCAAGGATTGTTCACATTTGTTGGTGCTAAACTTCACCGAACGCCGCCTAAAAGTTCACCAGAACAAAATATTTCCTTCCAACCCTACACTATAAGCCAGAAATATGGAATTCAGGCAGTTTGATATTCAATGTTAATGGAATTTCAGTCTAATCTAATAAATTCACAGAACTAACCGAGAGATTCGAAAATAGAAGGGCCCTTCAGATAATTATTGAAATAATAAAATGGTTTTATGGCAATATCTGTGAATCGTATACTGTTCTTATGGCTGTAAAGTAACCCGATTGTGTTTTCAATGTATTATTTTCATGGCAGATTTACAAAAAATTTCGTATGTATATCAGCATCTTCAAAATAAACTACATACTTTGTTGTATTGTGTAGTATTCAATGGTGAATAAAAATGTATGAAAATGTTTGTAGCATTTTCTACCTCCCTATTATTTCCTCCACCACTGTATATAACATTTGTGTATATTTTTTTTATTTATTTTTTAATGAAGTTGTCAAACATCCACACCAAACATATTAATGCAACAAATAAATACAAAAATATTAAATTTTTTAATAATTTTTATTAATTAAAGACACGAGCTAACTGTTTTATCATCATCCATGAAAGAATTAACCCATTAATCATTACAGAAAATTTAATTTTTAAAAAACTTTTTATAAAATTCTAAATGTTTTTATGAATAAAAGGGGTATTCACGACATGTATTCATGGTCAGCCACATGATATAACAGCAGATCCCAATTATGAAACTAAAATATCAGTGTGGCATAAGAGGTGTGGAAAATTTTAACTCGTTTAGTTCTTCTGATGAATTAAAATTTAATTTAAAAATTCTATTTTGTAAAGTTTTTAAATTATTTGGTCTTAAAATTAATTCAAAGGAGTACCTTTAATGGTTGTGCCATAAAAGGTACAGTGTACGTGAAAGGGTTTTAATTGAAACATAAATTATGAAATTGATTATCAAAATTCAAAGAAAAATATACCAAAAATCGTATTGTTTTTAAAAACATGGGGACACACAGCCACACATATATGTAGATATGACGGTAGTGCTTCTGCGTTTAACTTGTCTGTATTCACTTTGGGCTAATAATATTCATAAAATTGCAAAACGATCACATAAGAATATAAAAGGCTGAGTATTCTACAGAAGTAAAAATTAAAAATAACACAATATTACACACAAACACTGGCATACAATAGATTTCAAATTTATAATCTGTATTTAAGGCCAAAGTGCATTTCCATTTCTTATCTCAAGTAAATAGTATAAGAAGATATTATTTGTCAGCTTGAGGAGCCTGATTCGTATTAAAATTGTTTTGTTTGGTAAGCGATACTAGTGGCTGAACTTCAAAATCTTCAAAAGGTTATCGCTTTATCGAATAAGAGAATGCTTCAACCTTATTCGTGTTGGGCAAGGTTGTGGTTGAGTTTTTGTTTAAACAAATGTTTCCAGTATTTTGTATACATATAAACTAAATGCTCATTCTTATCTTCCATGAATTTAATACAAGTAATTATGTATATATACATACATACATACATACATAATTGGCTATTACAACCCTTCAGTCAGCATTACGGCCTAGTTTCTCACACCACTTATGTTGTGTGTGTTAATTTTATACATGAGTGGCGGAACCTACAGTTTAAAGTCGACTCCGAACGACAGATTTTTTGAGAAACTTTTCACGGCAATTTTATTTACTCTCAGAGTTTTTGCCAGAAATCTGCTGTGAGGAATTCGCCGAAGAAATACTTTTTGTATTTTATTTTGATGTCTGGCCTGGGGCTCGAACCCTGGCTTTTCGTCTAATAAGCCAACACACTACCTACTAGACCACCATATATACTACAGACAAATGTATTGAAATTACTCTTCCACTCAATTGCAGAACTGCACTTGAAATGAATTCAAATATTTTCATTTTTAAAATCAATCAATCATCAGATGGTAAATTGTCACTTCTTAACTTACTTCTTATTTTTCGTCTTTTAGCGTTTGTCAATGTAACTCCCAGCCTTCGTGGAACATCTCGAGATAATAAAATTGGTCAAATGATTGTTGCCTGTCAGTTTTATATCTTCAAACAAAGTTATCTGACTTTCCTTGAACTCCTTTCATTACTTGCTTTATTGTATTATCTTTTACAAATTTACTGGACGTTCTCCTCTTCTAAATAATTTATTCTTTATTGTAGATTGAAATTCTTTTCTTTTTCCAAATATTTTCTTCACAATTAATCAAATTCTTTCAATCTGGTTTATCTGGTTACATGCTACAGTTTAATAGTCTTTAGTCATTAATATGTTATTAGGAAGGAATGGCTAGATTTCGACGAAGAAATGCTTCCTACTGCATAGAAAAATATTTGTCTTTTTAAAAATACTTTTCGCACACTTCGTTTGATTTTCCCGACATGGAATATGTCATCCTCAGTATTGATAATTCTTTTTTCTCTCTTCAATTTCCATGTTTTCTTTTCATAATCAAAAGCTGTTGTTATCTTTCCAAAAGCAATGAGACAGCTTTTATGTTAATACCCGCGATTTTGGCTTTCGTTTTTCGAGCACGAAGCCAGTTTTTATTGAAAACTTTAATCATTCTCTTACGCGAGTCTTCTTCGGCACCCATACTCAGAAAAAAGCAAAATTTATAAAAATTTTGTTATTGAAATTAAACTTTCCACATGATTACAGATGCAGCTTATAAGGAAGGCACACTAGCGGAAGACAAAAGCAAGACTTTGTAATGTGAACTCCTTGCATTCGAACCACGATTCTTTTAGCATTCTTCGTAATCACCTGTGAACAAATATTTGCAGACGCCACATACAGTTGTTACATATGAGATGAAAACACGGAGCTTAACTTTCAGTTGGATTTCCATGCCTCTTATGGCTTTCGTAAAACAGTTTATAAGCATGAGTAGCCAGCGTTAAGTAAATGATCTACTGATAGCAAAACTCAACAGGTTTAATTTCACATTCTTGACACTGAAGCTAGGAGGATATCCTTAGAATTGATGATCATACGGACGTGCTACATAATGTTTTCAATCACATTCATTAGATCTCCTTGCGCTGGTTTTCCGTAGATTTTTTAAAAGAATAATTACACTTCACAAACAAAAAGTTTATTGTCACAAATAAGCGACTTTAAGACATCACAAAACAAGAAATGTAAAACGACTGCAGCAGGTGATCATACCGGTCAGTAAAATGTAGTCATGAATCTCAAATAAATATTTGTATTGCACTACGAGGAGTAGTAATTTTGTTTACTTTTAGCAGCAGACATAACTTTTTGCACAAATTACAAATGACGGCGGTGGTATTCTATTTGACATCATTTACGTCCACGAAAGTTAAAAACTCAATTTTTTCATCATATTGTTGTGCTATTTCTCCTGAAATATTGTATTCAGAAATAAGTTATGAAACTAGATGTGGCAACTGCTTATTTTTTACAGTCAGTATCACTTTACAGAACTGATTACAGAATATCGAAAGGTTTATCAAATAATTGGGCATGACAACCATAACCCTTTTCATTATTAGTAGAAAATATGAAACAAACTGCAAAATGCCATTCAACAACTGATATAGTGAAATAGGTAAAGCTGAAGTAGGAAATCTCTTCGTTTTATCACTTTCAGTAAATCTTGTGTAACCATCTAAACTCCTGTATTTAAGATGGCTGCAACGTATTTTCTGTATTTATTAAACCTCGTTTACAACTGATATCAATAAGAGAAATTACTCTTATACACGGATTTCATTTTAAATATTTTTTCTCACAGCCTTTTAATTAATTTTAAAATTTAAATGATTGGCAAAACAATTCTTTCCAAAAATAATCGCAATGGTTTAAGGGGCTTATCATTCGCTAACTGAATAGACTGGATCTTTTTGTTAATATCCAAAAGGAATTGTGCAAAATTTTAGTAATAAATAAATAAATAAATACATTTATGGCACCGCATAGAAAGATACTAGAGCCATTCTCAAATATTAAAAAAATCATTTCATTTCAGGGGTTACCAAAAATATCACTGAAAATTGTTGAAAATTCTAGCAATTTCAGGTTAAATGATCCTGCAAGCATTGATAGAGTTAATGGCAAAGGCAGTTGCCACACACATACATTCCTTCCGCTTTAAGATCTCTGTGGACATTTCGTGTGTTATGCCACAGTCACGAAAACGAATTGGGGCAGAGGACGAAGCTCCATCAGAGCGAATTCACGCCATGTGGCGATTTAGTTTTTATTTTTTAGAAATATCCAATGTAATCGGAGTATATAATAGAATAAGAGATTGTAAGATTACAAAAGAATAATAAATAAAATCAATATATTATGAGGGAACTAAGCAATAATAATCTGAGTCTCTAGTCATGGTACTTGCTTATTAAATTTCTGTGAAGAATTTAAACAAAAAAAAACATCAATATGGAGAACATTTGAAACAATTAAATTAACACACATATCTTCTGATGATGATGACGATGTTTCATTTCATGGATACTTTTTTAAACTTGTTTTGATTCCTTCCATACTAAATTGCGTAAAGACAATAACACTCATGATTGATGAGTGCAACTAAAGTGAATGAAAATGTTAAGATACTCGCAGAAATTTTACACACAAGTTCAAGAAAAAATTTACAAATATTATTGCCTTCGCCGTTCAATATCCACGTAGGTTATGTAAATTAGGATTCGCGATTTGCTCACTGACAATAGACTTCAGAAAGCATTTTCAGTAAATTTTAAAATAAACGAATTCATGCTGAATCCTTTAAAAACAAATCGCATCGACAACAAAACTGTCATCTGACAAGAGCAGCTGTATTCTTCTATTTAATTCTCAAAATAATTCAATTTAGTTTATTGTTGATTTTGCATTTTATTTTAAAACTAAGATTTGATCATGACTGTTCAAAGATTCCAAATAGAATTTTTCTTTTAACTGAGATCGGTCCTTTTTAAAATAATCAGGGGGACTATACCTACCCGTCTGACGATAGTTACTTCTAAATTTAGATTTAGGATCGAAAACAATTCCAATTTTTCACTGAGAAAATATTTTTATAAGTCGACTGCAACCAGCCAGCAACATTTTAAATAAAATACAACATCACTAGTGCAGATAAAGACGAAATGTTATGTGATTTTTACAGTCAATATGTATACGTTACACACGCATACATTAATACGTCCAAGTATACTTTATAGTCAACGTGCATTTTTCTATTGCTTATACTTCAGCTTTATTTTCTTATCGCAGTTTCATTTTCAACACTGACTGTATTAAATTCATTAAAGTCACAGCAAAATTTCAATTCATTGTCAGTTGACTTTAACCTTTAACTAGAAGTGCACTTAAAAGAATTGTGTTTTGAAGTCGCCGTAGTCTAGTAGGTAGTGTGTTGGCTTATTAGACGCAAAAGCCTGGGTTCGAGCTCCAGGCCAGGCATCAAAGACAAAATACAAAAAGTATTTTTTCGGCGAATTCCTCTGTAGATTTCTGGCAAAAACTCTGAGAGTAAATAAAAATTGCCATGAAAAGTTTCTCAATAAATAAAAATCTGTCGTTCGGAGTCGACTTTAAACTGTAGGCCCCACCACTCATGTATAAAATTAACACACACAACATAAGTGGTGTGAGAAACTAGGACGTTGTACAATGGGTCAATTCGACCTCCGGGTACTGTACTTGTCTTAATTGACAAGTACACGTCCTCTAACCTAACCTAACCTAACCTAAAAGAATTGTGACAACACCAGCTTAAAGAGCTGAAAATGAAATTTTACAAACTAACATTTTTGTTATTGTGTATGTGGTACTATGCACAGGCTGCGATCAAAGTAAGTACCTTACATAAATCAGTATTACAATCAGAATCAGTTCGTATATTCGTTATAAACGCAGCCAAATAGTGATAATATTTCGGGCGTAATTGATTCGTTTGATTACACACGATTTGATAATCAATTAATAAAATAACAAAATGGAAGCGATACACTACAAAATAGTATATCGAATATTCAAAAGGACTTAGACAGGCTTAGTGTCTTGGAACGAAATATTAGAAGTCTGTCACAACAAATGGAAACAATGCAAGAGCTGCTGCTACACAATAGTACACCAAAAGCCGAAGATTTAAATATAAGTTTAAAGTAAAGTTTTTACATAAAAAAGAAAGTCTGAACGAAATATACATTTGAAGAGCATTCATGGATTAAATTTTACTTTAATAATTGGTTCGGAATTGCTAAAGATACCATAAAGAATTGTTTCACGCTAAAAATATATGCATTAATGACTATAAAAATAAAAACAAACACAGACATAGAAGTTCGTTTCATCGAATCAGACGAATTCGCAATAAACGCGTTGCTACAGACGGGATATCATCAGACGAACTCAAAGGTACCGCAAGGTTCTGTTACATCTCCAACATACATACATAATTCGCCATTACAATCCTTCAGTCAGGATTACGACATAGCTTCTCACACCACTTATGTTGCCTGCATTAATTTCATGCATGAGTGACCGGGCCTACAGTTTAAAGTTGACTCTGAACCACAGAATTTTGAGAAACTTTTTCATGGTAATTCTATTTACACTCAGAGTTTTTGCCAGAAATCTATTTTCGTTTTTATGTCTGACCTGGGGTTTTGAATCGTGGCCTTACCTCTTATAAGTCAACACACTACTTAATATACTACGGCGGCTTTTATCTCCAATCTACATTTTATTTTCATTAAAGATCTTTCTGCCTTTAACTTCTAAGCCTATCTTTTCTTTTGCAGATGACAGTAAAATTTGCCAATCACATTATTTTAATGGTAGGTCCAGCCCTTTGGAGATTGAGGGAAAAGGGCTTAATATAAATGACACTATCACATTCGACCTACAGTCAATCCCCGAATGTCTTCTTATAATTGGTGCTGATTTTAAGGGGCGACAAGAACGCAATGTTTTTTATTAAAACACAAGCGCAGCAATAATATTGCCTCATCTGAAGTTATGGGTGGTGGAAACATACATAAGTCAGACGCTCTTCTGCGCATGAAAATTCAGTGTCATGTTCACTGGAGACAACACATTTTGCAAGTGTGGAAAGAAGCATGCCAGAGCCTCAGTTTCCTAAGGCTTTGGGAGAAATACTACACTTCATCTAATCTCTTTACTATTTCCATCAGAATGGAATACAACTTGCATGTACGGGCAGATGCCTCAAAATCATTTTGAAGCTTCTCAACTGCATACAGAATAATGCGAATGTGCTCATTAATAACGGTAGGATACCCAACTCTATTGATTCATTGGAACATCGTAATGTGTCTAGCGTTTCATTGTTCTACCGCTAAAACAACGGATTTTTCTCTATCGAGATAAAGAAACAAGTTCACGAAAATCGTTTCCGTCTTTTTCGCACGACGTGTCAGTTTGTTTGTTGTCGATTGGCCAGTAGAACTGCTTTACAGACAGAATTCGTTCTTTCGCCGAACTATACGTAACCCTAGCCTACGGAGGTCTTTCGTATCACTTATAATATAAAAAGATTCAAATCGAGTGTCCACAAACACTATTCCCGCTGTCCTCCTTTCCATACTGTATATTCCTAATTCCTATACCAGGCACTTCATGCGTACGGGTCATCCCCTGTGTGTTGGTCTAATAAAAAGTTAAATAATACACTTGTTCATACAAGCTTATTGTGTGAATGACTGTAGCTACTCGTAAAAACACTGTTTAAGTGGGCGCCTTTTCAACCGGTCCTGGAGAAGTCATGGAGAAGATTCATGAAAACCAAGTCAACACACATCGTTATGCGTAACTGAAAAAGCTGTGTAGAATGATGTTGAGCAACTGCTGAAGCTCTCCGAATCTTTTGATAACGCGCGATGTTTCTGATAAGGCAAATGACACTATTTTCGGCAAAAGTGCCCAGTTGCTTATCTACGCTACCAAACGGGATGGTACAGCTGGTTTCAGCGCTATTGAATGGGAGTCTATCAAAATGGGTCTGGAAGTAAATGGCGAAAAAACAATCGCAGATTACGGTCGACAACTATACTTTCGATGGATAATGGCTTTATCTTGGCTCTGTCTTCTCAATGACATGTACGTTGTGTAGCACGTTAATATGCAACTGCTGCGGTGACCCGAATATGTCGTTCGGAGAGAAAAAATGCTCCGATGAAATGGGCATCTGATGTGGGCCGATTTTACAAAATAATGCTCCACTTAGCATAACACTTCCTGCACCAATATCTCGCTAGAAACATATGGTTGCTCTCAGTTTATCTTAGTTAATCGTGCCTTTGTTCTACTTTTTTCTTATTTAAATCATGGGGTTAGCATTTGGAACAAGGACGGTAGATCTTTTAAAAACTGGAAAATCAATCAATTTCTTTAGATAAGTGTTAGGTAATCTCGTATCACTAATATTCCGGCAAATGTGAATCTCCTTCCATGACCGGTACGTAGTCCCAATTGTTGTCCGTTCTTAAACCTGAAGGGAATTTTTACAGCAAAAGTTAAAAAAAAAGAAACGCCATAATCGATCATAAATGGTTAAAAAAATAAAATGGGATTATCGATTGTATATTGAAATTAATAGTCTTCAAAACCTTCTAAACTCCATGGAAAGCTTAAAAAATTATTAATTTTCCAACAATTTGCACCTGATGCAACCCAACCAAATCAAAGTGAACTTCATAATATTGAATATTTCCTTATCGAATTTACATTTAAAGTTATCATTATATATGCTACACAACGAAGTCATAAAAATTGGGACTCCAATGTACATGAATTCTTTTTTTATTTTATAATCAGAACAAACTCAAGCACTTGGTATTATGGCGCACGGCGACACATCAAATTTAACTAATTAAATTTGCATATGTATTGGTAATATGTATTTTGCTTAGCACAGCAACACATCAAAATTGTACCTTCAAACTATTATGCAACACAGGTAGTAAAAATCAGAAGTATTTTGATATTCTTCAAACTCACCTCAGCCTATAAAATAATTGGTCCTTACAATCATTTAGTCAGGATTACAGCCTAGCTCTCACACCAGTTATGTTGCCTACATTAATTTTATACATGAGTGGCTGGACCTACAGTTTAAGAATGACAGAACTTTGAGAAACCTTTTTATTTACTCTCAGAATTTTTGCAAAGAAGTCTTCTGAGAGGAAGTGGCCGAATAAATATTTTTTCATATCGTGTTTTGATGTCTGACGTGGAGTTTAAACCGTGGCCTCACGTCTAATAAACCAACACAGTAACTACTACACTACGGCGACTCGGCCTATACGTATGAGTATTTTTTACGTTAAAACAAAAAGACGAGTTTTATCCATTATTTGATGTACGGTCAGGCAACTGTAGACAATTAAAAAATCTGTTTTGGATAGAATTTTTGATATTTGTTGGGTATCAATAACTCTAAAAAAAGTTGGTATTTGGTATTCTGAATGCATTGATAAATTATCTGAAAAGAAATACTTTAAAAACAAGCCAAGCAAATTGTGTGCTAACAATACCTCCATTCGTAATAATTTCTATGGAATATGCAAGTAATTGTATACATTTATACATAACCATTACAATCCTCTAGTCTGGTCTACCTTATCATACGACCCATAAGAAATTTATTCTTGTAGACTTTATTCCAAATTCAGCAACTGAATCAACAATTTGTGTTCCGATTAATCGCTCTAAAAGTTCATCGCGTTATTGTTGCGTCTTTGAATACTCAACTACAAAAACGAAAACAACAACAAAAAAACCTTGTCAAATAAAGGAAGTAAAAATAATTTTTCTTTTATTTTACAACTTCGTACTTTAAAATCATTTCGTTAACATCAATCGATTTCAATTAAATATTTATAATTTCCTTGGCCGGATTAACATTTGCACAAACTTTAGAGAGTAATAGCCGTGAAAATCACGCCAAGTTATTCCGTTTTCTTTTAAAGCCTTTGCTGGATCTTGATAGTATTTGCCATTTAAATTGCTAAAAATAATACAAAAGAGACAATAATAATTATAAACATAAAAATTAAATAATTTATTAACTGACCTACTATAACACTTATAGTACCACCAGGCACCAGTTTTAAGTTCAGCACAATTAAACTTTTCGGAAATATCGTTATCACGATCTTTTGTGGTAAAATTATAACCCAAATGGAGACTAAGTGAATCCCCAGCATCGCCTACATATGATCCGACTTTAATAAGTTTGTAATTTTCAGTCTCATTCCCCACTTGGAAATCGTCATACTTGGCGTGTTTCGTCACATTTTCGAAATCTTTCAAAAGTATGAGCAACTCTACAGGTTTAAGACTGGAGGTTAGGGCGTGCAATTTGTCTAATCCTATAAAGAATTCACCATCTAAATTGCCAAAACCAGATTTATACTCTGTCCAATTGCGGTAAAAGTCCACCGCGCAATTGATACGTTGTTGAATAACCGTCCAACCGCCATCCTCTACGCTGTTATTACAAGCGACGTAAAATGGTGCAGGACCATACAGATGATTCGTAATGAGGCACTTATTTATTACACAATAATTAGCATTGATATCCGCACAACTGGTGGGATATGATTGATTGCTGCTTAAAAGTAATTGAAGAAAAGTTTTAAATGAAGATAATTCATTTTAGAGTAATTCATGAATTTTAAAAGCCTTTTAAAAATGAAAAAATTACATTAGTTTAGTAGGAGGGATTATGCATCACCTACAGTAATGTTAACAACTGACAGAAATTTATTTGACCATAATGAATTCTTTTCTTCCCCGTTTTTTTTTAATTTTCCGAAAGTGTGTGCTTTAAAAATAGAATCAATTTCTGTCACTGCCTTTTTTCTTTTTTCGCTTACACCTGAATTATATTAAAAATATTTTTTTCAATTACTTACGCAATTAGACCGTGAAGCTCCCCCATCAAACATTTTTCAGTGGCATCTGAAATATTAAAAATTTTTTTTTAATAATATTGAAGTTGAATAATTTTAAAAACAATTCTTACTTAAGTTTTGCTGAATATCATGATAAAATTTCAATTGATCCTTTTTAGGTATTGCATTATTGCCAATAATCGTAAGCTTCTCGTCTATTTTCTGCATCAAATTGAATTTATCGGATATTGCTGTCTTCAATATCTGGGTATGGCCTTCCAAATGCATTTCTTTCAGAAGATTTTGAATATTATTCTGGTTGTTAATAATATCTCTTGAGATATTCTTTGGCATTAAATTGCTTTCTATGTCGGTTATCTTTGCATCGATTTTCTGTAACGCAATCATTTTGTCGGAAATTGTATTCTTCAAGGTCTGAGTATGATTTTTCAAATCAATTTTTTTGCAAAGTTCTTGCGTGTCATTTTGCTTATTTAGAATTTTCGCCAACATATTATCATGCTCTTTTAGTTTTTCTCTAATGTCAGTCATAACTAAGATCTTATCATTGACTGGTGGTGGGACTAATGGAACTTGGCGTTCAGCTTCGTGTTTTTCTAATAATTTTGCTTCAATTCCCCTTATTTGTAAAGACAATACATCCATTTTATTAAAGAGTTCCATTTGTTGCCGTAGTAGAGCATCATGATTGATTTTCGCTTGTAGATTCAGTCGTTCCAGTTGAGTTTCGAAGCGTGTATAATCACACGAATGAATCTCTTCATAGATATCATCATTAATGGACTGTATTGATGCAGAAACATATAAAATATTTTTTATTGAATTCTCTTGTTTAAAATCAACGACAAAAAATACTTACTTTTGTTTCGCCCACTACAAAAGATTGTGCTTTCAAAATGCACAATAAATATAAAAGATCTAGCCAGTACTTCATGTTTGCTATGAAAGTCTTATATTGATGAGCTTCGCTAAAAAACGTTTGTTTTTATAGGATTCTGCAAACACTGCGATAAGTAGAAAATACTCAATTGTTATGCTAAAAATAAATATCTGACCTCACTTGAACATTGCTCAACTTCGTTCTTTAATTACTGATGACAAATGCATGTATACAGTTGGCGCATAAAGTATGCAGTCATTGTTATTTTTTTTTCAATTAAATACACTTACAAAATCGTTAATAATTTTAAATTTTCTCCTTATTCAATCCTTATCGTTTTATTAATTCATGTCAGCTTTAGAAAATCAGGCAACAGGGTTTGATAAAAACATGAAAGCAAATCTATTTTAGCTTCAAACGTTATAATATTCTTGGGTACTATCTGAACTGCTGATTATTTTTTTTCTTAATACGAGGTTCCGAAGCACACACCTTTGAATAAATGTTTACTTGATAATCCCACATCCCAAATTGATTTTAACTTCCTATCAATCATTATATATTTACTCGAACAGTAATTTATGCAGAAATATTAAAAATTAAAACTTACAGGCAAATATTATTTGCTAAGCATACCATATGAAGTGACTAAAATGTTGACAACACCACTCTTACAAAACGAAAAGTGACAATGATTGTCAAGAATACACACACCAAGTATAAAATTAATTTTTTCAGAAAATACTCAAATCTAAAACTTATTATCTAAAGTTAAAAATAAAATTGTCGAACTATTTATTGATTACTTATTGAAGTATTGAAAAAAAAATAAAAATAAATAAATTATTTCGGGCGTAGTTTTAAAGTCCTGCAGGAGTAACTGCAATACTTTCAGTTTAATACCTAGAATACTTTAATAAACTACTTACCCTAGATTAATTATACTATGTTTCCATCACAATATAACTGTGCATATATCAGATAAGAGTGAGCATTTGCTTTATGAACCAACTGTATGCATATAAAATGCAAGAAACAAACAATTATTTAAACATCCCTTTCAATATTGATAACAACCTTAACGAAATCGTTAATGATGAACGATGCTCTCTCCTATCGCTGACAAGTAATTTTTTTTTCACATAATAAGTGTGATTAGAATGGAAATTCTATTCGGCATTTAATAGATTACATACATACATACATAATTGGCCATTACAACCCTTCAGTCAGGATTACGGCCTAGCTTCTCACACCACTCATGTTGTGTGCGTTAATTTTATACATGAGTGGCGGGACCTACAGTTTAACGTCGACTCCGAACGACAGAATTTTGAGAAACTTTTTCATGGCAGGTTTATTTTACTCTCAGAGTTTTTGCCAGAAATCTGCTGAGAGGAAGTCGCCGAAGAAATATTTTTTTTTTCATATTTCATTTTTGATGTCTGACCTGGGATACGAACCCGGGCTTTACGAATAGTAAGCCAACACACTACCTACTACACCACGGCGACTTCAATTATTTAATAGATTATAAATTAAAAATTTTGTATGTATGTATGTGTATGTGTAATCTTGTTTCATTTATACTTTTTTATTCTGTTGCATTCTTTTGAGCAGAAAATTTTTATTATCAGTTTAAGGCACATATTCATAAGTACTCAGCATAACTGTAGTCATCTATGTGAGTGTGTTTATGTTATAAAAAATACATTCTTCGTTTAACCCATTTACTTTAATTTTTAAAATTTCAATGTATATTTATTTTTAACAATACAAAAAAACAGAAACGAAAAAATGAGTAAAAAAATAAAATTCAGGACATTAGAGGGGTGTACCCAAATGGTTACAATGGCCACTTATGTGTGATATTTTGTAAAACAATTTTTTGCAACGCAGAGTGTTTTTTTGCATTTTTTGCATTTTTTGCAACTCCAGCGGCTTCTATTGTAGCAGATGAAACGACGCCCACGCTTAGAAAGCTTTGGAACATCTGCGCCACCACCATTTTTTGCTATGTATGCTAATTCGGTATAAAGATATAGATTGGTCCGTTTCATCAAGTGAGGTATTTGCATATCAACTTTTTGTGTTTTTTTTTTCAGAAGACCATCTTTTAATTTTTCCTACTGGTTCATAAGATTCGTAATTGGTCGCCATTGTGCAAATACTGTTATCCTTCCAGCGGACCAGTAATAACTCATTATTTTTGTCAAATCTGAAATCGAAATCGGCTCTTGATTTTCAACATCTCTTTTGCATTTGCCAGAGGACATTTCTTAGTGCGGTTTTCTTGGATTGTTCCTGTGTAACGTAAATTATGCAAATCATTGAGTAACTCAAAACTTGTAAAAAATTATCAAAAAAGATTTTGTGGTTGGCAGGATTCATGGGCATTTTCACAACCCTAGTACCCAATGGCTCAGAAACAGGTGTAGTTGATTTACCACAATAAATATCAAAGCAACCCAGTTTTTATAACCAAACCGAATAGGTTTACCTCGAATATTCTGTTTTGCTGAATGGCGACCGTAATATTTCACCATGGATTCGTCGATAGAAATATGTTCGTGGAAAACACCCCATTGGTTAAATTTTCTGATAAGAATATCAGCAAGTTGACGTACTTTAAAGATTTTGTCACTAGTTTTTGCAGCGTCGCTAGTAGTATACTTGTGGCCATTGTACCCAAATTGGAACAGCATTATTTTATGTTTTCTAAGATCTTATACATTTGTTGTATGAAACTAAAAAAGCTTTTCAATGTTTCACTGTTTATAGAATTTTATATTATAATGCAAATAACGACTATAAGCTTTATGTAGAAAATATAACTTTGATTACCATTGACCTACCTCTATATGTGTATTGTTAATGAAGTTTAATAGATTATTACAACAATAACAATAAATATAGTTAAATTGTTTCATTTAATATTTATTCAGAGCCCTTTCCACTATTCAATAATGCAAAAATAAATAAACTAGAGTAAACAGCTTTTTTATACAGCCTTAATAATTAAGTGTTCCCAAATTGGCACAGTGACCGTAAATGGGTTAAAAAAATCGTTGAATTTTATATTTAAATTGTGTTTTCATATTATTTCTCAGGGCAGATTTATAAACAAATGCAATGTCAACATCTTCCATATAAAATCCATACATTGTTTTGTTGTGTTGTATTCAATGGTAAATAAAAATTTAAGAAAACTTTTTTCTACCCCGCTATTATTTTTTTCTCTACTGTATATTATTTTTTTTTTTAATGAAAATGTTTTCGTTTTTTCTTCGAAAATATTTTAAAATCTTTACTCAAACATTCACACCAACAAATACAAAAATATTAAATTCTTTGATATGAATATAACAGACAAGTGCTGACTGTTATATTAGCATCCATGAATGAATTAACCCATTAATCATCAGAAAATTTAATTTTTATAAAATTTAAAATTTTTTTATGAATAATTCTTTGTCAGCCACATGATAGAACAACAGATCCAAGTTATGAAACTGAAATATTAGTCTGGCATAATAGATTTTCGAGAATTTTAATTCGTTTTTGATTTAAAATATAATTTAATTTATAATTTTAAGTCGCCGTAGTCTATTAGGTCGTATGTTGGCTTATTAGACGTAAAGCCAGGGTTCGTGCCCCAGGCCAGACATCAAAACAAAATACAAAAATTATTTCCTCGGCGACTTCCTCTCAGCAGATTTCTGGCAAAAACTCTTAGAGTAAATAAAATTGCCATGAAAAAGTTTCACATAAACCACTACTCATTTGTAAAATTAACACACTCAACATAAGTGGTGTTGGAGAACAACAAATTAATAATTATTCAGTTAAATGTATTTTATATTATAATTTAGTTATTTTATCATTTCTAATAATATCCTTAATGTACCACTGTACTTGCTATAATTTATCTATTATCTATCTTCTTTCTTTGCTATTTTCTATTTTACACATACATACACACATACATGTACAAGCTTCGTCACGCGATTTGCTACCTGCTACTAAGCTAACCGGTTTTTATACATATCCTTGTTAGTGTAAAGAACGCTTTTTTATTATTTGTTACAATTTTGTAAGAAAACAGAATTATTTTGGTTTGCCTAAATTTTATAACAAATTATTATAGTTCTGATCGTGAAAGCTAGAACATCACTGTCTTGCTGCTAATTGTATAGCTAGATCAGTAATTTATAGTCATACTGCCTTGCTGCTAATTTATATTTATTGAAAGTTAAATCATTTAAAGTTAAATTTATAATAATAAGTATTTTTAAATAATAAAATTAAAATAATAAATAAAATTAATAAAGTAAAATAAAACCTCAATCTTAAATATTGGTGCCGAAACCCGGGAAATATTGTGAAATATTGCCTATTAAAATATTGCCTTTTGGGAAGTATTGTGGAATCTTGCCCATACTGGACTCTTGCCTATTTTGGGAATCTTGCCCATACTGGACTCTTGCCTATTTTGGAATCTTGCATATGGTGGTAATATTGCCTATTCTGGAAGATTGCCTATAATTAAGTTTTGCCTACTGTGGAATCTTGCTATTGCCTACCCTGAGGTCTTGGACAACATACATCGCCTACTATATCTCTGGCTTGGAACTGCTAATTGGAAGAAATTTGCTGGATACTTGGACTCTATACTTTGGTTTGAATTGCGTTACTACTGCCTTACTTTGTGATCCAAACCGTATGTATTAATGGAATTTATATAGAAAGTATGTTTTTTAAAAGTATTAATTGAAAAGATATTAAAATGGAAAATTTAACGAAATTAATCGACTAACAACGGTTGTTGTTAAGAAATTTGCAACGTACTACAGAAGCATACCAGTCTAAAACTAATGTTACTCGTGGTTATGCTCAATGTGTCTTGGAAGAAATCGAGTCTTCTTACACTCAGTTTAAAGATATTCATAAACAGATTTTGGATATTGTTCGCGAAAATTCGTTTAATATGAGTGATGTACCTTACTTCTCTGAAGACGTATATTATAATTTTCAAAATGAATTTTTATTGTTAAACGGTCAGTTAGTTGATATAGTAAATGAACCTGTTAATCCTCATGTATCAACTATCCATTCAAGTACGTTTGCAAACTCAACACATAATAGAAACGAAACTATAGCAGTTGAAGCTCGTTTGCCTAAAATAGATCTACCGGTATTTTCTGGAGACTATGTCTCTTGGATTTCATACAAAAATATGTTTGTGTCATTAGTTCATAATAATCAGGCGTTAAGTAATGTTCAAAAGTATTATTTTTTGAAAAGTTCATGTTCAGGTATTCCTTTAGATATTGTGAATAAATACCCTGCTTCAGACGCTAGTTATAGCTTGGCTTGGAATGCCTTAAACAATCGTTATCACAACAAAAGAAAAATTGTCGACATGGTAATGAAAAAGTTGTTTTCAATACCTTCTTGTAATGGCTCAGCTGAAAGCATTCAGATTCTCTTAGATACGACGCGTAATAGTCTTGCTTTGTTGCGCACATTAGGAGTCAATTCTAATGGTTGGGATGCTATTCTAATCTATATGTCCGTTAATAAACTAGATCAGCAAACTCGTAAGGAATGGGAACAATCTTTAAAGGCTTCTACTGAAGTTCCATCCATTACTACGCTTTTTGAATTTTTAGAAACATCCTTCAGAACTTTACAAACAATTAATGATTCTCATTCTTCGTATCAGAGCACTAAATCTAGAAATTTATATCAAGCAACAAACAAAAAGGTTTCTAAACGTAATGTTCATGTGACTGCAACTAATAACGATACAAATTGCCCTTGTTGTGAAAAGCGTCACCCTCTATTTAAATGCTTTAAGTTCGCAGCTATGTCCTATGACAATAAGCGCAACTTTTTAAGCGAAAAGAGAATTTGTAGAAATTGTTTAAATATCGGACACTTTAGCATCAACTGTAATTTCAAATCAAATTGTCAAATTTGCCAGCAGAAGCACCACACCACTGTGCATAAAGAATATGGAAAAGTAAATAGAGCTGATAACACTTCATCTGACAAGGTCATTGAAAACTTAGTTTGCAACTGTAATATTCTAAAAGATCAGCCTCAAGTACTCTTAGCTACAGTACGTGTAGTAGTCAAAACACCCAGCGGTTTTTTCATTTAAGAGCAATTCTTGATCAATGCGCTCAAGCTTCATTTATTACTCAAAATGCTGCTGAAACTCTAAAACTTCAAGGTATTAAGACTCATGCTCAAATAAGCGGTGTTTGTGGAAAGGATTACACTGCCACAAAACTAGTTCAAATTAGTTTGTCTTCAAATTTTGAGCCTAATTTTGAGATGGTCTGTCAGACTTTTGTATTACCTAAAATTACAGCTTATCAGCCGCAACCAATAGATTCGAAAATGTTGTCAAGTTTAAAGAAACTTAATCTGGCTGATCCAAATTTTACTGTTACAATCGACTTACTCTTGGGAGGAGATGTCTACAGTAATATAATTTTACCTCAGCAAAGAAAATTTAATAACTGCTTATTCTTACAACTTACTCATTTTCGTTGGGCAGTTTCTGGGCCTACATCACAGGTCTCTTTTCCGAAAAATAATATAAATGTTAACGTGTGTGCTTTGGATAAGCAACTTCGTGCATTCTGGGAGCAAGAGGAAATAATAGAAAAGCGACTTCTTACAGAAGAAGAAGAACTTTGTGAGAAGTATTTCCAAAAGACCACTACTCGTGACCATACTGGTCGTTACACAGTTCATTTACCCTTTAAAGCTGCTTTAAAAGGATGTCATTTGCCAATCTTTAATCATACTGATTATAACGCGCTTTCTCCGTTGAAGAATGTTGAAGCAAAATGTAAAAGGAATCCGATGTTTGGTAAGAAGTCTTTGGTTGGAAGTCTTCATTGAGCGTCTTCATAAAGGAATACGAAGAACTTGGTCACATGGTCAAACAAGATAGATATCCACAAAATTTAATTGAAAATAGTTATTTCTTGCCGCACCACGGTGTACTACGAGATAGTAGCACAACGACAAAGTTGAGAGTCGATTTTGACGGTAGTTCTAGAAGAACATTTCAACCTTCTTTAAATGAGAAACTGTCTGCAGGACCCGCTCTGCAAAATGATCTTCCTACTATTATAACACGATGGAGACGTTATCGTATTGGATTCACAGTGGACATAGAGAAAATGTTTCGCCAAATCAACGTAGCTAGTGAGCACCAAATATATCAACGGATATTGTGGCGAAATTCTGATTCTAATGATATCAGCATATACAATCTTAAAACCGTAACCTACGGAACTAAACCAGCTCCATTTTTATCCATTAGAGTACTTCATCAATTAGCGCTGGATGAGAAAGAACAGTTTCCATTAGCCTGTAAGGTACTCAATACAGACACTTACGTAGACGACGTGATTTCTGGAGCTGATGACTTGACTCAAGCTATAAAGCTTCATTCGGAGTTGTGCAAGTTATTAAGTAAAGGTAAATTTAATCTACGTAAATGGTCCTCTAACTGTATGGATTTCATGGAATCTATTCTGCCTGAACTTCGAGCAGATTCTAAAGTTTTTGAAATTGAAAATGATAATTTTATAAAGGCTCTAGGTCTTGAATGGAATATAAAAGATGATTTCTTTTCTTTTAAAATGAAATTTGAAAATAGTGACGAGAAGGTCACTAAGCGAAGTCTTTTATCAGACGCAGCGAAGCGAAAATAGAATTTCAAAATTTATAGTTGTTAGGAATCGATTGGAATGATTTTGTTCCAGAAGATTTAAATACAAGGTGGATCGAATATAGACACAGTTTAAAGGAACTGGAAAAAATAAATATTCCTAGATGGATCGGACTTTCAGCAACTAGAAAAGTTGAAATTCACGGATTTTGTGATTCTTCTAAGTTAGCGTTCGCTGCTGCTGTTTATGCTAAAGTCATTTTGAATAATTGTAGTGTGAAGGTAAACTTACTACAAGCGAAAACTAAAGTAGGACCACTGAAACGACTAACTATACCTCGAATGGAACTCTGTGGAGCAACACTATTAGTCAAGCTTGTTAACAAAATAACCTCTTCACTTGATTGCGAAATTACTAACATTTTTTATTGGACTGATAGCACAACAGTACTTTCATGGATTAGAGGCCAGTCATCCAGATGGCCAGTTTATGTTGGAAACAGTAGCAGAAATACAGAGAACATCAACGAATAATCAATGGCGCTACATTTCAACACGAGATAACCCAGCCGATTGTGCATCTCGTGGAATTTCAGCAACGGAACTCGTTAACCATGAGCTATGGTGGAATGGCCCTAAACGGTTGTGTGAGATACCAGAAAAATGGCCAAAACAACAAATTTTTAAATTTGAAAATTCTATTTCCCCGGAAACACGTGCATGTGTAAATGTACATTCAACTATTACGGAACTAGAATACCTCGAAACACGATTTTGCTCTCTTAGCAAGCTAATACGCGTAACTGCGTACATATTTCGGTTTACTAAAAATTCATTATACAAAACAGAATCACATATGACAGGTAGTAGTAACATGACACGTTTTCTTACCAGTAACGAGCTTAATTACGCCCGTATGAAACTTATCAGAGTTTCACAACAGGTCGATTTTCCGAACGAAATACTTCAGCTCAGAGAACACGGTCATATTAGTACTAATAGGACAGTTGCTAAACTGTGCCCTTTTCTCGATTCTTCAGAAATTATTCGAGTTGGCGGTAGAATTCAAAACTCAGATTTAAATTACTTTTCTAAGCATCCAATTTTACTCTCGAAAAGAAATCCTATAACTAATCCTATATTTTTAGATGCACATAAAAGAACGTTACATGGCGGCTTAATTGAAATGCATTCATTTGTTTCTCGAGAATATTTCATTTTGTCAGCTATAAATATAGCGAAAAAGGTGTTACGGCAGTGCATGGATTGTTTTAAATAAAATTAATAAAGTAAAATAAAACCTCAATCTTAAACAAGTGGCGTGATAAACTAGGTCGCAGTCCTGACTGAAGGGTTGTAATGACCAATTATGTATGTATGTTTATAATTTACAAATTTTCAATGATTTGGTTTTAAAATGATTGCAAATTAGTACTTTTAATGGTTGTGCCATAAACGGTACAGCGTACATGCAAGGGCTTTATTTAAAACATAAATTATAAAATTGATTATCAAAATTAAAAGAAAAATTATACAAAAAATCGTCATACTTTTAAAAACATTATGACACACAGGCACATGTATTCTCTTTGGGTTGATAATATTCATAAAATTGCAAAACGATCAAAATACTGAATATTCAACAAAAGTAGAAATTCAAAAAAACAACATAATATTACATACATACACAGGCATTCAACAGATTTCATATTATAATCTGTATTCTGAGGCCAAAGTGAATTTCTGTTTCTTATCTCAAATAGTATAAGAAGAAATTATTTGTCAGCTTTAGGAGCATGATTCATATTAAAATTGTTTTGTTTGATGGGCGATGTTACTAGCTGGCATTGAAATTCTTCAAAATATTATCGCTTTAATGAATAAGAGAATGCGTCAACCATATTTGTGTTCGGTAAGGTTGTGGTTGAAATTAATTTGTTGTTTAACACTAGAAAGACGGACAGGGGTCTTTGAACCGTTAACAAATCTAACTGCTAATATTTCTTTTATGAATTATATCACAGATTTCTTACTTCGTGATTTTTAATAATATTCCATAAAATTTTAATTAAAAGTATTTTTTTATTTACGTATTATAAATTGCAGTTATTAAAGCAACTACCTAAAAAGACGGAGAGGGGTCATCTGACCCTTCACATACCTCACTGCCGCTATTCATTTTATCAATTACTTTTCCCAATTTTTATTTCATGAAATAACTGTTACAAAAAAAAAAACATGCATACCAAATTTTTGTTTATCAAATTGCCGTTATTTTTTGTTTAAAATTTCTCTAGTATGCCGTAATGTAATTGCAGCCAACGCGTACATTGCTTTTAGTTATTTTTATCAGTTTGTCAAAAGATTTCAATATGATTAGATCTCTTCGGGACAAAGATATTGCAGTGTATTTGGATTATGTCTTTACAAGAACTTGACAAATTCATCTTAGTTTTGTATGCTAGGGGTGCTTGTGGATTCAATAATATATATGTAAATGATTTATGGAACAAAAAGTGGGGAGTTGCTTTTTCTTCACAAACTATTTTTTAGAGAACGATTCAAAGAAATAATTAATTGTACTCGTTTTCACGTTCGAAAAGAAAGATCTACTAGACTAAAAACAGATAAGTTCGCCTTAATTTCGTACGTTTGGAGCCGTTTTATTGAAAATTGCAAATCCTGTTATAGACCAGGTGAAAACATCGCTGTTGACGAACAACACTTTCTTACAAAAGCTAGATGCAAATCTACACAATATATGGCGAATAAACCCGACAAATTTGGTACAAAATTCTGGCTTTGCATAGACGTCAATTCGAAGTATCTGCTCAACGGTTTCCCCTACTTGGAGGACATTGTAATACGTCTAATGGAATCATTCGTAAAAAAAGGGAGAAATGTGACGACTAACATCTTTTTTACCTCAGTGTCGTTGGCAGAGAGATTGCTCTCCAAACGTACAACTCTAATTGGGACAGTCAGTAAAGCAAGACGGGATGTTCCACGGTATGTGAAAAAATTGAAATTAAATTTGCATGCCCATGAAGTTCTAAAAACCGAAAATAATAAGTGCCTTCTGACAGCTTACCAAGCAAAGAGACACAAAAATGTTTTATTGCTGAGTACTTTGCACGATGTGGTTGAAATAGATGAAGGTAATGTCAAACGCAAACCCAATACCGTGACTTTTTATAATTCAACTAAATTTGGTGTTGATGTTGTTGACCAAATGGCTAGAAAATATAGCAGTCAATCTCAAGAAGATGGCCAGTGCAAGTTTTTTTCAACATATTGGACTTGGCAGCAATAAATGCATGGGTGTTATTCCAGGAAGTAACAGACAAAAAAATTAGCAGAACGGATTTTATTTTACAAGTAGCATCTGAAATCAGTCACTTTGACGAGCGACCGCAGGCGGTAAATCTTCAACTACAAGTTTCACATATTCAATCCATGAAAAGACGACTTTGTCATACAACTGGCTGCAAAAACAAAACAAATAAAATGTGTGAAATATGCCAGAAACCCCTATGTGTGCTGGATGCGTATAAACGACAGATTTAAAAAAAAAAAAAAACGTAACGTTATTGACCAGTTTCATGATCTCGATATACCTCGATCTCGCATAAATCCATTCAAAGCAAACACAACAAGTACTGTTTGTGCTTGGAATGTAAATATTTTTATTATATGTACGCGCACATATAAACTTGATTTCTTTTCAAATACGTATTATTAAATGAATTATCTTTATTTTTTGTTATAAGCTGAGAATACAAAATGTACAATTTATTATTTTTTTATATTTTAAATAAATAAGCAATTTTGAAATTCAAATGTAGATTTTTGCTACTAAAATTTACAAGGAGTCAAATGACCCCTAACCGTCTTTTAAGGTATATCAATTCTCCCGTCTTTCTAGTGTTAAACAATGCAAATATAGAAGAGAATTGTATTGAAGTTACTCTTCTACTCTATTGCAGAACTGCACTTGAAAGAAATTTTTTTAAATAATTTTATATTTAAGAACATCAGATGCTTAGTTACAACTTCTTAACACTTTTCTTATTATTTTTTTTCAGCATTTGTGGAATACTTTGAGATGGTAAAATTGCCAGTTTTATCGTTTCAAACAAATAATTTATTTATCATTTTTGATTGAAATTCTTTTGTTTTTTCAAATATCTTCTTTAGAAATTTTCAAATTCTTTTAATCTGGATTACCTGGTTACATGCTATGCTCTAATCGTCTTTCTAATATGTTATTAGGAAGATGGCAAGATCTGGACAGAGACACGCTTCCTACCACATATAGAAGACTGTTTGTCATTTTAAAAATGGTTTTCGCATTTGATACTGCCTTATGTCGGGTACTTACTTTGAGAGCAGCCTGTTCATAGTTCCACATATACAATAAAATAAAAAAAATGTTAGTTGATAAAATTTCATTTTCATCTCTTTAAGCTTGTATTTTCACAATTCTATTAAAAGCAATTCTATTAAAAGGTTAAAATCAACTGACAATGAATTGAAATTTTGCTATGATTTAAAAGCGTTTAACCTTTATATCAAAAGATAAAAATTATACTTACGTCAACAGAAGCATACCCGGGTATGTTCATATATTTTATATGGAATTTCTCTTCTTTCTAAGATTATTTTTGTGTTGATTTGGTTTTACTTACTTGTTAGGTGGTGTAACGCACTCTGATTACGTACATACTAAAGACTTCTGGAAAACGACCTTACATACCTTACATTGAGCTCCCATGAGCGTGCGGCGTTTTCGGGATATAAACCGCTTTATACTTTTCGACAACGGAAACTCACGTCAACAGCGTCAAAACCGACAAAGCTGCAGCCATAACGGACTTATTTTTAATACTGAATGATAATCTACGCAGGAATTACGTAGCAGGCTCAAACGTGGTACTGGGTTTACCCAAAACATCCACCAATTACGGAATTAAAGTATGGTGGGTACGTGACTCCGACTCATCCTATCCAATGAAGGGACAAATTTATACTGTATTGGTGGCATTCGGGAAAAAAACGTAGGCAAGAGGGTAGTGGAGGACTTGTTCGTCAATCATTTTCGTGGAAGTTGACGGAATATTGTTTGTGATAATTTCTTCACAACATGGACAGCAGTTTATCAGTGTTAGGTAAGGCGAACAGAAGACGAGTGTTTATACCACTATATTTCACTTTATCTAAAGGACGGGAAGTAGAGTTAACTACATTTGGTTTCAGTAACAATATTACCTTGTGCTCTCACATCCAAAAAAAAAAAAATAAGTCGGTTATACTTCTTGCATTCTTCATACGAAGGGCAAGGTCCAAAGAAAAAGCGACTCTAGATCTTAGATTACAACAAATATAAAGGTGGCGTCGAAAATATGGATAAAACATTGAACAAGGCGACGAACAAATAGATGGCCCTTGGCTTTATTCTACAATATACCCAATGTTGGAAGCTTCCACAAGCCGCCGTAGAATATTCCTAAACATCCTCAGCGAACAATTGGTGAGGCCGGAAAGAGAAAACAGAGATAAAAGTAAACATGTTACAAAAATATTTTCAACACGCAATGTTATTGAAGCCATATGTGGGGAATCTTTGCTCATAAGAGGTGCTGCAGATAAAAACGTAGAAGAACCTGACAGCACTGGTAGAATGAAAGTATAAGGTAATTGCCACTTATGTACAAACCGTCGGCCAACCAGCAAATCCCGCACGTTATGCAACAAGCCCGCGTGTGCCGCTCATTCAAGTTATATGCCGCAATGTAATAGATGCATTTAAGAAAAATTAGTATTTAATATTTTTTATGTTTTCTTATATTTGATTGAATTTGAATTTTATTTTATTATAAGAACTTATATATTTTACTCAATAAACATCCAATATCAACATATTTTCATATATTTCATTATACATACCCAGGTATGCAACTGTTGACGTAAGGGATAAGAATGAAAAAAATGGCCACATCATTGGCCCCTATTCCGCAATTTTACTCAAGTCTAGGAATAAGGTAAAAAACACTACTAGTGAGGATATCATGAAATTTCAGGTTAATACAGTTATTACTTCCTGAGATACGGCGATCTAAAATCACAAAACATACCCGGGTATGTATCTGTTGACATAAGGGTTAATTCAGCCAGTGTTGAAAATGAAAATGCAATAGGAGGGCATCATTTGTATTAAAAAAGTTTTGTTTTATTAGTACTGGTGTGAACTAAATTTTAAATTGTTCAAAATATGTTTGCCTTTGTGAGGTAGTCATTCTGTTAACCTTTATGGGTTTTTCAAGGTTGTCGTCGATATGGAAAGGGATGTTTAAACAATTATTCGTTTCTTGCAAATTTTATGCATACAGTTGGTTAATAAAGTAAATACTCACTCCTATCTGATATATGCCCGTTATATTGTGATGGAAACTTAGTATAATTAAACTAGAATAAGTAGTTTATTAAAGTATTGTAAGTAGAGATGAGCGATCCAGTGATTTTTGAAGAACGTTTTTCTCAGTGAACGTGATTTGTTAATCACTGTTCTTTAAAACAGTGATTGTGATCACAGTATTCCAAAAGAAAACAATAATGACAACAACGTATTTTATTAAGTCGTAAGAAAGAGACAACAAGATATATATTACGAAAAGACTACTAAACAAAATCAAAGTGGTGTCATCAATGTTATTATTTTTAATGTAATTTTTTTTATATGAGGTTTGACAATTAAGTTTCACAGAAAGTTCATGTATAAAAGACAAAAGTAAATAATCAGAATTATCTAATAGTGATTCTGTCTCGCTCAAAATAAAATGAAATAAATTTGAGTATGTAATAACTTTGAAAGAACGACATTATTAGTAACTGTTATTTGGCAATTTCAATCACTGTAGTTACCAGTGAATTATCAATCACCGTGATTAAATCACAGTTTTGAAAATATCGCTCATCTCTAATTGTAAGTATTAAACTGAAAATATTGCAGTTACTCCTACAGGACTTTAAAACTACATACGAAAAAATTAATTTTTTTTAATCTTCAATAAGTTGAACAATTTTATTTTTAACTTTAGAATATAAATATTTGTTTCGTGTATTTTCTGGAAAAATAAATTTAATACTTGGAGTGTGTATTCTGGACCATCATTGTCAGTTTTCGTTTTCTAGGAATAGTGTTGTCACCATTTTAGTCACTTCATATGGTATACTTAGCAAATTTTTTTTTACTGTAAGTTTTATTTTTTAATACTTCCGCATAAATCACTGTTCGAGTAAATATCCAATGATTGATAGGAAGTTAAAATCAATTTGGGGTGTTGGATTATTACGTAAACATTTATTCAAAGGCGTGTGATTCGGAACTTCGTATTAAGAAAAAAAAAGTAATCAGTTGTTGCTAAAATAGGTTCTCTTTCAAATTTTTATCAAACCCTGTTGCCTGATTTACTAAAGCTGACATGAATTAATAAAGCGATAAGGATTGAAATAAGAAATAAATAAATATTGAAATGAAAAATTTTGCGTTGAAATCTAAAAATTCTATTTCAGACCTGTAAGCTATAAAAATAGCAATTAAAACGAGAAGCTTTTAAAGTCGTTAACGATTTTGTAAGTGTATTTAATTGAAAAAATTAGCAATGGATGCATACTTTATGCGCCAACTGTATACATGCAGTTGTTATCAGTAATTAAAGAACGAAGTTGAGCAATGTTCAAGTGAGGTCAGCTATTTATTTTTAGCATAACAATTGAGTATTTTCTACTTATCGCAGTGTCTGCATAATCCTATAAAAACCAACGTTTTTTAGCGGAGCTCATCAATGTAAGATTTTCACAGCAAACATGAAGTACTGGGTAGATCTTTTATATCTATTGTGCATTTTGAAAGCACAATCTTTTGTAGTGAGCGAAACAAAAGTAAGTATTTTTTGTCGATTTTAAAAATGAAAACGAAAAAATTAAAGAAATATTTCATATGTTTCTGCATCAATACAGTCCATTAGTGATGATATCTATGAAGAGATTCATTCGTGTGATTACACACGCTTCGAAACTCAACTGGAACGATTGAATCTACAAGCGAAAATCAATCATGATGCTCTACTACGGCAACAAATGGAACTCTTTAATAAAATGGATGTATTGTCTTTACAAATAAGGGGAATGGAAGCAAAATTATTAGAAAAACACGAAGCTGAACGCCAAGTTCCATTAGTCCCACCACCAGCCAATGATAAAATCTTAGTTATGACTGACATTAGAGAGAAACTAAAAGAGCATGATAATATGTTGGCGAAAATTCTAAATAAGCAAAATGACACCCAAGAACTTTGCAAAAAAAAATGATTTGAAGATCATACTCAGACCTTGAGGAATACAATTTCCGACAAAATGAATGCGTTACAGAAAATCGATGCAAAGATAACGAACATTGAAAGCAATTTAATGCCAATGAATATTTCCAAAGAGATTATTAAAAATCAGGAATAATATTCAAAATCATTTGAAAGAAATAAATTTGGAAGATCATATCCAAGCTTTAAAGACTACAATATCCGATAAATTCAATTTAATGGAGAACATAGACGAGAAGCTTACGATTATAGGCAATAATGCAATACCTAAAAAGGATCAATTGAAATTTTATCAGGATATTCAGCAACAATTAAGTAAGAATTATTTTTAAAATTCAAATTCAATACTACTTTAAAAATTTTTTTTAATATTTCAGATGCCACTGAAAAATGTCTAATTGCGTAAGTAAGAGAAAAAAAATATTTTTAATATAATTCAGTTTAAATCAAAAAACACGCAATAATCCTTCAAAAGCATTGATAGAAAATGATTCTATTTCCAACGAACACACTTTCAGTAAAAATTAAAAAAAAAAACCGGAAAGATTGTCAGTTGCTAACGTTACTGCTAATGATGCATAATCAGTCCTACTAAACTAATTTAATTTGACACTAAGTATGTGTTACAGAAAAATTTTCTCATTTTTAAAAGACTTAAAATTCGAATCAATGTTTTCATTCAAAACTTTTCTTCAATTACTTTTAAGCAGCAATCAATCATATCCCACTAGTTGTGCGGATATAAATGCCAATTATTGTGTAATAAATAAGTGCCTCATTACGAATCATCTGTATGGACCTGCACCATTTTACGTTGCTTGTAATAACAGCGTAGAGGATGGCGGTTGGACGGTTATTCAAAGACGTATCAATGGCGCGGTGGACTTTTACCGCAATTGGACAGAGTATAAATCTGGTTTTGGCAATTTAGATGGTGAATTCTTTATTGGATTAGAAAAATTGCATGCCCTAACCTCCAGTCTTAAACCTATGGAGTAGCTCATACTTTTGGGGGATTTCGAAAACGTGACGAAATACGCCAAGTATGACGATTTCCAGGTGGGGAATGAGACTGAAAATTACAAACTTATTAAAGTCGGATCATATGTGGGCGATGCTGGGGATTCCTTTAGTCAGCATGTGGGTTATAATTTTACCACAAAAGATCGTGATAATGATACTGCTGATGGAAATTGTGCTGTAATTAGAACTGGTGCCTGGTGGTATAGAAGATGTTGTTATAGGTCAGTTAATATATTTTTTAATTTTTGTATTTATAATTATATTTGCCTGTTTTGTATTGTATTGTATTGTTGATGCAAAATACTATCAAGATCCAACACAGGCTTCAGAAAAAAACGGAATAACTTGGCATGAATTTCATGGCTATGAATACTCTCTAAAATTTGTGCAAATGTTAATTCGGCCAAGAAAATTATAAATATTTAATTGAAATCGATTTTAAAATAAAATATAATAATTTTTACTTCCTACAAAAGCATAATTGTTGCATTACTGCCTTTATCTAACAGGTTCTTTGTTTTGTTTTCTTTTATATGTTTGAGTGTACATGGATGCAACAATGGCGCGGTGAACTTTTACGTCGATTGATCAGAATACCAAGCCGTTTTCGGTAATAACTTCGACTCTTAAGTCGAACTGGAATTGTTGATTTAGTTGCAAGATTTTGATTGATTGAATTGTCTAAAGATAGTGTAGTATAGTGTTGGCTTATTAGACGTAAGGCCTCGGTTCAAACCTCAGGTCAGACATTAAAACGAAAATATGAAAAATTTTTCTGCGGTGACTTCCTCTCAGCAGATTTCTGGCAAAAACCATGAAAGCAAATTAAAAATTGCCATGGAAAGCTTCTCAAACATCTGTCGTTTGGAGTCGACTTTAAACTGTAGGTCGCGCTACTCATGTATAAAATTAGCATACACAACATAAATGGTGTGAGAAACTAGGTCGTAACCTTGACTGAACGATGTCCAATTATGTTATGTATGTTGTAAAAAAAAAATACTCACACGTATAGGCCGAGATGAGTTTGGAAAATATGAAAATACTTTTGATTTTTACTAGCGGTAGAATAGTGAAATGTTTCAATAGAGCTGGATACCCTACCGTTATTAATGGGCACTTTCGCCCGCGTCTGTATATTAAAATGACTTTGACCATGAGCGTTATATTCCAATCTCGGTCGGCTAAAACTGATGTAAATAGTAAAGAGGTCAGATGAAGTGAAGTATTTCTTGTACCATCTTAAGAAACCGATGCTTTTGAATGCTTCTTTCGAGACTTGCAAAATGTGTTGTCTGCAGCAAACATCACACTGAATTTTCATGCGCAGGTCGTCAAGAGCGTCTGACTTATGAATGTTTCCACCACCTATAACTACTACAAATAAGGCAATATTATTGCTGCCCTTATGTGTTAATAAAGAGCAGAGCGTTTGTCGCACGTTAAAATCAATCTTATTCAGACGACCATATTAGTATTAAGCCATTTCGGCTAACACTCCAAACGGTTCGGCCTACCATCGGTGATCTGCAAAAAATAAGAAAGGCCTAGAAGTTAAAGTTTAATGAAAATAAAATATAGAGTTGGAGATAGAAGTCGCCGTAGTCTAGTAGGAAGTGTGTTGGCTTATTAGAAGTAAGGCCTCGGCTTAAACCCAAGGTCAAATATCAAAACGAAATATGAAAAAATATTTCTTTGGCGACTTCCTCTCAGCAGATTTCGGGCAAAAATTCTGAGAGTAAATAAAATTGCCATGAAAAAGTTTTTCAAAAATCTGTCGCTCGGAGTCGACTTCAAACTCTAGGTCCCGCCACTCATGTATAAAATTAACGCACACAACATATGTGGTGTGAGAAGCTGCAGTCGTAATCCTGACTGACGGTTTGTAATTAGAGTTTAGGGTCATTTTTTGGCTCATTCATCTGAGATAGTTTTCTAGACTGAATATGATACCAAAAAATTAAACCGACGTAATAATTATAATTTAAAAATATTACAAAAATGTAGCAGACAACATTATAAAAGAAATTTCAATTGAAATTTCAAAAAATGGAAGATTTTCGTTAGTATGAGATGAAGTGACAAACGTTTCACAACGAATATTTCTAAATATATGTTTACACGGTATGGATCATTTTACAATTTATGATTAGTACCTATAGCAGGAAGCTGTAACGCAGATAATATAAGAATGTTGGTGAAAAAACATCTAGAAGATTTCAATTTATGTTTTGAAAGTCACATTGTAGCAACTACATTGGACGGACCCAATGTGATGAGACGGTTTGTGGCAGATAGTCCAGTAGAAGGCATTTTTTGCTGGAATCATGCCTTTCACTTGGCCATATTAGAAGTTATTTACATTAAAAAATCAAGTTGTACTTATTCTGAAAGTGAATCTTATTATAATGATGATGGGGTAGAAATGGAAATGTATGATATTGTTGGTATGTTTATTATTTGAACCTTTTTCAAATTACAAAGCCATCAAAAATTTATAAAAACCAATTTTAACACATTTAGTTTTATAAACAAGGATAAAAGTAATTACCTAGACTAGTAAATATTTAGACAATAAACTAGTTCATAAAAAGGTCAATAGACTAGTCAATAGGCTGGTCTGTAGACTAATCAGTAGACTGCTCTGTAGACTAGTCTATAGACTAATCACTGACTACTTTTTGACTTGAATATGGACTAAAATCATTTTAAAAAGTTGTATTGAAAAAATAAAGCAGAGAAATAATTCTTTGTATAAATTGAAAATAAACATAAGGAAAATAATCAAAATATTCAAAAAAGTCCTTTAAAAAAGCTACTCTTCAAAAATATGTAAAGGAAGAATTCAATAAAGAGTATCATCTAATCCTAGATGTACGAACTAGGTGGAACAGCATGGTTGGAATGATACAATCATTTCTAAAAAATAAAAATGCAATAAAAAAGGCTTTAATAAATTTACATTTATCATCATTGTTTGTTAAAGATTATGTCCCACACTTGGAAACATTGGTAAACGTTTTGAAATCCATAAAAGGTACAGTGGAAGCATTGATTCTATACTTTCGGAAAAATGGTTCACACAATTAAAAGTAAAGTAAATGAAAGATATAATGACAAATTGATGTCATTAGTAAATTATCTAAACACTTCACAACACAATAATATTAACATAACAAAGACAATGTTAAAATCCTATGCAGAGCAAATGTACAAACGCCTATTCCAAGGTACTGAAATAACAGCGGCTGAAAGTGATGAAGATATTTCCGTTGCACAAGTATATCAATGTTTTAAAGAAAAATTGGAAAACGCCATTAATGGGGCTAAAGAAAAACCAGAAATCTGAAATTCAAAACAAACAACTTATTTAAAAGAGAGCTACCTTTATTGGAAGCTAGTACAAACAGAACCAAAAATTTGGATATACTTCTTAATGCATTGTTAACGCTAAAGCCCACTTCTGTAGAAAGCGAACGTGTTTTTTCGGTAGCTGGTAAATGATCAACAAATTTACGAAATATAATATCTGATGAGTTATTAAATGCACTAATATTTTTAAAAACTCTTTTCTTGACAACTTAGTTCTTCGAAAATTTTTTATATTTTTATTTTTAAATAATATTTTTAATTAATTCTTATTAATAAGTGATCTCAAAATGTTATCATTAATCTGTGTAACGACACGTTTTCGCTTGGGTGCTGGGGTAGTTCATCGGCATCCAGTGGTTACATAAAAAACACTTCTTTGTAAATTCTATGCTATTTATTATCAATAAGTAACATAACTTACGAACTAAACTACATGAAGGGAAGAATTAAGTTAAATATTATTTAATAAGTCCTAGGCCGGCCAAACAACGGTTCGTCAAGTCATAGTGCTGACGGCATCAAGGGGGGGTTGAGTTAGAACAACAGTCAAACGGCATGCGCCCTGGATGACTGTGGTTTCTACTGGTCCTTGCTATTACCCTGGCACGGCCAGTCAAGTCAACCAAAGGAGGATGTCAGAGCAACAATCAAACGGCCTACGGACAGGATGTTTGTGGCTCCAAGATCTGCCTTTGTTTGTCCAGTCAGTCAAATTATCCGGAGGAGGATGTCAGAACGACAATCAAACGGCCTACGTACAGAATGATTGTGTTTCTGAGGTCTCCGGTGTCCATCCAGTTACAGTCAAGTCAACCAAAGGAGGATGTCAGAGCAACAATCAAACAGCCTACGCACAGGATGATTGTGGCTCCAAGATCTCCCTTTGTTCGTCCAGTCAGTCAAATTACCCGGAGGAGGATGTTAGAACGACAATCAAACGGCCTACGCACAGGATGATTGTGGTTCTGAGGTCTCCGGTGTTCGTCCAGTTACAGTTGCCGATGTTTTGCTGGCTGTAAATCTCTCACTAGTGGGGACAACCACACCACTTGTGATTTGATATTTTTAGCATCAGCCGATGTCATAAGATCGACCTGCTTTACCAGCAACTCATCACCAACTGCCCCGACTGCTGAAGTCATGCTCGCTTTTATACACAAAAGGCACGAATAACAGATCAAACATGATCGACCATCAAACATGTTGTTTCCTACTCTACAACTTACCAATGTGAGAGCAAGCACCGATTGAATTCAGCAGAGAGGTCTTGTAAGTCAAATGTAAGTTGTACGACAACCGTTATAAAGAATAATACTATTTCTAAAAATAGATAATAAAGAGCTTACATACATACATACATACATAATTGGCCATTACAACCCTTCAGTCAGGATTACGGCCTAGCTTCTCACACCACTCATATTGTGTGCGTTAATTTTATACGTGAGTGGCGGGACCTACAGTTTAACGTCGACTCCGAACGACAGAATTTTTGAGAAACTTTTCATGGCAGTTTATTTTACTCTCAGAGTTTTTGCCAGAAATCTGCTGTAATAAAGAGCTTAACAAAAATTAATTTAAATATTTTAGGCACAGTGGGGCCTGCTATAAACTTAAACTAAAATATTTACAATAATTTTATTTGCAATAATTCATATAGAGAAAAAAGAAAATGAACAATGCATCAAATCAAAAATATCATCCAGTGATATGGTGTGGGCAAGAACAAGGTCCCCGCCTTTTGTCGTCACATCTGTTTGTTTTTGTTTATACAGTATGAATTTAAATGTATTGTTTTCTTTTTTTTTTTAATAAAATAACATTTTAATAAAATCTTAACAATTTACCAGTATCGTTTTTTTAAAAGAAATCGAATATTTCATTCCCGTTTCACGGGAAATGAAAAAGTCCGGGAATTCCCAAACTCTAGTTGTAATGTATGTACATATGTTGGAGATAGAACGGAACCTTGCGGTATCTCTGAGTTCGTCTGATAATATCCCATCTATAACGAACGTCTATGATCGTCACATATTTTTAGCGTAAAACAAGCCTTTATGGTATCTTTAGAAATTTGGAAGCCATTACTAACGTAAAATTAAATTCATGAATGCTCTTCAAAGGTATGTTTCTTTTTGATTTGAAAACTCTGCTTATATTTAAATTACTATTTTTGAGCGCAATATGTCTTTACTTAACTTCTCGTAAACATTCTTATATTTTGTAATGGAAATAAGATGGATTCGAATGCTTACGAAATATATTTTTACACTTTGCAAAACTCAACCCTTGTTTTTAATCAATACCCACAGCTTTGTTTCAGTTCACAATATTTAAGAATTAATCTAAAATACGTTTCAATTTCTGGTTACCGAAAATAAAGACAACAAATAAACGCAGTTGTTAAAAATGGGGGAAACTTCAAATGCTACAACAACAATTAGACAAATGGAAATACCATAGAAATGTTCATGTTAATGGCAAACAAAAAATATGAACATGTACAAAACTTGAAATTGAAAATGTCAGGGTTTAAGTTTAGCAACTAAAATGAGCATACAAAAGGACAAAGTAAAATACACATCCTTGAGTAAACCTAATATTATCTTATCATAGAATAACATGACATGGTCTTTGTATGGAAGTCTATATTGTTTTAATTTTTTTTTCTTTTTAACATAATGTTCTATTCCCATGTACTTTATGGCCTTTTTTTGAATTAGTCCCATTTACATCAAATGTAGTCATAGAAATTGTCTTTTTATTCCTTTTGTTTTTAAATTTTGTCTCTATTTCTCCCTTTCTGCTTTAAACGCACGCACTTAAAAAAGTTAAACGCATGACTTGAGTTAGATAATAGGAAATAGATATGAGGATACCGAATGGTAAAGTCGCCGTAGTCTAGTAGGTAGTGTGTTGGCTTATTAGACGTAAGGCCACGGTTCAAACCCGAGTTTAGGCATCAAAACCAAATATGAAGAATATTTCTTCGGAGAGTAAATAAAAATTGCCATGAATTTTCTCAAAAAATCTGTCGTTCGGATTCGACTTTAAACTGTAGGGGGACAGTCAGTAAAGCAAGACGGGATGTTCCACGGTATGTGAAAAAATTGAAATTAAATTTGCATGCCCATGAAGTTCTAAAAACCGAAAATAATAAGTGCCTTCTGACAGCTTACCAAGCAAAGAGACACAAAAATGTTTTATTGCTGAGTACTTTGCACGATGTGGTTGAAATAGATGAAGGTAATGTCAAACGCAAACCCAATACCGTGACTTTTTATAATTCAACTAAATTTGGTGTTGATGTTGTTGACCAAATGGCTAGAAAATATAGCAGTCAATCTCAAGAAGATGGCCAGTGCAAGTTTTTTTCAACATATTGGACTTGGCAGCAATAAATGCATGGGTGTTATTCCAGGAAGTAACAGACAAAAAAATTAGCAGAACGGATTTTATTTTACAAGTAGCATCTGAAATCAGTCACTTTGACGAGCGACCGCAGGCGGTAAATCTTCAACTACAAGTTTCACATATTCAATCCATGAAAAGACGACTTTGTCATACAACTGGCTGCAAAAACAAAACAAATAAAATGTGTGAAATATGCCAGAAACCCCTATGTGTGCTGGATGCGTATAAACGACAGATTTAAAAAAAAAAAAAAACGTAACGTTATTGACCAGTTTCATGATCTCGATATACCTCGATCTCGCATAAATCCATTCAAAGCAAACACAACAAGTACTGTTTGTGCTTGGAATGTAAATATTTTTATTATATGTACGCGCACATATAAACTTGATTTCTTTTCAAATACGTATTATTAAATGAATTATCTTTATTTTTTGTTATAAGCTGAGAATACAAAATGTACAATTTATTATTTTATATTTTAAATAAATAAGCAATTTTGAAATTCAAATGTAGATTTTTGCTACTAAAATTTACAAGGAGTCAAATAACCCCTAACCGTCTTTTAAGGTATATCAATTCTCCCGTCTTTCTAGTGTTAAACAATGCAAATATAGAAGAGAATTGTATTGAAGTTACTCTTCTACTCTATTGCAGAACTGCACTTGAAAGAAATTTTTTTAAATAATTTTATATTTAAGAACATCAGATGCTTAGTTACAACTTCTTAACACTTTTCTTATTATTTTTTTTCAGCATTTGTGGAATACTTTGAGATGGTAAAATTGCCAGTTTTATCGTTTCAAACAAATAATTTATTTATCATTTTTGATTGAAATTCTTTTGTTTTTTCAAATATCTTCTTTAGAAATTTTCAAATTCTTTTAATCTGGATTACCTGGTTACATGCTATGCTCTAATCGTCTTTCTAATATGTTATTAGGAAGATGGCAAGATCTGGACAGAGACACGCTTCCTACCACATATAGAAGACTGTTTGTCATTTTAAAAATGGTTTTCGCATTTGATACTGCCTTATGTCGGGTACTTACTTTGAGAGCAGCCTGTTCATAGTTCCACATATACAATAAAATAAAAAAAATGTTAGTTGATAAAATTTCATTTTCATCTCTTTAAGCTTGTATTTTCACAATTCTATTAAAAGCAATTCTATTAAAAGGTTAAAATCAACTGACAATGAATTGAAATTTTGCTATGATTTAAAAGCGTTTAACCTTTATATCAAAAGATAAAAATTATACTTACGTCAACAGAAGCATACCCGGGTATGTTCATATATTTTATATGGAATTTCTCTTCTTTCTAAGATTATTTTTGTGTTGATTTGGTTTTACTTACTTGTTAGGTGGTGTAACGCACTCTGATTACGTACATACTAAAGACTTCTGGAAAACGACCTTACATACCTTACATTGAGCTCCCATGAGCGTGCGGCGTTTTCGGGATATAAACCGCTTTATACTTTTCGACAACGGAAACTCACGTCAACAGCGTCAAAACCGACAAAGCTGCAGCCATAACGGACTTATTTTTAATACTGAATGATAATCTACGCAGGAATTACGTAGCAGGCTCAAACGTGGTACTGGGTTTACCCAAAACATCCACCAATTACGGAATTAAAGTATGGTGGGTACGTGACTCCGACTCATCCTATCCAATGAAGGGACAAATTTATACTGTATTGGTGGCATTCGGGAAAAAACGTAGGCAAGAGGGTAGTGGAGGACTTGTTCGTCAATCATTTTCGTGGAAGTTGACGGAATATTGTTTGTGATAATTTCTTCACAACATGGACAGCAGTTTATCAGTGTTAGGTAAGGCGAACAGAAGACGAGTGTTTATACCACTATATTTCACTTTATCTAAAGGACGGGAAGTAGAGTTAACTACATTTGGTTTCAGTAACAATATTACCTTGTGCTCTCACATCCAAAAAAAAAAAAATAAGTCGGTTATACTTCTTGCATTCTTCATACGAAGGGCAAGGTCCAAAGAAAAAGCGACTCTAGATCTTAGATTACAACAAATATAAAGGTGGCGTCGAAAATATGGATAAAACATTGAACAAGGCGACGAACAAATAGATGGCCCTTGGCTTTATTCTACAATATACCCAATGTTGGAAGCTTCCACAAGCCGCCGTAGAATATTCCTACACATCCTCAGCGAACAATTGGTGAGGTCGGAAAGAGAAAACAGAGATAAAAGTAAACATGTTACAAAAATATTTTCAACACGCAATGTTATTGAAGCCATATGTGGGGAATCTTTGCTCATAAGAGGTGCTGCAGATAAAAACGTAGAAGAACCTGACAGCACTGGTAGAATGAAAGTATAAGGTAATTGCCACTTATGTACAAACCGTCGGCCAACCAGCAAATCCCGCACGTTATGCAACAAGCCCGTGTGTGCCGCTCATTCAAGTTATATGCCGCAATGTAATAGATGCATTTAAGAAAAATTAGTATTTAATATTTTTTATGTTTTCTTATATTTGATTGAATTTGAATTTTATTTTATTATAAGAACTTATATATTTTACTCAATAAACATCCAATATCAACATATTTTCATATATTTCATTATACATACCCAGGTATGCAACTGTTGACGTAAGGGATAAGAATGAAAAAAATGGCCACATCATTGGCCCCTATTCCGCAATTTTACTCAAGTCTAGGAATAAGGTAAAAAACACTACTAGTGAGGATATCATGAAATTTCAGGTTAATACAGTTATTACTTCCTGAGATACGGCGATCTAAAATCACAAAACATACCCGGGTATGTATCTGTTGACATAAGGGTTAATTCAGCCAGTGTTGAAAATGAAAATGCAATAGGAGGGCATCATTTGTATTAAAAAAGTTTTGTTTTATTAGTACTGGTGTGAACTAAATTTTAAATTGTTCAAAATATGTTTGCCTTTGTGAGGTAGTCATTCTGTTAACCTTTATGGGTTTTTCAAGGTTGTCGTCGATATGGAAAGGGATGTTTAAACAATTATTCGTTTCTTGCAAATTTTATGCATACAGTTGGTTAATAAAGTAAATACTCACTCCTATCTGATATATGCCCGTTATATTGTGATGGAAACTTAGTATAATTAAACTAGAATAAGTAGTTTATTAAAGTATTGTAAGTAGAGATGAGCGATCCAGTGATTTTTGAAGAACGTTTTTCTCAGTGAACGTGATTTGTTAATCACTGTTCTTTAAAACAGTGATTGTGATCACAGTATTCCAAAAGAAAACAATAATGACAACAACGTATTTTATTAAGTCGTAAGAAAGAGACAACAAGATATATATTACGAAAAGACTACTAAACAAAATCAAAGTGGTGTCATCAATGTTATTATTTTTAATGTAATTTTTTTTATATGAGGTTTGACAATTAAGTTTCACAGAAAGTTCATGTATAAAAGACAAAAGTAAATAATCAGAATTATCTAATAGTGATTCTGTCTCGCTCAAAATAAAATGAAATAAATTTGAGTATGTAATAACTTTGAAAGAACGACATTATTAGTAACTGTTATTTGGCAATTTCAATCACTGTAGTTACCAGTGAATTATCAATCACCGTGATTAAATCACAGTTTTGAAAATATCGCTCATCTCTAATTGTAAGTATTAAACTGAAAATATTGCAGTTACTCCTACAGGACTTTAAAACTACATACGAAAAAATTAATTTTTTTTAATCTTCAATAAGTTGAACAATTTTATTTTTAACTTTAGAATATAAATATTTGTTTCGTGTATTTTCTGGAAAAATAAATTTAATACTTGGAGTGTGTATTCTGGACCATCATTGTCAGTTTTCGTTTTCTAGGAATAGTGTTGTCACCATTTTAGTCACTTCATATGGTATACTTAGCAAATTTTTTTTTTACTGTAAGTTTTATTTTTTAATACTTCCGCATAAATCACTGTTCGAGTAAATATCCAATGATTGATAGGAAGTTAAAATCAATTTGGGGTGTTGGATTATTACGTAAACATTTATTCAAAGGCGTGTGATTCGGAACTTCGTATTAAAAAAAAAAAAGTAATCAGTTGTTGCTAAAATAGGTTTTCTTTCAAATTTTTATCAAACCCTGTTGCCTGATTTACTAAAGCTGACATGAATTAATAAAGCGATAAGGATTGAAATAAGAAATAAATAAATATTGAAATGAAAAATTTTGCGTTGAAATCTAAAAATTCTATTTCAGACCTGTAAGCTATAAAAATAGCAATTAAAACGAGAAGCTTTTAAAGTCGTTAACGATTTTGTAAGTGTATTTAATTGAAAAAATTAGCAATGGATGCATACTTTATGCGCCAACTGTATACATGCAGTTGTTATCAGTAATTAAAGAACGAAGTTGAGCAATGTTCAAGTGAGGTCAGCTATTTATTTTTAGCATAACTATTGAGTATTTTCTACTTATCGCAGTGTCTGCATAATCCTATAAAAACCAACGTTTTTTAGCGGAGCTCATCAATGTAAGATTTTCACAGCAAACATGAAGTACTGGGTAGATCTTTTATATCTATTGTGCATTTTGAAAGCACAATCTTTTGTAGTGAGCGAAACAAAAGTAAGTATTTTTTGTCGATTTTTAAAATGAAAACGAAAAAATTAAAGAAATATTTCATATGTTTCTGCATCAATACAGTCCATTAGTGATGATATCTATGAAGAGATTCATTCGTGTGATTACACACGCTTCGAAACTCAACTGGAACGATTGAATCTACAAGCGAAAATCAATCATGATGCTCTACTACGGCAACAAATGGAACTCTTTAATAAAATGGATGTATTGTCTTTACAAATAAGGGGAATGGAAGCAAAATTATTAGAAAAACACGAAGCTGAACGCCAAGTTCCATTAGTCCCACCACCAGCCAATGATAAAATCTTAGTTATGACTGACATTAGAGAGAAACTAAAAGAGCATGATAATATGTTGGCGAAAATTCTAAATAAGCAAAATGACACCCAAGAACTTTGCAAAAAAAAATGATTTGAAGATCATACTCAGACCTTGAGGAATACAATTTCCGACAAAATGAATGCGTTACAGAAAATCGATGCAAAGATAACGAACATTGAAAGCAATTTAATGCCAATGAATATTTCCAAAGAGATTATTAAAAATTAGGAATAATATTCAAAATCATTTGAAAGAAATAAATTTGGAAGATCATATCCAAGCTTTAAAGACTACAATATCCGATAAATTCAATTTAATGGAGAACATAGACGAGAAGCTTACGATTATAGGCAATAATGCAATACCTAAAAAGGATCAATTGAAATTTTATCAGGATATTCAGCAACAATTAAGTAAGAATTATTTTTAAAATTCAAATTCAATACTACTTTAAAAATTTTTTTTAATATTTCAGATGCCACTGAAAAATGTCTAATTGCGTAAGTAAGAGAAAAAAAATATTTTTAATATAATTCAGTTTAAATCAAAAAACACGCAATAATCCTTCAAAAGCATTGATAGAAAATGATTCTATTTCCAACGAACACACTTTCAGTAAAAATTAAAAAAAAAAACCGGAAAGATTGTCAGTTGCTAACGTTACTGCTAATGATGCATAATCAGTCCTACTAAACTAATTTAATTTGACACTAAGTATGTGTTACAGAAAAATTTTCTCATTTTTAAAAGACTTAAAATTCGAATCAATGTTTTCATTCAAAACTTTTCTTCAATTACTTTTAAGCAGCAATCAATCATATCCCACTAGTTGTGCGGATATAAATGCCAATTATTGTGTAATAAATAAGTGCCTCATTACGAATCATCTGTATGGACCTGCACCATTTTACGTTGCTTGTAATAACAGCGTAGAGGATGGCGGTTGGACGGTTATTCAAAGACGTATCAATGGCGCGGTGGACTTTTACCGCAATTGGACAGAGTATAAATCTGGTTTTGGCAATTTAGATGGTGAATTCTTTATTGGATTAGAAAAATTGCATGCCCTAACCTCCAGTCTTAAACCTATGGAGTAGCTCATACTTTTGGGGGATTTCGAAAACGTGACGAAATACGCCAAGTATGACGATTTCCAGGTGGGGAATGAGACTGAAAATTACAAACTTATTAAAGTCGGATCATATGTGGGCGATGCTGGGGATTCCTTTAGTCAGCATGTGGGTTATAATTTTACCACAAAAGATCGTGATAATGATACTGCTGATGAAAATTGTGCTGTAATTAGAACTGGTGCCTGGTGGTATAGAAGATGTTGTTATAGGTCAGTTAATATATTTTTTAATTTTTGTATTTATAATTATATTTGCCTGTTTTGTATTGTATTGTATTGTTGATGCAAAATACTATCAAGATCCAACACAGGCTTCAGAAAAAAACGGAATAACTTGGCATGAATTTCATGGCTATGAATACTCTCTAAAATTTGTGCAAATGTTAATTCGGCCAAGAAAATTATAAATATTTAATTGAAATCGATTTTAAAATAAAATATAATAATTTTTACTTCCTACAAAAGCATAATTGTTGCATTACTGCCTTTATCTAACAGGTTCTTTGTTTTGTTTTCTTTTATATGTTTGAGTGTACATGGATGCAACAATGGCGCGGTGAACTTTTACGTCGATTGATCAGAATACCAAGCCGTTTTCGGTAATAACTTCGACTCTTAAGTCGAACTGGAATTGTTGATTTAGTTGCAAGATTTTGATTGATTGAATTGTCTAAAGATAGTGTAGTATAGTGTTGGCTTATTAGACGTAAGGCCTCGGTTCAAACCTCAGGTCAGACATTAAAACGAAAATATGAAAAATTTTTCTGCGGTGACTTCCTCTCAGCAGATTTCTGGCAAAAACCATGAAAGCAAATTAAAAATTGCCATGGAAAGCTTCTCAAACATCTGTCGTTTGGAGTCGACTTTAAACTGTAGGTCGCGCTACTCATGTATAAAATTAGCATACACAACATAAATGGTGTGAGAAACTAGGTCGTAACCTTGACTGAACGATGTCCAATTATGTTATGTATGTTGTAAAAAAAAAATACTCACACGTATAGGCCGAGATGAGTTTGGAAAATATGAAAATACTTTTGATTTTTACTAGCGGTAGAATAGTGAAATGTTTCAATAGAGCTGGATACCCTACCGTTATTAATGGGCACTTTCGCCCGCGTCTGTATATTAAAATGACTTTGACCATGAGCGTTATATTCCAATCTCGGTCGGCTAAAACTGATGTAAATAGTAAAGAGGTCAGATGAAGTGAAGTATTTCTTGTACCATCTTAAGAAACCGATGCTTTTGAATGCTTCTTTCGAGACTTGCAAAATGTGTTGTCTGCAGCAAACATCACACTGAATTTTCATGCGCAGGTCGTCAAGAGCGTCTGACTTATGAATGTTTCCACCACCTATAACTACTACAAATAAGGCAATATTATTGCTGCCCTTATGTGTTAATAAAGAGCAGAGCGTTTGTCGCACGTTAAAATCAATCTTATTCAGACGACCACATTAGTATTAAGCCATTTCGGCTAACACTCCAAACGGTTCGGCCTACCATCGGTGATCTGCAAAAAATAAGAAAGGCCTAGAAGTTAAAGTTTAATGAAAATAAAATATAGAGTTGGAGATAGAAGTCGCCGTAGTCTAGTAGGAAGTGTGTTGGCTTATTAGAAGTAAGGCCTCGGCTTAAACCCAAGGTCAAATATCAAAACGAAATATGAAAAAATATTTCTTTGGCGACTTCCTCTCAGCAGATTTCGGGCAAAAATTCTGAGAGTAAATAAAATTGCCATGAAAAAGTTTTTCAAAAATCTGTCGCTCGGAGTCGACTTCAAACTCTAGGTCCCGCCACTCATGTATAAAATTAACGCACACAACATATGTGGTGTGAGAAGCTGCAGTCGTAATCCTGACTGACGGTTTGTAATTAGAGTTTAGGGTCATTTTTTGGCTCATTCATCTGAGATAGTTTTCTAGACTGAATATGATACCAAAAAATTAAACCGACGTAATAATTATAATTTAAAAATATTACAAAAATGTAGCAGACAACATTATAAAAGAAATTTCAATTGAAATTTCAAAAAATGGAAGATTTTCGTTAGTATGAGATGAAGTGACAAACGTTTCACAACGAATATTTCTAAATATATGTTTACACGGTATGGATCATTTTACAATTTATGATTAGTACCTATAGCAGGAAGCTGTAACGCAGATAATATAAGAATGTTGGTGGAAAAACATCTAGAAGATTTCAATTTATGTTTTGAAAGTCACATTGTAGCAACTACATTGGACGGACCCAATGTGATGAAACGGTTTGTGGCAGATAGTCCAGTAGAAGGCATTTTTTGCTGGAATCATGCCTTTCACTTGGCCATATTAGAAGTTATTTACATTAAAAAATCAAGTTGTACTTATTCTGAAAGTGAATCTTATTATAATGATGATGGGGTAGAAATGGAAATGTATGATATTGTTGGTATGTTTATTATTTGAACCTTTTTCAAATTACAAAGCCATCAAAAATTTATAAAAACCAATTTTAACACATTTAGTTTTATAAACAAGGATAAAAGTAATTACCTAGACTAGTAAATATTTAGACAATAAACTAGTTCATAAAAAGGTCAATAGACTAGTCAATAGGCTGGTCTGTAGACTAATCAGTAGACTGCTCTGTAGACTAGTCTATAGACTAATCACTGACTACTTTTTGACTTGAATATGGACTAAAATCATTTTAAAAAGTTGTATTGAAAAAATAAAGCAGAGAAATAATTCTTTGTATAAATTGAAAATAAACATAAGGAAAATAATCAAAATATTCAAAAAAGTCCTTTAAAAAAGCTACTCTTCAAAAATATGTAAAGGAAGAATTCAATAAAGAGTATCATCTAATCCTAGATGTACGAACTAGGTGGAACAGCATGGTTGGAATGATACAATCATTTCTAAAAAATAAAAATGCAATAAAAAAGGCTTTAATAAATTTACATTTATCATCATTGTTTGTTAAAGATTATGTCCCACACTTGGAAAGATTGGTAAACGTTTTGAAATCCATAAAAGGTGCAGTGGAAGCATTGATTCTATACTTTCGGAAAAATGGTTCACACAATTAAAAGTAAAGTAAATGAAAGATATAATGACAAATTGATGTCATTAGTAAATTATCTAAACACTTCACAACACAATAATATTAACATAACAAAGACAATGTTAAAATCCTATGCAGAGCAAATGTACAAACGCCTATTCCAAGGTACTGAAATAACAGCGGCTGAAAGTGATGAAGATATTTCCGTTGCACAAGTATATCAATGTTTTAAAGAAAAATTGGAAAACGCCATTAATGGGGCTAAAGAAAAACCAGAAATCTGAAATTCAAAACAAACAACTTATTTAAAAGAGAGCTACCTTTATTGGAAGCTAGTACAAACAGAACCAAAAATTTGGATATACTTCTTAATGCATTGTTAACGCTAAAGCCCACTTCTGTAGAAAGCGAACGTGTTTTTTCGGTAGCTGGTAAATGATCAACAAATTTACGAAATATAATATCTGATGAGTTATTAAATGCACTAATATTTTTAAAAACTCTTTTCTTGACAACTTAGTTCTTCGAAAATTTTTTATATTTTTATTTTTAAATAATATTTTTAATTAATTCTTATTAATAAGTGATCTCAAAATGTTATCATTAATCTGTGTAACGACACGTTTTCGCTTGGGTGCTGGGGTAGTTCATCGGCATCCAGTGGTTACATAAAAACACTTCTTTGTAAATTCTATGCTATTTATTATCAATAAGTAACATAACTTACGAACTAAACTACATGAAGGGAAGAATTAAGTTAAATATTATTTAATAAGTCCTAGGCCGGCCAAACAACGGTTCGTCAAGTCATAGTGCTGACGGCATCAAGGGGGGGTTGAGTTAGAACAACAGTCAAACGGCATGCGCCCTGGATGACTGTGGTTTCTACTGGTCCTTGCTATTACCCTGGCACGGCCAGTCAAGTCAACCAAAGGAGGATGTCAGAGCAACAATCAAACGGCCTACGGACAGGATGTTTGTGGCTCCAAGATCTGCCTTTGTTTGTCCAGTCAGTCAAATTATCCGGAGGAGGATGTCAGAACGGCAATCAAACGGCCTACGTACAGAATGATTGTGTTTCTGAGGTCTCCGGTGTCCATCCAGTTACAGTCAAGTTAACCAAAGGAGGATGTCAGAGCAACAATCAAACAGCCTACGCACAGGATGATTGTGGCTCCAAGATCTCCCTTTGTTCGTCCAGTCAGTCAAATTACCCGGAGGAGGATGTTAGAACGACAATCAAACGGCCTACGCACAGGATGATTGTGGTTCTGAGGTCTCCGGTGTTCGTCCAGTTACAGCTGCCGATGTTTTGCTGGCTGTAAATCTCTCACTAGTGGGGACAACCACACCACTTGTGATTTGATATTTTTAGCATCAGCCGATGTCATAAGATCGACCTGCTTTACCAGCAACTCATCACCAACTGCCCCGACTGCTGAAGTCATGCTCGCTTTTATACACAAAAGGCACGAATAACAGATCAAACATGATCGACCATCAAACATGTTGTTTCCTACTCTACAACTTACCAATGTGAGAGCAAGCACCGATTGAATTCAGCAGAGAGGTCTTGTAAGTCAAATGTAAGTTGTACGACAACCGTTATAAAGAATAATACTATTTCTAAAAATAGATAATAAAGAGCTTAACAAAAATTAATTTAAATATTTTAGGCACAGTGGGGCCTGCTATAAACTTAAACTAAAATATTTACAATAATTTTATTTGCAATAATTCATATAGAGAAAAAAGAAAATGAACAATGCATCAAATCAAAAATATCATCCAGTGATATGGTGTGGGCAAGAACAAGGTCCCCGCCTTTTGTCGTCACATCTGTTTGTTTTTGTTTATACAGTATGAATTTAAATGTATTGTTTTCTTTTTTTTTTTAATAAAATAACATTTTAATAAAATCTTAACAATTTACCAGTATCGTTTTTTTAAAAGAAATCGAATATTTCATTCCCGTTTCACGGGAAATGAAAAAGTCCGGGAATTCCCAAACTCTAGTTGTAATGTATGTACATATGTTGGAGATAGAACGGAACCTTGCGGTATCTCTGAGTTCGTCTGATAATATCCCATCTATAACGAACGTCTATGATCGTCACATATTTTTAGCGTAAAACAAGCCTTTATGGTATCTTTAGAAATTTGGAAGCCATTACTAACGTAAAATTAAATTCATGAATGCTCTTCAAAGGTATGTTTCTTTTTGATTTGAAAACTCTGCTTATATTTAAATTACTATTTTTGAGCGCAATATGTCTTTACTTAACTTCTCGTAAACATTCTTATATTTTGTAATGGAAATAAGATGGATTCGAATGCTTACGAAATATATTTTTACACTTTGCAAAACTCAACCCTTGTTTTTAATCAATACCCACAGCTTTGTTTCAGTTCACAATATTTAAGAATTAATCTAAAATACGTTTCAATTTCTGGTTACCGAAAATAAAGACAACAAATAAACGCAGTTGTTAAAAATGGGGGAAACTTCAAATGCTACAACAACAATTAGACAAATGGAAATACCATAGAAATGTTCATGTTAATGGCAAACAAAAAATATGAACATGTACAAAACTTGAAATTGAAAATGTCAGGGTTTAAGTTTAGCAACTAAAATGAGCATACAAAAGGACAAAGTAAAATACACATCCTTGAGTAAACCTAATATTATCTTATCATAGAATAACATGACATGGTCTTTGTATGGAAGTCTATATTGTTTTAATTTTTTTTTCTTTTTAACATAATGTTCTATTCCCATGTACTTTATGGCCTTTTTTTGAATTAGTCCCATTTACATCAAATGTAGTCATAGAAATTGTCTTTTTATTCCTTTTGTTTTTAAATTTTGTCTCTATTTCTCCCTTTCTGCTTTAAACGCACGCACTTAAAAAAGTTAAACGCATGACTTGAGTTAGATAATAGGAAATAGATATGAGGATACCGAATGGTAAAGTCGCCGTAGTCTAGTAGGTAGTGTGTTGGCTTATTAGACGTAAGGCCACGGTTCAAACCCGAGTTTAGGCATCAAAACCAAATATGAAGAATATTTCTTCGGAGAGTAAATAAAAATTGCCATGAATTTTCTCAAAAAATCTGTCGTTCGGATTCGACTTTAAACTGTAGGTCCGACCAAGAATTCTTTAACGAAAGTGATGAAATTAAAGAATATCTTGGTATGATTTTTTTTTCCGTCATTGAGAGATTACTGATCTATGAATGTCTGTAGGGTGAGCCACTGGACACTGTGCAAGTAACTAAAATAGCCCACTTTTGTAATAACGAATTACATGGCCACAAATGTTTGCTTCTGCGACAGGAAGTTTTGGATAGGTTCGGATAGAGTCAATAGTGGTGGAGCTATTTTCACGAATTCTATAGATTTTTAAGTCCACGGTACTTGTCAAGAAATATACACCAAAGAATTTTGAGAGCATTTGTGTTTAATTCACATCTGGTCCGGTAGTGTAAAAGACTGGTAAGCAATCCTTTATCGGATAAGCAATTTAGATTATGCTGGTTACGTGACAATTGCGAAGTCACTGGCAGCGGACAAACTGTCAAGGTAAGGGTCTACTAGGGAATTAACAATAGGAAGAGGACTACAAAAATAAAAAATATGCAGTCCTTCTACCAATCATGCATTGAAAAGTAGATTGGACTGTAGAATTGGAAGACATTTATGGCTAAAGCTCAATCCTAACATCACAAAACTAGTCCTAAGCATGAGTAGAAGGGAGATGAGACCTGTTATAGGAGCCTTAAAGCGGCATGGTTACTTTAAATACATGAAATACAGGGGTAGACGCTTGCCTGCAGGTTCAAAAGTAAAAATGACTACGGCGGTTGAGGAAGCGGTGAATCTGTAGGACTGTAAGCTTATGGGTAATAATGGGCTTCGCAACCGGCATTAACCGTCGAAGTGAATATCTTTGGGACATTAAGTCGCATAGAAAAAAAGAAGTAGAAAAACCACGTGGATTTATGAAACAAAAGAAAGTCGCCGTAGTCCAGTAGGCAATGTGTTGTCTTATTCGACGTGAGGCCACGGTTCAAACCCCAAGGGAAACACATACGAAATATGAAAAACTTTTCTTCAGCGACTTCCTATTAGCAGTTTTCTGACAAAAAAAAAACTCTGTGAGAAAACATAATTGTCATGAAAAATCTTGTCTCAAAAATCTTGCTTTCGGAGTTGACTGCTACTCATGTATAAAATTAACACACACAACATAAGGACTGCGAGGAGAGTGGCCAATTATGTATGTATGTCTGTACAGTCATAGATGACTATTCATTTAAAACCCACTCCTGGTTGGGCAAATCATTCCAATGGAGATTGTACTCATTCATCAATGATTTTGCTTTTTTATAAATAAATTAACAACAAATGAAAGTTCATAAATTAATTACGATTAATTGATTTAACTTCATTTCTAGTTTTCATATTCCTTAACGTGTGACCTAAGTTATCTGGGGTTGGACTTATATTACATGTCGTTTAATGCTGATTAATTGCCACTTCAATAGCGAGTTAAATCATGCGACTGAGTATGTAAGCCGACAAGTTACATTTTATTTTTGATTCTTTTTATTCTAAGCTACAACAACAGTCTCCACAAAAATTGTATTTTTAGCCAGACGCATATACAATGGCTACACGTCCATTATGTTGTTGTGTTTGCACAAGAGTTGAAAAGTAATAGGGACTACCTTACCTTTTAAATGAGAATATTGGTCAAATATTGACTGATTCTAATCAAACTGTACAAGAATAAATTAATAATAATTTCTAATTGCATGATGTTTTAATATTAATATCGTGACATACTACTTCTAATTATATTATGTATACGCATACCTATACACACAAAGAATACAAAACCATATACGATACAAAGCATTTCCCTTATAATCCTCTTATAAACACTTCCATGTTTAGTGTTTGTTTTCATAGTCACCATTGGTTATTTTTACCTTCAAGTGGTCAGAGGTTTCCGTTTAACACATTTTTTAATAAAACTTCTTTTGTTGTATTTTCAAATATTACATGCATTTAAATATGTACCACGAATATGTATTTTACATTCAACTTCAAATTGTTTTATGACACCACAACAGCAATAGCTACAATAAACATGTTATTTATTATTGATTAATTATTTAACAATTTAACGATTGCTTGCTGGACAAGGAAAAAGTGAAAATCATTCTTAAAAAGAAAAGCAGAAAAGTGCTAGTGACGTGTGCCAAATGATATGATATTCTGGTATACAGGGGCTTCCCATCTATATGGCCAAGCCAGCACAGCCAGTGTTAATACGCTACATATCGTTGAGGAGCACATTCAATGGTAAATTGTTAATTCGAATGCGGAAATAATCGCCAACTCGCTGTTGACCGAATATATTACATACGTTCATCGTAGCGTAAACATTCATGTCATGTAAATTAAACTGAAATAGTTTGGACAGAACCTCCAGGACAAAGTATTGTTACGTTTTTACCCTTTTAAAAACCTTTAGAATATGAGTTCGTTGATTGCAAACAAAATGAAAATAAATTCGTGTTTAGTTTCAATTGTTTACACTAGTTTTGTGTGCCACCGTTTACAACTTGATGTATTCAACAATAATTTGCTTTATTCATTATTCTTTTTTACACTTCTGTTCGCGTATACACTAACAAATGCTCGGTAGATCTTTACAACGACGATCTTCAAACCATGACTGTTTTCTTCAAACGCAACGCGTATTTACACAAGTCTGACTGAATTCTTACTACTACTTGCCTGCTTTGTCTTGCCTTTTCATATGCTCACGTAAACCGTCTGATGAAGGTTCTTGAAGTAGAATGTTCGTGTTTTCGCTTCTCAAAAACTCTATTACGACTTCATTGTTGTTTGAGTATTTTGTTCACATTGCTTGTTGTTGCGTTCTCGCTTACTTGTCTATCCCCTTTTCTTTCATACCGATACTGTTGTTTACTTGTAACAAGTCCGTTGTATTTGTTTGTGTAGCTTTTGCTCATTTTAATGTTAAACGATGTACACCGTTTCCATTTTCGTAACAGTATCAATAAAAAACTCTGAAGAAATCGTCAACTCACACTAGATCGAAGATCTTACATAGGACTTTTGTCTGGAATACTCTCATGGCTGCTGCATCACTGCTTAATAGCGTAATTGCTTCTGCTCTATAAAAAAGAGCGAATTGTGGAGTATTAGATTTGTCGTACGCCAGAGTTTCCTGATATTCAATGGCTCATTGAGACCATATTAGCATCTGTTGGCAAGAGTGTTGCTACGCTTAATCTTCAAACAGATATCATTTGTGTTTGTTATAGCTCATTCTAAATAAACAAATTCATTGATCACATCGAAAGCATAGTCATTGACTACAATTTGAGGCGAAAACGTATACTTCGTTTTGCACTCGTTTAGTGCCTGATCCTTCTTGATAGACTCCCCCGTTCAACAGCGCTAAAGACAGCAGTAAAATCTCGCTTGCAGCATCCGATGATATCAATGTCCTCAGCAAACACAAGCAACTGGGCTCTTTTGTGGAAAATAGTGCCTCAAGCCTTCGGCAGAAGACTCTGTATGACTAAGTTCAAGAGGGCGCATGATAAACCATCGCCTTGTCGGAAACCTCCTATGCTATCCTGACGGAGTTGCGGGAATTGTGTTCACATTCCGCATTTTGAACCTTTATTCAGTGATTAGTAACCGACGGCATTGCTTGTTTTGTTCTGACTATTATTACGCAGGTGATACAGAACATTGTGCTGAAATTATGAAACTAGGCAAGTGAAAATAGTTTTTATTAACATTTGTTTTCAATCATGACATTTGGAGGAAACTGTACAATTTTTTTCCAGCGTAGGATAGTCGTGCTTTTGATGTACAGGCCTTGCGCTGACCAACTTCTTCCTCTTCCCTGGTTTTGGTAAAACTTGGTCAGTACAGAGACTGCGTTCACCTGTGGCATCACAACGGGCCGCTATGCGTACTCAAGTGAGCTTTTTGTTATCAAAGCTACCACTCCGACCCGACCTAACCTAACCTAACCTAGCGATACGTGTCATCTGCACTGCAGAAAAAAACTTGTTTATCTTTATTTTAATAAACTTTAGTTCGATCGCTGTAAATTATTTCCAAAAAATGTCGTTAAGTGTGACTTAAGTCCTGTCATGATCCTTCAGTGGTGGATTTAAATCACCCCGAGCTCAGAATGGTACGGTGCCACCTAAAAACCGATTATGTCTGTTCTGAAGCGCAGAGCACACGCATAAAAGGTGTTGTACCATTTTGTTTTCCCCACATCGTTGCAGATTCTGCAGTAATCTTGGTGCGGTAGATTGAAACTGTCAGCGAAACTACCAATAAATTAGTGTTCCGTTAAAATTTTCTTTAGATTGCGAACCTTTCTCTTGTTGAAGTTGAGTAAATGAACTCATAGCCTAGAATATAGCACACTTTCACATGGAGAAAAACTTGTTATGCCCGACTAATTATAATGGCGCTCATATTGCATGAATTTTTATCTTTTTAATACTTCTTATACGAGTCTTACTGCATTGCAAGTGATGAAGTTATTGCGTTAATATTTGTGTTAGCAAAGTCTATGAATACAACCAAAAGACTATTTTTGTATTTTAGTCAACGGTATTATACCTAGTTTTCTAGAATATTAAAAATGTATTTCGGCGGCTTCAGAAGAAAACTGACATTCTTAGTATTCATGGAATGAATGGAAGTGCAAAAGTTGTATCACGTCACACGTACATTTTATTATTTTAAGTTTAAAATATTACGCGTCACTCTTTTCAGTTACAGTTGGCTGTGTGTAGTCTTTTATTATGAGCTTGTTTTCGCTTATTGAGAGTGCATAAAATGGTGCATTTAAGACTGTATGCATGTACACATACCTTCATGATGCATGATATTAAAAGTGTATGAAATTATTCTATAAAAATTTAACAGGGTTATGTATAGTATGAATATTTGTGGAAAGTAGTAAAATAAAAAAAAAAATAAAAAATATTGCACCGACCGCTTTGCTTGCTACCTGCTATGTACAATACGAAAAACTTTAATGTGTGATAACCATCACCTCAAATCTCTCTTGTGTGGCACATAGCAAAGTCCAGTCGTCCAATACAGATCATCAAATACAGGCCAAAAGAAGTTGTAATCATCCATATTTAGTTCTCGTCATAGGCAGTAATGGACTGGCCAGTGATATTATAAAAGACCGATGACCGATGACACTGCCAGCCCAAAATCCACACCAAAGATGGAATTGCTTCATCTCATTCATCCAGAAATTACCCGTATTACTGAGAATGATTTCTCGATGAAAATTAGTGTTATTTGCCAACTGCTGCAAAGCACATTCTGCAAACATACGTCATTTTCTATCATCGTTTACCCTCAGTTACAAGGTCCTTTGAATTATATACGGGTTTAAAGACAAAATTCGCTGAACTATGATCTGCCAAAGGCCAGACGCAATATCAACTGCCTCAAATTCTCCTGGTCTCTCTTAAGGGCAACGACAATTTTTAAGCAGAACTTATGTTTCGTCGATGGTCAGTTGTTGGTGAGTTGAATCGACTAGAATTTATTGAGAGTCCTTTTGATAGGACAATAATGGCAATCGTAAAATGGGCTGTATGTTGTCCCAACAGAAGTGTTAAACTTCGACAGTGCCTATCGGAAGACCCGATTGTTAAAAATTTTTTATATTCACAACTTCTTTCAAAGTCGAATGCATTTTGTAAAATGTCTTCATACTGAATTGAAGAAGTTGCAATCGAAGTTCAAAACCAAAGTGTACCCATTTTGGGTGGTGTAGTGGATATGTGATTACATTGTGTGTTTTTAAGGCAAGTGTGCATTTAACTCAAGATCAAGATTTTGTTTATCTACTGCTGCAAGTTGATGCTCTCTTTGATTCGATAATTAGTCGATACTCTTTTTAACTAGACTTGCACCTCAAAAATGCATAAGTTTCTAGTTTTCTAAAGTATTGGCAGATAGTTGTTCTCAGACTAATCTTGTGTAGTCGTATTCAATCCTCCATTAAAGGTATAGATATTCACAAAACCGTTTGGCTATGGTGTCACTATCTTTACTTACTTACTCTTCGCAATAACTTTATAATCCTTTGTTTCTGCTCTACAGAAATGTTCAGGGCCCATAAACAGAGTGAGAATCTCCCCCTTATCTGTCCGCCTATCGCTCTAAATTCCTTTATATCCAGTAAAGGGTGACCAGTTCTAACTTACTTATATTCTCCAGAGAGTCTTATATACTAATCACAACTCAAGCTAAAAGAAGCTAAATGATCGGATAGTGACCAAATTGCAGATAATAAATACATCTTTTGATGGTGTTAACCAGCATAAGCACTCATAACATTTTGAATATAAGTGAGTCAATAATATTAATATTTAACGACTCTGATTCATTCGTACTCAGTACAACGTTGATTTATAAGTATGAGTACAATGTTGACATTGAACTCGAAATATGTTTGATTCATACGCCTACTCATTTAGATTTATAATTTTAGAAAAATACTTATAATACTTATAAACGATTCCAGTGATTCGAATCATTCATCAAAATCATTGCAGTCTTAGTTGTTGTTGCATTTACGAAAAAAGAAAAAGACAGCAAGCAAAGCAACCACTTAACCTTCTAGTGATTATTGTAGTGTTCGTACTCGAATCATACTTATTTTGTGATTCTTGTAAATGTTGAGTTATGGAGATTCGAAATCAACAAACATCAGACGTGGTGTTAAGTATGAGTATGATGAGTACTTCGAACTCTGAATATGAGCAGTGTGACTATGATGTTAAAATAAGTATGAATGCGTATAAGTATCAGAAATTATGAGTATGATGCGGTTCTACTAATCTTTTTGAATACTCCTTGCTGATCTCTGGTGTTAACTTCCACTCGAAGCTATACTTCATTTTCTTCATGGTTTCTTGAAATTTCAATCCGGTGCCGCTAATTTTCATCCATTTGTATAATATCGAAAGTTTCCTTTTTTAATCGATTGCTTCATTCACTTTTATTACGCTGGCTCAAAATTTAATACTAAAGCAAACAATTACAATTACTACAATGCCATAGGGTTGTGCGTAGAATTGCAGAGGCTACTAAATACTGTGTCACCAAAAGTATCCAAACTCGAGGAGGTCTCTACAATAGACGGACCTCCACAAACAATTTACAGTTTTTTACTTCATCAAATCAGTCAAACACTAATTTCGATACCGTTTGTAGAGTTTTTGATATGTAAAATCCATTCATGACAAGTACATATGTTACGTATGAGTGATATTTAATTCCATTAGTTTAATACATGACGATATCGAAGAATTTTTATTGCATACTTTTCAGAGTAAACATTCTAGTACATGTAATATGATGCGTATGAGTTATATATTTAAAATGCAATTAAAAAGAATGTATACCCAGCGTTACCGTTGGAAATTTTGAAGAAGTCGCACAAAAAGGGGATTTTTGAAAAAAAAGTCGCACATAAAGGGTATTTTGGCAGTAAAAAGGGGCAAAATTTTTAAAAGAAAAGAAAATGAACTAATATAGATAAAAAAAAGTTAATTTTTATTGGATTTTGTAATGTACATTAGCCAACGTATAATAAGTTTATTTTTTAATAATTTTCCCAATTTTTATAATAGAAACAAATTTTTAGCCAAAAATTAATAAGCCTAAACAAAAATTCTAATTTTTTTAAAATTATTTGTTCTGTTTTATTTCTTGATTGAATTTCATTCAAATTTATGAACGTTAGGACATTTAAACTTCAAAAATAAAAAATGCATTTTTAAATTTATAAAAATTCCATTAAATAAAACTTTTTTTTGCTAACCCACTATATAATAATACAAAACAAAAAACATAATTATTATAACTAAAAAACAGTTCATTAAAGATAAATAAAAAATTATACAAAATTGCGTATTTTGTAACAAGTTAAAAAAAAATAACAAAAAATATAATATATATTTTAAAATCAAAATACAATTCAAAATTATACAAAATTACTAATTACATTTCAAATAATTAATATGATAAGACTTAGAGTACATAGTATTTGGAATTTTTGTATTAAACAAACTGAGATCAAAAAGTTAAACATAAATACTAATTTTGTTGCAACGGTTCATTTTAGAAGTAAATAGAAACATTTTGTAATAAGTTAAATATATAGTTTTACATTTTATATTATGTTATTTATTTATATGTCATGATATATCACAATTTTATGGAAAAATTTATCATAATGGAAGGCACATTTTTTATAACTTTATTGTTCAGGTATGGAAAATAAAAATTCTGAAATTTAGATTTTTTTCAAAATAAAACAACAAAAATAATCAAATTACACAAACTAGTTTATAGATTATTCAATAGACTAATCAATAGAATAGTTTATAAGTTATTTAAAACACCAGTCCATAGACCAGTAGTAGTCTATAAAATAGTCGATCGAATAAACCATTGACTAATACAGTTGATTAATTCATGGTCTATTTAAAAAACTAGTCGACGCACTACTATGTGGCAGAGTAAATACGTAAGTAACAAATTCATATAAATTAAGATACAAATAATTATTAAGCCGATTTTTTAAATTACCAATTTTATGCCCAAATTCTTCTGGATTTGTAATTTTAAAGATATTTTCATATGATATCATTCATTTTGGTTTCTAATATTTTTAATTCTTATATAAATATATCAGGTTTACTTTTTCTAAACAAGGGGAAAAAGGGGTCAAAAATCTTGAAAAGTGTCAGATTTAGTTCATTTTAGTAAGGGGGCACAAAAAGTGGCGGGGTCGCTGAAAAAGTGTCAAATTGCGACTTTAGTCGCTCAACGGTAACGCTGTGTATACCCCATTAATTTGGAATTATGTAATTTGGAATTAAGCTGTGATATGATAATTCTGATTAGCAATTAATGAATGCTGTAATGCTGATAATGGCATATTACTTTATGTTTAAGGGAGTTTAAATTTTAAAACGAGAATCAGAATTGTTTACATAAAAAACTTCCCTTATTTTATAACTTCTTTAAACAATACGATAGTAAATTAAGGTTCTATAATTTTCATCATAATAAATTAAAAGCCATTTGTTACTACGGCAATTAAAGGATTAATATCGTCTTGTAATCAAATATAACTTTTCTTAGGCATAGACAAATTTGTTAAGATTTGATCAAAATTGTTTTAATAATTTGGATGCCTCTGATTAATAAATGCAGATGCATCATCTAGTCGAGTTTTTCAACGTTTAATAGTTTTTCGCAGAAACTTTTATGGAGTGATAAACAATGTCTAAATAAGACATTAGAGCTTTGCAACAACATAAGTAATAAAAAAATATTTTATTTTATCTTCATATTTTTATAGGAAAAAATTATTAATATTGTATCGTGAATATTTAATGGCAAAATTTTATGTTTAAAACATTAAAGGACGAAATGTGTGGTATAATGAATATTTTTACTATCTTTGGACAAATGGAAAATAACAAAGAATGCTTTTCTAGACATCTTAAAATGGTACTACAAAACAGAACTGTTGCTCGAATAACAGTTTTTAACTAAACTGGTAAATATGATGGATGGTGTAAGTTTTATTTGCTTCAAGAGTTGCTGGTTTGTCCCAATAAACTAATGACTTAGCGCTGCCACATAAAAAGTAATCGAAAGGCATTAAATCGAACGAAAGAGGACCTGTGAACAAGAACCATTTGTTTAAAAAGCTTCTCATCAAATTGATTTTGCAATAAATCGGTTGTTAGATGCGTTGTATGGCTTGTTTCACCATCTTGTTTAAGCCTAATGTAAAGGACGTTTGGCTGATTATTTTGTTAAAAGCATTCAGTCAGTATATCTCGATACTGATCGCAATCTACCTTAACACCAGCTTCTTGCTCATTTTCAAAGAACTATTATTCCACCATCAGATAAATCACAGGAAAAATAAAATTTGAATGGATATAATAAGAATAACGTAAGGTTTATCTCTGCCCTAAATGCTTCCGTCTTATAGACGAAGTCATGTAACCAAGTGAGCTTTAGCGCTAAACACAAGTCTTGTATAAAACTGCTCATTTTCGATTAGTTTTAAATGAGTCCAATTAGCAAAAAGAAGTCGTAGTCTACTAAGTAGTGTGGTGGCATATTAGGAGTGAGGCCTCCGTTCAAACCCCAGGTCAGACGTCTACGTAGTATATTCTACATTGTTTTCTAGAATATTAAAAATGCATTTCGGCTTCAGAAAAAAACTGACATATTTTTGGAGTGAATGGAAGTGCAAAAGTTATATCACATCACACGTACATTTTATTATTTTAAATTTAAAATATTACGCATCATTCTTTTCGGTTACAGTTGTCCGTGTGTTGTCTTTTATTATGAGCTTGTTTTCGCTTAATAAGAGTGTATAAAATGATGCATTTAAGACTGTATGCATGTACATATATCTTCAAGATGCACGATATTAAAAGTGTATGAAATTACTCTATATAAATTTAACACGGTTATGCATAATATGAATATTTGTGAAAAGTAGTAAAATAAAAAAAAAAATTCTGCACCGACCGCTTTGCTTGCTACCTGCTATCTATAAAACTCTAATGTGTGATTACCATCACCTCAAATCTCTCTTGTGTGGCACATAGCAAAGTCCAGTCGTCCAATACAGATCATCCAATACAGGCCAAAAGAAGTTGTAATCATCCATATTTAGTTCTCGTCATAAGCAGTAATGGACTGGCCAGTGCTATTTTAAAACACATATGGACCGATGACACTGCCAGCCAGGATATTTTTTCTGGCAAAAACTCTATGAGTAAATAAAATTGACATGCAAAGTTTCTCAAAAATTTGTCGTTCGGAGTCGAATTTAAACTATAGGTCCCGCCACTCATGCATAAAATTAACACACACAGCAGAGGTGTTATGAGAATCTAGGTTGTAAACATAGCTGCCAGATAAATGAGGCACCAAATCGTCAAATATTTCAGAAAAAATCGTCAAAGACGTTTATTGAAATCGTCAAAAAATCGTCAGCAAAAATAAATAAATAAATTAAAAGTTTTTAAAAACCAAAATTATTTCTATTGCAGCAAAACATATGAATCTATGTACATATCTGAGTTCAAAAATATTTAAAATTATCTGCATTTATTAATATTTTTCCAAAAATGGAAAAATTTTATATAACTTTCAGGAAAAACTTGTTTAAGGATTAAACAATCTACCCCAGTGATAGTGTTGTTTATTAACACATAAGCGCAGCAATAATATTGCATCATCTTAATCTATGTAAATATTAAGTAGCCAGAAGCTCTTGACATTCTGAGCATAAAAATTTATTGTAATGTTGGCTGGAACCGACACATTTTTCACTTCCTTCAGTTCCATCTTAAGATCTTATCATCTATTTACACCATTTATAACCGACCGAGAGTGGAATGCAACTATCATGTATGGGTCGCTGCCTAAACGTCTATTTTGAGGTTTCTCGACCGTATACAGGAGAGGCCATAGTAGCTCGTTAATGACGGTAATATATCCCAATCCATTGAATCAATGGAGCATCGGTGCAATGAGGTTTGTGTTGCACTGTTCTATAGCTACTACAGAAGGATTTCGCTCGAACGAAATAAGCGGACTTTTTCCCGAAAATAATATATTTCTACGTAACGCTCGTTTCTCGCCCAGCACATCCATAAACACTGTTCTCCCTTTCCTTCTTCCCATGACATATTTTCATAGTTCCAAACACAATTCCATCCTTCCATTGAGTGTTGGTCGTACGAAAAAAAATAACCGTGCTTGTTTTTGTTCTTCCGATGGTAATATTAGAAGCTATACTCGAATTTTTAAAATTGTCTGCAATGACCAGTGATAAATTATTCTCAAAAACGAGGTTATTTAGGAGTTGTAATTTTTTGGCTTTTAAGGGGTTAAAAAGGAATAAAATAAAGAAATATCATCACAGGTATTCAAAATTAACTTAAAAATATAATACTTTACTCCTTGTTATTATTAACATAAATTTGCAATTGTTACTATTTTTTCACCATACATTTTCATTTAACGTTTAAAGAATACAATCAGTCAGCAGTTTCTATCGGTAAATTTACTATCTCTCATTATTTTCTCACACGTTTCTTTATTCTTTTATTTGCCTAAGCGTCTAAAGCAGAATTATTTTCCATTTTTTCCGTCATTTCAAAACGTCTTCTCTGTCATTGAGAACCGGAAGCATGGAATTCTAGGGCACACAGAATATACTGACAGAACGTGTCTAGTCTAAGACGATTTGAATAGAATCCAAGCTTACAAAAGGCTAAAAAAAATTTTGTCCAGAACTTTTAGTTAAGTGATGGAATAGACGCCATGGTTATTGCAATGCGACCTTTTAGGATGTAAGTAGACAAGGCTTTATCATTTTAACTTAACATAACTCAACAAACCACTTTACGACAGCTATTATTTGTTATTTATTTCGCCTCCCAGGTAATTAAGTAAGGGCGAATGGAACAAATTGTAGTTTTATTCCTGTAGCCAACAAACATATTTCCCATTTTTGTAACAAGTGCGATTTCAGAAGAGTGACAATTTGTTTGAAAACCACCTTAAATTTGGTGGATGGTACAATGTTCACCATCCCAGAACTGTCATTCGCACACACTGTGATCAATGGTTACCAACTTCTTTTATTTTAAACTAAATGATCTGGACACTAACGACATGTGGTTTCAGTAGGACATTGTTACATGCCACTTAACTCATGCCACACTGGATGTTTTGCATGAGCGATTTGAGGGCATGTAAATCCTGCCTTGAGGTAATGTGAACTACCGATAGAGATCATGTTATTTGGGCCTGTTAGACTTTTTATTGTGAGGTTTTCTTAAGTCTCATGGTGTAAGTGAATAAACTACAAACAACAGCGGTCCTTAAGGTAGACATAACCCATGTCAGATTTGTGAGCCAGAATTATAAATAATTTTACATTTAAGATGCCTTCCACTCAGAGAAGTCATTGAGAGACATGTTAACAAAATAATTTTTAAATTCATTAAATCTTTTACTGAAGTTTTGGTGAAAAAAATTTATTTGCTTCATCTGAAAGAAATCTGAAATTTAAGAGAACTTTGACAAGTCTAAAAACCCCATTTAATATTTTGATTTCTTTAATAAAAATCCTCCATACGAACGGTTTAAAAATTCTGGACATGAAAAATACATGTCAGAGATCCTGTAACAAATGTTTGATTGTAATGGTGATTTTAGTTATTTTTCGCTCAATTTGTATGTTATTAACACACCCAATGAAATGATATTTTTCTTCTTACTGGGTTGCTTTGAAACCTAAAACTTAAAAAATACTTATGAAGACATTGACAAAAATATCACGAGCGACAGTGATTGCGTATTTGTAATACAGCCAATATTGTCTTCCTTTTTTTTTTGTTCTTCTACAACAGTTTTCTTATCTTAATTTGAGTCATTCGTTTCCTTAAGTTATTCCTGATTTGTTTTGTTATGACACAAATTTGACATTTATTTGCTTTAATAATGAAGTCTGCTGCAGTAGCGTCAAAATTTATCAGCATTTTGGTACGCACACGACAAGAGATTAACCGAAGGAATACAAATTCTTAAACGTGCATCTTGAGGCAGTGCAACACATAATGTAATACGTTATTTACAAAGCATGTGCGACAGAAGGAGTTTGTGTCATGACTATTAGATATGGTGGTAGGAAATGTGTCACACATCGAAAAAAAAAGATGTGATTTGAGGTCACAGCATAATTTTCCATGGCTGATACTGTTGGATGTGAAAAGGAACAGCATTTTATGGACGCGGATGTGATTAATAGATAGCAAATAGTTTTTAAGGCAATTCTTTGTATTAGCTACACTGAATAATTCTGCTAAAAATGTTTGAAAGAATTCTTTGGAAATTTGTAATGAATTTATTGGTGAAAATCACAGCCTAGAAATGCGATCCTAAGGAGGAAAGTCGATGAAACGAAATCTATGAATGATTTTTATGACTTTATTACCTTAAAAAGTAACTTGCTAATCCCAATAAGTGAGGTCACAACATAGGTTGTGGGTTTGAGATCATCACCCAAACGGAATCTCTTATTCACTAGCAGTACACACCCAAGCCATCGTGTTAGGTTCTTGACAATATGGCATACCAACCGCGTAATTTCATATGAAATTGGTATCAGTATAGCCAACATTGTTTTCCAATCAGCATTGCTAATATCACTGCAGTTTGTATCATTGGATAAAGACAAATAAAATATTTCGTATCTCTGGAAGTTTCTCATACTATTCGTTGCATCTATGTGGTTCAATGAATATGTAAAGTTTGGTGCTTCTTAACCGTAGATCGAGCCTTAAAAAACTTCTTGATTCTAGCTTATGTATCACTTTTGATACATACTTGTATTTCATAGAATTTAAGCAATTATTTACAGATTTTGTTAAAAAAATTTAAATATTTTTATTTATTTTAATTTATTTAAAAAAAAATATTTTATATTCTGCCATTTTGTTATCAATTTTATTAAATTTATGCCAAAAGTTTTGACATGATATACATTGCAGCATGGTTTTTCACGTAAAAATCAAACACTTTATGTGAGCTAGGTTTTATTGCTTTCTAATTGGTAATAAAATGACATCTAGCACCCTTGCTTTCTGCCGATCTATAAGTTTCCAATTTTTTAGATGGGACAGCTTATTGTCACTCGCATCAGTAACGCTCTCAATTGAGGGTAAAACCAGATGATACAAACCATTGTTATATTTCGTTAGAAAAATTTATTGTCAACTTCAAAACTTTCCCGTTGCAATATAACATTAATTATGTCAATAACAATGTTCTTTCTTTGATTCCTTTATGGTATCCCGGATACAGGTTTCCTCCAATATGGCGCTAAGTAGTTGCTACGCACGTAACATGTACTGGAATCTTAAACTGCCAATTCGATTCCGATGGACCAAGAAATTTATAAAGAAAATAAAATTCAATTACTTACAAATCTACAGCGACAAAATTATATAGATTATTAAAAGCTGAAAGATTTTCAGCTCAGTTTTCGAAATTGATCATCACTTCCAAGTAGCACGTTATCAAAGCGGATAATTCTGTTATCTCATACGTACATAGTTGACCAAAATACTATTATCTGTAATATATATGAGATAAAACATAGGACGAAATACTTTTTTCTAATGTTTGTCTGTCACGTGAGATAAATATGAGAAGAGCAGTAAGAAAGACTCCACAACATTTCAAATAATAGCTGCTAGCAATCTGCGTGAATACGGTTCTCCATTTCAAGTAGTACCATATTCATGCGTCAGTTCATAAGACGAGCTTCTGTTTTCTTCTTCTTCAGAGTCTTCAGTAGCAGGAATATTATATACATACATACATACATAATCGGTAATTACAACCTTTCGTTGTAAAATGGAAATGTCTGTCCTGAGTTTCAAACTTTGGTCTAACATCTAATAAGCTACCATGGTACATACGATACTACGACTGCTTCAATCAATATCAAGAGCAGAAAATACAACCTTTTCACTTTCATCAACACTTAACTTTCAATTCTGTCTCAAAAATGTATTATTTACGATGAAACTTCACAAAATCATTTAAAACTTTAAAAATTTCAAAAAAAACACCAAAGAATCTCTAGGAAAGTCGTATGTATCAAAAATAATACATAAGACAGAATAATGAACTTTTTGAATTTTTTAAGTCCTGTTTGAAATTTTCTTTTTTTTATCAATCTTGTTGTGTGCGTTCATATCCTATACGAGAGACCGGACCTAAAGTTCAAAGACCAATCAGAACGATAAATTTTAGGCAGTGTTTTTATAGGAAATAGTTTACTCTCACAGTTTTTACACAAGAAGAAAAAAGCTTTTTTTCATAAAGTTGAACACCAAAGGATTACTGATCTTTAAATTTTAATAAAAAAAATAAATTAGTGCGAAATTTTTAATTCGTTTGAAAGACCTAGTGTAACATCGTTCAAACGTTCAACACTGTTTCTCTGAGTGCACAGCACCTGAAATATCAAATTTTATGTGATTCTTTTGCAATAAATCAGGCTGCATTTAATCAATAGCATGGGTTATGTCGGCTTTGAGGACCGCTGTGATTTGTGGTTTATTCGCATAACATGATCAAACTGCATTACCTCGGTGCCCAGTTCACATTACCTCTACGTACGATGAATATGCGCTTAAATTGTTCGCGGAGAATAACCAATATGTCATGAGCTCTGTGGCACGTTACACCGGCAAGTTGGAACTACATGTCGTAAGTGCCCAGATTGTCTATGTGATGACATGGCGCACGTCGCCCACAAAGAAATATAGACTGATGACACCGCCAGTTCAAAATTAAGGTGTTTGTGTCATCGTGAATTCGACCATGAAATGTTAAATTTTTCATAATCCTCACCTATAAATCAGGCTGAATTTGATCGTTAATGTGGGTAATATCGGCTGTAAGGCTTTAGGGACCGTTTTTGCTTGTGGCTTATTGTGGATTAACAAAATTCCACAAGAAAAAGCCTAGCGAAATTAACCCATTAATGCCCGAATTACTTTTTTTCTAACGGTTACCGTTTTGTTTTTTACACTCAATTTCCTCTCAGGGCATAAAAACTAAGGCAACCTCTGCTGGCAACTTAAATTGCCACTGGGCACTAATGTGTTAAATGTGGCGTGAGCTGTGTCACACGTGGTGCTGTCATGGTAAACCGTAAGGCATTGGTGCCCAGATCATCAAATTCAGGTCGAAAGATGTTGATAACCACCGACATATAGTGCTCGTTGTTGACAGTGATGGCCTGACCATAGGCTTTCTCAAAGAAATATGGACTCATAAACAATAACTTTTTCGTAATGGAGTGGACGCTCTTGGATCTCATAGGGATTATTATCGTGTAAAATTTGGCAATATTGTTTGTTGACGTACCTATTCATCCACAAATAGGCCTCATTGCTGATTTTTCGGTGAAAATTTGGGTCATTTGGAAAATGCTTTTTTGATAAAACATTTTTATTGTATGTATTGTTGAATGCCATATCAGTCTGTGGTGATTTGGCGAAATAGGCTAAATAAATGACAACTAATTTGATAGATGTAGTAGCTTCAACAAAAGGCCGTCATCAAATGTCAACGTTCGGTAGACTCTGTTGGAAGACCTTATATTATGAAAGGACGAGTTTACTTATATTTTCTTATAATCTCTTTGTGCAACGTTCAAAGCTATGCAAAATTCATTTTTCAGCTCAAAACTGTTCCAGGGGGTGAATGCTTTTATTTCATTTTCTTTATATCACGAAACCCCATATTGTTAGTCTGTATTAATACCGTTCTGGTGTGTAACTTCACATATGTTTTTTGTTTGGTATATTTGCGTTTGTAAGATTTAAATTCGTTCTTTTATTATTTATTCGTTTCATTTGTATGTGACTGGCATACAATTTTCTTAAACAAATATATCCGCTAAAAGAATTTATTTTTTGTGAAAATGCTTTTTAAAATATTTTCAAAGAATTCGTTAGTAACAGAAAAACAGAATAAAAAGAAAATAAAAGAATATACGAAGTTGTGTTTAACAGAAATTCTTTAAAGTTCATTCTCTCCTTTTTGGATTCATTCATATCTTCTTTCCGCTTTTTCAAACCAGTTCAGTGTCTAACAACGCCATTTGATTTTTTTTTATTTAAACATCAAATTTACATTGAGATCGACTTTCTATTACGGTACACGTATGCCGCAGATTGTACACGTTTATATTGTATTTTCAGAATATTAAATTTCAGCATTTATTATCCAGTGCCATGCTGACTTTAGCCTCTCTGCTGGTCGATCCACAGAATTCAAGTCCAATGTCTTTTTGTTGAGTTATGGTCAACGCACAATTCTATGTATTTCCGACGCCGCATTTATATTCGATATTAATTTTCTTCAATATATTCTCAGTAATTGTATCAGGTGTATAATTACTTGGAATTTATTAGAAAAACTATTAAGAAACCAAGATTTCACGTTCAAAATCAGACATTTTGGTTATTCTGCCGTGGTGTAACATTTGAACGATATTATATTCCACATTATAGCATCATGGCATTGTTTAAAAGAATAAAAAAATTGACGATCCTCTTACACCCACATACTTACATAATTGGTCATTACAACCCTTTAGTCAGGATTACGACCTAGCTTCTGACTCCACGCTCGTTGTAAAGACAGCTTAGCATACATCTGAGCATCTAATTCAGGCCCAAAAAAGTTAGTAATCTGTAGTGGAAAACTTGGTTATGCATTTGTATATTTGTGAACATTTTCTTTGTCGTTAGATTTTACTTTTAAATAATAACACCCGAAATGATGTATGTAGTTACCATAGCGTAAAATGTCATAGTCAGAAAAGTGTGTTGACGCATATTGACGTTTCTTGACGTACTTTAACGCATGTTGACGCAGGTTGACGTATGTTGACGCATCTACCGATTCGAATTTTCCAAAGTGTTTTAAACCGAGCTTGTAGAATTATTATGTATTTCTTTTCAATTCGAACTGTTCGACCTATACCATAAAAATTAACATTAAAATATTTAATACAAATGCAAAATAAAAATAGTTTAAAGTGGAGTCTTTTTAATAAAATACATACTTTTATGGTGCATATTTTGTATTACATACATATGCATTTTGTCAGGTTTAAGACCTAGTTTCTCACACCACTTATGTTGTGTGTGTTAATTTTATACATGAGTGGTGGGACCTACAGTTTAAAGTCGACTCCGAACGACAGATTTTTGAGAAACTTTTTCATGGCAATTTTATTTTCTCTCAGAGTTTTTGCCAGAAATCTGCTGAGAGGAAGTCGTCCAAGAAATACTTTTTGTATTTCGTCTTGATGCCTGGTCTGGGGTTCGAACCCTGGCTTTTACGTCTAATAAGCCAACACACTACCTACGAGACTATGGCGACTTCTTCTATTTAATTTTAACTTGTGCAGAATCTTCCAACAGAGGTAGTTGGTAACATCTATGAAATTAGTTGTCCTTCATTTAGTCTGTTTTGCCAATTCACTGTGAATGTATATAGCGTTTAACCCCATGGGCAAATAACAAAATTGTTTTATAAAAACGGATTTTCTATTCGGGCAACGTACTGCGCTTTTCGCCATCATCATCATACCATAAAGAACTACTCTCAATATGGATAAATTATAGTCCACAGGTTTAATAAACGATCTATCAACATCCATACTTCGAGGATACGTAAGATCTAAGAAACACATCGCAACTGTCCGTGAGAGTGCGCAGGATAATTCAACGCAACCAATTTTACGTCGCTCTGCACCTGCAAAAAATTTAACTGACCCAGGAGCGGGACCTAGCCTAAGACGACTTCTTCTTATATCCACTTCGTTTTATTTTAATTTAAAATGAGAAATATCCAATATCCACCAACAGCGAATGTAGGCATTCAGTAGCTTCGAGAGTGCATATGTGGTTATAACAAGTAATTCATGAAATTACATCTGAATATCCATATTCATGAGAAAGCTAAATCTACATGGACGAATTTTCGCAAGGTTATACATAAAAAATGTATTAGAAGCACTGCATATATTCGAAACAGATTGAGCATTAATTTTGCGTAATAAATAAATTCTCGTTCCGAGAAAGCGATCAAAATGCCAGTTTTGGCATACTATCTCACTAACGGCTGCTGTCGCACCATCGGCAGCTCACCAAAGTGACTCCATCTTCTTGTAACCGCATATCGACTCAGAACAATTTGTTCAATTTAGACCAAAAAATCAGCAATTCTTTCACCTTAATCGACTGTTACAATAAGATTTTCATCGCCCTTTAAAAAATTTATTTTTAAGCTTCACGTAGGCAGCTTTCTAATTGCCTGGATGGTCTTTTGTCAATTTCTCACACATCACAAACGCTGATAATTAAATTCGATTTTAAATTTATTGCTTTAATACAAAGCCCTCGTAAGTGCTGTTAATTTAATTCAGGACATACTCACTATAGCGTTACCATCTACGGTGTTGGTATACGAAATAAATGTGTCATAACTCTGTGCCATGACCTCAAGTGATTGACTGTTTGCAATGTTAAATTTCTTTAATACGTGACACAGATTCCACTTTGTCCTTTTGCTTGTTGTTTTCTTTCTTTGCTTTGAATTTGTCATGTCCTTATGTTTGTCATTATACTTGCAATTTAAATACACATCTTTGTTGTTACCGTCGTTTATATATTCAGGTTCACTAGAAACTACAAAAGGAATGGAAATGAAAAGAGTGAATTTTGTTTTTGTTGGTATTGGCATTGAATTTCTGATGTTGCCTACTTAAAGTTAAAAATGCTTTTAAATGATAAATGAAAATGATTGAAATTCAAGCGCACGCTACAATAAAACTGACTGCGAAAATATTGTATATGTGGTGGTCATGTTGATCTTAACCCTGGACGGTTACTGTTCGTCGAATCGTCGAAGCTCATTTACTCTTTATCATATAGCTCTTTTACGTTTGTTCAAATTTCGCTTTTTTTAACAACGTTAGAATAATAATGAAATAATGAAAGCTTGCAGTCAGTAGACGAAAAAAATTTTTTTGTTCGTCGATTCAACGAAGAGTAACCTTACTGTACTAAAATTACCATCCAGGGTTAAAAAAATGTGTGGCCAGGGAACGTTTACTCACTACAAGATTTCGTTATCAACCAACATTGTTGATAAAATGAGCGAAATTTGACCAAACATAAAAGAATAATATGATAAAGAGTAAATGAGCTTCGTCGATTCGACGGACAGTAACCAATTAGGGTTAAAAAGTTCGTCGATTCAACGAAGAGTAACCTTAATGTACTTAATGAAGAGTAACCGTAAAGGGTTAATATTCTAGACTTTACATGATCACATTTACGATTATTCTCTGTTACTTTGCTCAGATTGATATTCTATAGTTGGGAAGTGCGTTTCTGTAGGTCTAAAATCGGTGAGCCACCTATCCGTTTAAATTTGGATCTGGCAATACTTAGGTAATTCTATTCTCTCACGAAATTCGGTATAGTATCCCCACTGAACGTAATGAATGGATTTCTGCTTCGGCAACGCTGGAGTTTATTGGAAATTTATTTCCAAAACAAAAACAATTGGTCGGAATTGCACGAAAATGTTTTTCAAAATTTGGTCGCAGAGGAGGACTAACGGTCCCGGTAGAGGTAGGTTTATTGCTAAAGTTCATGAAACTGGTTTCATTGTTGATGCGCCAAGACGCGAGAGTGCTCATACAGTGCTTTGTTTGAGTGTGAGTGACTGGTTATCGTTCTCAACAATTGAACATTTCACGCAACAGTTTACGTTGAATTTTGTGAAAAGTTCACGGTATGACACCTTCAATTGATTCACGAGTTAAAAGCGCTTGGTCTCCCGCTTCGTTTTCGCTGCCCTAGACGGGCCAACGAGAAATTGCACGATGATGTCGACTTTTCTAAAAAAAAATCGTCTTTTGGAATGAAACTCATTTTTATCGTGGTGGGTACGTTAATAAGTCAAAAAGCCGCATTTGGTACTCAAAAAACCCACACGTGGTCTTGCAAAAGTGAATGCCCCATTATGAGTGACTTTTTGGTGCAGCTTGTGAAATGGAGGCATCCTTGGGCAATATTTCTTTGAAAATAAGGGCGGCGCTACCATTACTATCAATGGAGACACCTATCGCTCCATGATAAACGATTTTTTGTACTCGTTCTTTATGGTATTAATTTGAACAATGTCTGGTTTTAACAGGATGATGAAACATGCCTTACATCTTATGCAACAATAGATTTTTTGCGTCAAACGTTTGATGGCCGTTTAATTATCAGAAATGTTGATGTCAATTGGCCGCCAAGAAGCTGTTACTGGACACCGTTGGACTATTTTTTGTGGGGCGCCGTTAAATGAAACTCTCATGCCGACAAACAAGAAACAATTGAACATTTGAAGGCCAATATTCGTGATTCGTGCAGTAATCCGACCCCACACACTGATTGAAGTGTTGTAATGAGCTGCTTATTTCTTAATTCTGCGCTTTATCATGGGTCTGCGTTGTCATTGTTATTTTGGAATAATAATGCTACAGACTGTTAAACCATATCGCTTAGTTTGTAAGACGTTAATCTCTATTAAATTGAACGAATGTCTGGTTCTGCTTGCCATGTTATTTTTTTTTTTTTAATTACAATTTCCCCAGAAAGCGTTGAGAGGCACATTCATTCTCCGCTCGTTAGAACCCAGACACCTATATGTTGTGTAACTGCTATAACCTTCCAAAATTAGCGAAACTTTCTTGCTGCATATATCCATATCGAATTTTTATTGTCTTCCAGCAAGTGGATTTAGTATCCCATCTTTTTCAGTTGAGTGAAATTTGTGGGACATCATTTGTTCACTCCTGTGCAGAGGAATGATAATCTCATATATGAATTCAATTGCAAATACGTCGGGTTTGTTGTTACATTCAATGCTCTTATGTCGATATTGTCCTCCTCCTGAGACATCCGGCAGATTTTGTATGTAGAACAGTTTATGATGTAGTATAAACGATTAATAAAAGATAGATAGATAGAATCTGATACGAGATTTGCATAGCGGCAATATTAATAGCCAGTATTTCAGCCTGATTAGTACTACATTAGTCGGATAGTGCTGGGGAAAACCTAATATACTATTGTCATGTGGTCAATAGTTATATTACAATACCCTAATGAAACGTATTACATTAATTAAAAAGGAAAAAATTAACTTTTTAAATAAAAATATTTTCATACATTTTTGATTTCATTTGAAAATTGTTGAATACGCTCACTTCTCTTAAGCCTTTAATCTTATTCAGTGATATGATTTCACAAAGGCCAAAAATACCTTCCCGCCCGACCTTCGCATTAAAATCTCCGAGGGCGATTTTGGCGCCATAGGCCGGGCACTTATCATATATGTACGTCCTCGAGTTTAGCGTAGAAGGCATTTTAACCACATCGTCCTTTTCTTCCGTCGGGGCATGAGCACAAATAAGGCTGATGTTAAAGAATTTTGCCCTGATGCGGATTGTGGCTATTGTTGCGTTCACAGTCGTGTATCCAGAGACAAGGTGACGAAGTCTCTTATTAACCACAAATCCACATCCAAATTCGTGCTTGTATTCATGACAGCAGTAGTATACATCGCAAAATGTCAGCCTTTTCCATCTTTGTCCTATCCATTGCATTTACTGTATAGCAGTGATGTCCGTCTTATATTTCATGAGGGCATGCGCCAGCTGGGAGGAAGCGCCTACCCTGTAAAGGGTGCGGATGTTCCATGTACCTATTTTTAAATTGTTGTCCTTTAAACGTTTGCCGTATTCGTCAACTTTTGAGGGAATCTTTTCAATGGCTTTTGTTTTGGTTTTCATTGGATGCAATTTTTACGTGGTGGGTTCCAAGCCCTACCCACAACCCTAATTTAATGTCCAGGGGATTAGACTTCAGACATAATTGCATTACAACCCTTCAGTCAGGATTACGACCTAGTTTCTTACACCACTTATGTTGTGTGTGTTAATTTTATACATGAGTGGTGGGACCTACAGTTTTAAGTCGACTCCGAACGACATATTTTTGAGAAACTTTTAGTGACAATTTCATTTACTCTCAGAGTTTTTGCCTGAAATCTGTTGAGAGAAAGTCGCCGAAGAAATATTTTTTATATTTCGTTTGGATGTCTGACCTACTGGACTACGGCGACTTCATTTGGACTTCGCCGCTCGCAGTAGTTAATATCTAGAGGGTGTTAGAATGCCATCCAGAAGGGGCCGCGAGGAGGCTGCGTGTCAACTTGAATACAGTAAAACAAAGATCGCCTTGGTGGTCGACATGTTAACCACAGTCAGAAACTTTACCTTGTTTGCATGCATTCCATGCCTCCCATTACTTTTATTTGTATTTTCCAATTAAGTGGTTTCCAAACACTACAGTCAATACGTTTTTCTAGAAGGCATTGTTACCTAACAATGATATGATGGAACCTGACAAGCCAATCACTTGCTTCCAGGGAAACATTTTATTGAACAGACAGAAACAAAACTAAGAAATAAGGAGAGTATTGTGCAGAGATGCCTCATTATTAAAAAAAATTCTTTTGAGCTTATTTTTCTTTATCCATTCGTTGATTTGTTTCTTTAAATTTTGATTACTTTTCAATCACTCATCAACTTACTTATCCCAGCAGTTTTGTCATTTTCTATTATTTGTCATCATTTATCGTCAAACCAAACAAGAAGAAAATTAATTCACAATTTGGTCAATAAGAGATAGAAGATAAAATCTTAATACGCGCCTTGAATAATAATAAATTGATGTTAATGCACAAAATTGACAAAGGAATATGAATCAAATTGATTATTCAGTTGATGTTGAATGGAATTTGTGTTACTCTTTAGGTTTTTTTTATTTTATTTTATACTTTTCGGCTGTAGACTTTGTAAAGACAAATAATTTAAACAGGAAACAGAATCTGTGAATTATAAGGATGGATATATAAATAATATTTAAACTTTAATTCCAAATATTTCATCCGAAATTAAAACCTTCATTTCAAATTCGCGATTATGCGGTATAAAAACAGTAAAGTTGCAGGTCCTGATGGCCTTCCCGCTGAGTTGTATAACACCGGCTTTAATGAGTTGGTAGGTCGCAAGCACCAGCTTATTTACAAAGTATGGCTAGAGGAAAGTATGCCCAACGATTGGAACCTCAGTGTACTCTATCCTGTCCTAAAAAAGGGAGATCCTACGATAGGCACCAACTACAGGGTTAAAGCCTTCTCCCTATCACATACAAGGTTCATATGGGCGTATTGTGTGAACGACTGAAGGCACTCATCAAAACGCTGATTGTATCTTATCAGTGCGCCTTCAGCCCTGGTAAGTCCACCATCGACCAGATCTTCCTGGAAAAAACCCAGGAAAACAAATCGACACACACCATCTTTTTGTTGACTATAAGGTAGCCTTTGATAGCCTCATAAGGGACCGTGTTTTTGCCGCAATGTCTGAGAATAGACTTTTTAATACCAAGCAAGGTTTCAGACAAGGCAACCTTTTCAACTTCGTCATGGCGAGTGTTCTGCGAATAGCGGGAGTTCATCGCAATGGCACTGTTTTTCAAAAAAGCGTCCAGTTGCGTGCGTACGCTGACGACGTTGACATTATAGAGCGTACAAAGGGAGATGTTACTGCTGCTATTAAACGGCAGTCTACTCAGACGAGTCTGAGTAATAAATGCGGGCAAAACGTAGTCTATGTTATGGAGAAGTAGAGATGCGCGGCCTATTGGATCTCAGATTACGGCCGATAACTATACCTTCGAAGTACATACATAACATAACTGGTCATTACAACTCTTCAGTCAGGATTACGACCTAGCTTCTCATGTAGTCAAGAATGTAGTCAAGGAATTTATTTATCTTGCCTCCGATGCTCCCACCAAAAATGATGTAAATCTGGAGAGCAGAGTCACTCTTGCCAACATCTGCTACTATGTTCTCAATAGGCAATTGCATAGCAAAGACCTCTCTCGTACGACAAAGCTAATACTCTACAAGACGCTCATACTACCCGTGCTTCTTTATGACACAAAGGCGTGGGCCCTACTAAGCACTAATGCAGCAGCCTTGAGAGTATTCGAGAAAAGTATTCGAGGAAAGTTCTCTGTAAGATCTTCGGTCAAATGCGAGTTGGCAATGATTTTCGCATTCGATCCCACAGCGAGCTGTATGAGCTTCTCAACGATATAGACGTTGTGCACCGTATTAACATCCGTCAGATGCGCTGGCTCGTCCATGTCATTCGAATAGAGGATGATGCTCCGACGAGACGGGCATTAGATGCGAGGATCTGCGGAAGAGGACGACCTTTTTTGCGTTCGAAGGACCAAAGCGAGGAAGCCTTGTCACCGATTGGTGTGGCCAACTGGCGTAATCGCGCAAGAAGCAAAGGCAAAGCAAAGGATGTATTAAATCTGTTAATCGGGTTGTTGGTGGTCAATTAAGTAAGTAAGTAAGTATTTAGAGTAGACAGTATCTTTTTTAGATCGAATTAATTTCTTTTAAATTTATTTTGTTATATACATACATAATTGGTCATTATAACGCTTCATTCACAATTATTAAGAACACACTAATGTTGTGTGTCTTAATTTTATTGATACAGAGTCCTAACGACAGATTTTTAAGAAGCGCTTCATGACAATTTTATTTGAGTCTTAGAGTTTTTACCAGAAATCTGCTGAGAGCAAATTTTTGTTTTGCCGGACATGTCTGACCTGGGGTTAGAACGGTAGTGTAGCATGATTTTACGGTTGTCAATACAACACAACGTTTCATATGTATAAACAAAAGAATATCCAATTACATATGGGCGGCGACCACTTGACTCAATGTTGCTGACCGTCTCTGCAGCGTATAATGCCACAATAGTAATGCTCACATGCGACGATCATTTGACACTTTGTTGTCAGGCCGCCGGCTGTATTGGTATGCATATAATATGCACAATGTGTGTTGTTCTTGTATTGCATTGCCAGTGATCATGTGTGGCTCTCTTCACACTTTACCGTGGGAATTATTATTTTTATATGGACAATATGCGAGTGTCGTATTGCACCCCCAAGTCCCATGATTATTACACACAAACAAATGTAATATTATTTAATATAGAAAATATATATATATACAATTGTTAAAGCATTAAGTAAATATAAGAAATGTATTAGAATTAAGGAGTTGATTTAGAAATGCTAAATCAGCCAAAATTCAGTATAAAAGAAGGGACATTTTCCCTCAAAAATCAATCATTGAATAAACGCAAAAGGGTGCGCACTATCCGCACCTAACAAAGAAAAAAAACTAAATTTTTCTATTCAATTATTCATCCTTTCTTACAGTATAAGCCAACACACTACCCACTAGAATACAATGAAATATTTTGAATTTTTCCTAAAACTTTAAATTCATAAATTCTTCCTAAACTTAAAAACCAATTGAAATTGTGCTACATTATCGCAAGTGGTTTTAAAAGCGTTTAAAGTATACATATAATTTTCTATTACATGTGCTAACGTACGTTAAGTGATATTCTCATGTATTTTGTAATGTACTTTAGAACACGACATAAAATATTTGAAATAAACTGTAAGTGCGATATAAATTTAAATGTGTCTACGATAGGTAACATGCATGTTATGTGATGTGATGTGATGTACATACATATTTTAATGGTGTCAGATGCTGTCGGTGATATCTTCAATGTATAAGATATAAATGTTTATGTCAACATTTGACATCTCATATATGTAATTTTAGAATTATCGACATGTATGTTTGCATGTACAATATATGAAATATACCTTATTTATATGTCTCAAAATGATTAGAAAATAAATAAATAATAAAAAAGCTACGCAGGCAATAGAGAAACAAATAAATTCATATATGTATGTGTGTATGTGTATCAGAAAAGTTTGTGTTAATAGGACAAATGTGACGTATACAAGTTCCTGTCATTTCAACTGTCTCACTTACCTTCACACAACAACTTTTCACTATCAATTTGTAAATATTCCTAACTATCCAGGAAACAATATGATTTAAACTTACATACATAATTGGTTATTACAACCCTTCAGTTAGGATTGCAACTTAGTTGCTCACACCACTTATGTTGTTTGTGTTAATTTTATACATGAGTGGCGGGACCTACAGTTTAAAGTCGACTGCGAACGACAGATTTTTGCGAACCAATTCATGGCAATTTACTCACAGAGTTTTAGCCAGAAATGTGCTGAGAGGAAGTCGCCGAAGAAATATTTCTCCGAATTTCATTTTGTTGAAGATATTTTACATGGGGTTTGAACCGTGGCCTCACTAAATAGAGTACGGATACTTCACTACCAATGAGTTACGTTCCATTGTAAACCAAAATAACTAGAACACTATGAGGCAACGCATCTGTGGAAACAATCATGAACTTGTCAATCGAGCAGAATGATAGGTACCCTAATGAGCCATTCAACTATAAGTACGAGTTTTAGCAGCATAAGTGGATATCGACACGACAGAACAGTTTGGAAGTTAGCGACGAGTTTTTCGATTTTGGGTAAGGATTACACATATGAGGAAGAAAGGAATTGAAGGAATTTTAGGACACTATCGGCTTCTTATTAACCAATGTCGTTGGTATTACATTTTGGGTAAAGCTCAACAAACCCTCGGCTCCAAAGAAAAATTAAAAATGTAACATGGTACCTTGAAACTTTTAATTTAATTTTTTTTTGTATGAGGTTGCCACCTTTCACCAAAGAAAACTTTAAAACTTATAGAAATAGAGACGTAGATTATGTTGGTAAATCTATATAGGATTTGCTTCTACGAATTCTTTTTCAGTTACTCATTCTAGTCAGAATTGTTTCACGCCGAAAAATTTTCTTCTGTCTGCTTGAATTTTATTTGGTCGACAGTGTCGCCCACCTCATCATATACTACAGGATGGTCTTCCTTTGATTGTACTTTGGAATTTCAGTCCTTTTACACTTTAGACTTGGCATGTGGGTTATTTTAAGGATTATTTATTATATATTCAATTTGTTTGTCTTCCATTGCCAGCTGTTGTAAAGGTTTTGCTTGTGTTGAGTGTGTCCTTTCTTCTTCTTATCTATATCAACCTAATGCGAATGTAGTTGTGAGTACGGTTTTGCTATTTGATATTTATTTGCATGTACGTACATGTATAAATATGCTTACAAGAAATTGTTATGTAAATATACTGACAACAATGAAATTTGGGAAAAATTACAATCTTATGCTACATGGGTCAACATACTTATGTATGAACTTATTGTTTTTCAAAACCTTTGAATACATACCAACGAACGAAACCTTTTTATTAATTTTATATACATACATATGTATGTAACATGTTTCTTTCTACCTTGTCGTCAGATTAATTATAATCTGCAATGAATTTCCGCTGATAAACACGAAATTTAAAATTTTTCCGTGGCTTAAATGTAAGGAGATCATGTTGATCCCCGAATATCAAATGATCTATAATGATAGAGCATTTAGGTAATTTCGGGAATATATATTACTCCAGCTGGCTAATACCGCCACGTCATCAGCTAATACTCCCAATCACTGTAGTCCTGATAAAAAAAGAGCTTCACAGACCTCTAATTCGACGAATACATACAAAATATACTTCAGTGCCTTACTTAATCATAATCTTGGGATATGCCCCATAGAAGTCGCCACAGTCTAGTGGGTAGTGTGATGGAATAGATGTAAGGCCACGGTTCAAACCCTAGGTCAGACATCAAAACGAAAATATGAAAAAATATTTCTTTGGTGACTTCCTCTCAGCAGATGTGTGGCAAAAACTCTGAGAGTAAATAAAATGACCATGAAAAGTTTCTCAAAAAAATCTGTCGTTCGGAATCGACTTTTAAACTGTAGGTCCCGCCACTCATGTATAAAATTAACACACACAACATAAGTAGTGTGAGAAACTAGGTCCATAATCCTGACTGAAGAGTTGTAATGGCCAATTATGTATGTATGTATATACTATATATGGTAAAATGCCTCGCATTCATACTCGGTAATGGATCTTTAAAAGGCAAGGGATAATTGATATATACGCAGCTATCTATTGGGAGTACACGAAGCATCGTATCAAACATGTTTTTTTCTAACGTTAATAGATAGATAGACTCTCCTCTTCTTTTCAGCAGATTTCTGCGACAATTCTGGGAGTAAATTAAACTGACATGATAAAATTTCTCAAAAATCTGTGGTTCGTAGAAGACTTTAAATTTTGGCTTCTGCCATTCATGTATTAAAATAACACACATAAAACAGAGCTGTATGGTGTCAAAGCTGAGATTTGAACTTCAAACGCTTGGCTAGGAAACCAACACCGTTTCGTGAATACCAATTAAAATTAAGAAAACATACAAAAGTCGCCGTAGCATAGTAGGACCGTGTTGGCTTATTAGACGCAAAGCCAGGGTTCGAGTCCCAGGCCAGACATCAAAACAAAATACAAAAAGTATTTCTTCGACGACTTCATCTCAGCAGATTTCGAGCAAAAACTCTGAGAGTAAACAAAATTGCCATGAAAAGTTTCTCAAAAATATGTCGTTCGGAATTGACTTTAAAACTGTAGGCCCCGCCACATATGTATAAAATTAACACACACAACATAAGTTGAAACTAGGTCCATAATCCTGACTGAAGAGTTGTAATGACCAATTATGTATTTATGTAAACATACAAAAGCTTATATAGTTAAAGTCAGTATTATAAACGGGTGTTTAAATACGGGTTTTCGAACAGCCATCTCTTTGAAGCAGTCTTTGCTAAATTAGTTTAACAATAATATGTGCAAATAATAAAATTGTTTTATCAAAATGTGTGCTCTGTTTGAGTAATTCTAAAAGTTATCTTCACCATGAACCAACGAAATTATCAACATTTTACGATACATATCTGAATAGCAGCTACAAGTGATTTCAGCAGGATGGCTCTATATGCCTCACATACATAAATACATATATACATAATTGGCCAGTACAACCCTTCCGTCAGAATTACGGCCTATCTTCTCACACCAGTCATGTTGAGTGTGTTAATTTTATACATGAGTGGCGAGACCTACAGTTTAACGTCGACTTCGGAACGACAGATTTTTTAGAAACATTTTCAGTGCAATTTTATTTACTCTCAGAATTTTTGTCAGAAATCTGCTGAGAGGAAATCGCCGAAGAAATAATTTTTTTTCATATTTCGTTTTTGATGCCTTGCCTGGGATACGAACCCGGGCCTTACGTCTAATAAGTCAACACACTACCTATTAGACCACGGCGAAATCTTCTCTTCTTCTATATGCCTCATGTTGCAGTAAATATTCGGCGCTAACGATTGAAATGCATAACCATCTCACGTGAAGGTGATGTGAATAGGCCACTGAAATCGTGCGATTTGACTTGTGTGGTTTTCTTATGGGGCAACAGTACCAACAACCAACAGTACCCATATCATCGATTATTTAGCCTGATTTATGCGCCAGAGTCATGAAAATCTGACATTTCCTATACGCTTCGCCCCGAGAAGCCGAGGCGGGCATTGGAACAATGTTATGTTCTACACATGACGACGTCAAATGAATTTTTATTTAAAATTTAAAACTACTGTGCTATGTTTTTTTTAATAAAAACTATTTTTAATTGATTATATTTATGAAGTATGGCCTGTTGATTTCCATTGAATAAATAATTTATTTTTTTCGAACAGATGCGAAATGTCATTTCCGTATTACGAATTCATAAATTAAATTCTATTTAAAATAATAGAAAATATTATACACTTAACATTATTTATTATTATTATACACTTAACATACATTTAACTCTGATTTAAATCAATCAGCAGCACAATTTAGGCGTTTTGATTGTTTAACTTTCTCTGTCGGTCGCACATACATAAATTATCAACAAATATATTCGAATGAAATGTGTATGTTTCATTGTAATAATAATTGATTACATATACAATATACTCTAATGATTTTTGTGATTTGTGCACTTACATATGTATACAGTGGATGGCAAAAGTCTAGGCACACCAATATGTGTAAGAAGTTTTATAAATTTTATTGTGGACTTCTGTGTAGGCATCAGATGTGGGCATTTTGGTATTTATTAGCGGAATAGTGACTAAGAGAGCGTTCTAAAAAACAAATTCGCAGAAACTTCGAAATAATTAAAAATTCGGGATGGTTATTACATCAACAAGTCAATGAACAGAATCATACTGCTGCTAATGTGAAGATAACATTTGCGTATCAAAAGTACCCATAGGCTTAATACTCTTGCAGAAAGTATCAATATTACTGCAATAGCATATTTAAGAGATCGTCTGTAAGAAGGATTAGGTATGTAGGTAGAAGTAGCTGTCCGCTCGATGGAGTCATGAGCGGACACACTTAGGCCGCACAAAGGGCCCATTGTGATACCACAGTTCCTCATTTCACCTCTATTCCAGGAACCATTCGGAGCTTCCGATGAAGCGACTCAGCTGCCAATATCCATATACGACAGTTTATCTATAACTAGTAGTAGGCACCCAGCTACTTCTTTTTACTCCGACCAAGTGCTGGACATGAGCACCTCATTGAGATATCTGCGACAGTCGTACACCGTCTTGGAATTTACTACACTGGAATCCAATACCCTGATAGCCGCTTGGCTATCGGAAAGTATGATGATTTTCCGTCCGTGAACATTTTTGCCCACAATAATTTTCACCGCAGCCTGAATTGGTGACACCTCTGCCTGAAAGACGCTGCAATGATCTGGTAGCCTTATGGACTTGAATATTCCGATTGATCAAAGGATTACGCAGTAACTGCACCTCAGACAAAAGTCAACTGAAAAACTTGCTCATGAATGCATGGCAGCAAATATGAACAGAAAACGCATAGATGTAATTGCGATTTATTATGCCAGTAATCCTTTATACATATAATGGATAATTGATTAAAGACCATCCATGAGATCTTAAGTATACATTTTAGCACGTCCTGATATATTAAGGCCGTTGGTAGTTATTTATTTGTTTTCTTCATAATATTTAGCTTCATTAAATAGATGTCAACGTTCTCCTTTTCAGCTCTTTATATTTACTTACATTTTCTGGCATTTTTATCCAATACGTGTTTCTCCATTTATGCAAAAGAAAGAAAATGGAAAAATGAATACATCTGGTTCAAAACGTCCGGATCATAGATTTAATGATCAACAAATAGTTTACTATACAATTGGTGACGCGGAGTATTTTTTTATAAATTTTTTTTTTGACCTGTTTATGTTTACTTGTTGGTTAATGTATATTCTCTGCTATGCGCAAGAATACATTCAATGAAAGACAGCGTACTTCCATGATTGATCTCCCACTATAAACTCGAGGGTGGCATGAAAGCCGATGTTGGCACATTTGGCACCAATACATCTTAGAACAATTACATAACATATATAGACATAATTGGCTATTACAACCCTTCAGTAAGGATTATGGCGTAGCTTCTCACACCACTCATGTTGTGTGTGTTAATTTTATACATGAGTGGCGGGACCTACAGTTTAAAGTCGGCTCCAAACGACAGATTTTTGAGAAACTTTTCATTGCAAATTTATTAATTTACTCTCAGAGTTTTTGCCAGAAATCTAATGAGAGGAAGTCGCCGAAAAATATTTTTTCATAATTCGTTTTGATGTTTGACCTGGGGGTTTGAACCGTCGCCTTACGTCTAATAAGCCTAATAAACCAACAACAACTACCTGCTAGACTACTGTGACTAAAAACAATTAGGATCATCTAAATTCAACTTCTTTTCGTCGCTAAAGACTACGCTTTGGCACGCCTTGTCCCAAAGTTTCTCAAAAGCCTAGCTCATGCTTTGTTATGTAGGAAAAACCCTGATGTGTGCCATGACTTTTTAGATAATAAATTAATAGAATTTGTTGGACGGCTTTGTGGCATTATAGTTCCATTCAGCATTGTAACGCATCAACTAGTGCAGTAATCACTGAGAAAGACCTTTTTGTGTCAAGAAATACTTAATTATTGTACAGGCCAGCATCACAACAGGCCGCTATGCGTGCTCAAGTGATATCGGAGCTACCACGTCGACCTAACCTAAAGGCCAGCAAAAAGCCCAGAACTGAACTCAATCAAAGACCTCTAAAGAATGCTAACTCTAGAGTTTTAAAAATGGAAGGCAATTTGAGAGAGCAATAGAGTTAAAATTGTCCGTAGTGGAGGAGTGGAAATATATCAGCAAATCCACATTAAAATACTTAATGCCGTTTTGACCTAATCAGTTTAAAATTAATAAATTATTACTATTAATTATGCAACTTTTTACTATAAAATATAAAAAAAAAAACAACGCACATATAATTATTTACTGCTAAGGATATTTAAACATTTTACTGCTACGCGGTGCAAAACTGCTGCGTTGATTTGTTACGAACGTTCTCACCAGAATCACTTAGCAGTAGAGTTGTGTAGTTCACGAACGAACTAGTTCAATTGAACTATTCACACAATTGAACTAAGAGAGCCGGTCATAATAATGAGTTCTTTTAGCTCCGTAGTTCTTTTCGTTCTCGTTTCTTATTCGTTCATTTCATTCTTATTAGCTCAGTAGTCCTTTTAGCTCAGTAGTTCTTTTAGTTCTCGTTTCTTATTCGTTCATTTCATACTTATTCGGTCAGTAGTTCTTTTAGCTCAGTAGTTCTCTTAGTTCAGTAGTTCTTTTAGCTCAGTAGTTCTTTTAGCTCCGTAGTTCTTTTAGTTCTCGTTTCTTATTCGTTCATTTCATTCTTATTAGATCAGTAGTTCTTTTAGCTCAGTAGTTCTTTTAGCTCCGTAGATCTTTTTGTTCTCGTTTCTTATTCGTTCATTTCATTCTTATTCGTTCTATTATTTTGCTTATCGTTCTTATGTGTGACATTCCTATTGAAACGGTGCTTTAGAAGAGAAATACGAACAGAAATTCTCATTAAATATTTAAAAATAAATCACATGCTTTTACAGTGCTTCAAGCACATAAATGAATTAATAAGAATGAAAAAACGTTAAATACCAAAATTTATTTAAAATGAAAAATCATATTACAAATACGATAAATTTACATGGAATACATTAATTCCTTTATTGCTATTGTTTACATAGTTTAAATATAAATGAGCAAACGTTGCCATAAAGAAGTTACACAAATTGAGGAAGATAACGGAGTTGTTTAAAAGAACTGAACTATTGAACTAAAAGAACGAACTAGTTCATTACAGAGAGCTGAACTAGAAAGAGCGAACACTCAAAAGAGCGAACACTCAAAAGAGCTAACGAACCCAACTCTACTTAGCAGTCAAACGGTTAAACTTTTTTTCCAATATTCAGGACACTATTCATACATGGTACTGGAATACAGGAAAGATAGTTTTGTTTTTTATAGGAGAAAGCCGTATTTATATTTTGAAGATCGCCGTAGTCTAGTAGGTAGTGTGGATGAAATATGAAAAAATATTTCTTCGGCGACTTCCTCACAGTAGATTTCTAGCAAAAACTCCGAGAAAAAATTTAATTGCCATGATGACCTTCTCAAAAATTTGTCGTTCGGAGTCGACTTTAAACTATAGTTGCCGATACTAAGTCTTCTTATTTGTTCATTTAATAGACGGGGTAGCTTTTAAATCACGGGTGCAATGGAAGATCCCGGTTTTCTTTACTTCTCGCCATGATAAATGATTCATTTTGTATCTATTTGAGAATTTACCCTCTCTCCAGATTTTATGTTTTGAAATTGCCTTTCAGTGGAGTTTCATAAATTTTTAATTTTTTTCAAAGTGTTAGGTAATCTCTGTTTACTCTTTCAAAACGCATTAATATTTCAGAAATTTTTTTCTTAAAACATATTTTTTTCCTTTATATTGTTACGAAAATGGAAATGGTGTTATTAAAATGATAAACAAAAGCTACAAAAACAAAACAAAGGACTTGTTTACATGATCAATGAATAAACAAAAATATAGCAACAACATCAGTATAAAAAAGGAGATAACCAAGTAAACAAACAGGCAACAACAACGCTGCAAGGACAAATATAAACAAAATACACAAACAACAATAACGAAAGCAACATGTTTACATTTATAGAGATTTCGCGAAATTAAAGTCATTCCCTTTCAAAGTCATTCCATCAGACTGTTTACCCTGCGATATAAAAGGCAAGACAGAGCAAGCGTTGCGTGTGAAGAGAATAATTGTGGTCTGAAGAACTCCGTGTGTAAAGATTTAATGAACAATTATTAGTGTGTATGCTGAAGAGTGTAAAGAAGAATAACTAATAAAGCAAATTGTTGTTGTTTAAATCAAATTGCCAAAGGTGGCACACAGAATTGTGCGAACAATAAAGAATTTATTTAAAACAAAACACAAATTTATTTTTATTTTATTTGCAATCTACGAACTCATATTTTGAACGTAACAATATTATACGTTAACAAGATATTCAACAATAATAAATTAAAGCTAAATCCACTATTCAATAAATACCGAAATATTAAACAACTTTATTTACAAAATACTAACTGAAATAAAAATAAATTCTTTATTAAAACGAAAGCCCAGCAACTATCCTACATAGAGAATGTAGTTGTTTAACGAATTTTTTTAAATAACCAAAATAAATGCTCGTTTTTATAGCCACATATTAAACGCAACATTTACTGTGTGCTCTTCATATCAACGATGTTAACAAACTTTAAGAAACAGGAGTCAATTTGTGGCTTTCATTTTAATGGTGAAGAAATTTTCACTTTCAAAGATAAATGATGATAAATTGATGTTTCTTTTGTTCGCTGTTAACACAAAATTCTATTAAGAACGAAAGCTTCATAAGCTAGAAAATATTCTTTAAAACATATTTGAGAAAATATTTCATTCAATTAAAGATATGTACGTACGTAGTACATACTGCGTAGTAGTTGTGGCGGAGGAGTGAAATATATTTCAAACATTATTTCGATGAAATTCATTATTCAAGACGGAAAGCATTACTAATATAACCTATCGGGTATAATAAAACTCGAGCAATGAACTAAAATCACTGATTAAAAACAATTTAACATTCATTCATTTCTAACAGAAAGATTTATTATGTGTTCGAAAGTTTATGAATTTAAAAATTTAACTGAGAAAGCATTTAACACTAATTCTAACGTTGTAACACTGATACTAGCTATTCTGTCATTTAATTCTAGATTCTCAATGGTATCTCTCAAGCATATCGAGAAATTTAGCAAATCGCATTTGGCTAGACATATTTTGTCACTAAATTTTGGGTGTCCAAGAATTCCCTTTCTCAGTTTCCCAAGATAAATAGATTCTTTGAGTACACCTAAAGTATAGTAATCGGCCGTAATCTAAGATCCAATATGCCGCAGGTCTCTACTTTTCCAAAACATAGACTTCGTTTCGCTCTCATTTACTGCCCGACCCTTCTCAGTTGACTCCCGTTCAATAGCACTAGAGGCAGCAGTAACATTTCGCATGGTACGCCCTATAATGTCAATGTCGTCAGTGTACGCAAGCAACTGGACGCTTTTTTGAAATGTACTCCCGCCTTTCGCAAAACACTCACCATGACGAAGTTGAAGAGGCCGCCTTGTCTGAAACCTCGCACGGTATTAAAAGGTTCGGAGAGGTCTATTCCTACCTTGACGGAGATGCTGAAATTGCTCAACTTCATTCTGCTTAGCCTTATCAGCTTCGTAGCTATACCCAGCTCAGACATTGTGGCAAAAACACGATCTCTTATTGGGCTATTGAAGGCTGCTTTATAGCCGACAAAAAGATGGTGTGTGTTGTCTTGTTTTTCGTGAGCCTTTTCCAGGATTTGATGTAGTGTGAATGTCGATGGTGGACTTGCCAGGTCTGAAGCCGCACTGGTAAGGTCCAATCAGTGTTTTGACGAATGACTTTGTAGCAGTTTCTACCTTTGTTATAGAAAGTTAAAATTATTTGAATTTGATTAACCGTTTAAATAGTCTGTTGAAATACAATTGGTTACAACTTTGTACATTTAGAATACAACATTGGAATAGATTTTATAAATTAAAGTTTTAGTTATAGTATTAGTGCTATAATATAACTACAGTTAGAAAGATTTTTATTAGAATGAAATAAAAAGATATTCACTCGGAATCTTACCTAGAAGAAACACGTTTTTTATTTCTACTCTTCTGTGACCACCACAACTTCATTCGTTCCTACAATACGCCCGTAAGAACCTTATATTCGATAGGGAGAAGGCTTATACCCCTGTAGTTGGTGCATATCGTATGATCTCCCTTTTTCAGGACAGGACAGATGACATTAAGGTTCTAATCTTTGGGCATACTGTCCTCTAGCTATATTTTGTAAATAGGCTAGTGCATGAGTTGGCAGGGCTACTCACTACTTCCGGTCTTAACCAATTCAGCGGGGAGACTATCAGGACCTGCCGCTTTATTGTTTTTAAGACGCATAATCGCGACTTCATGTCTAGGCGTCGGAATCTCCACGCCGTCATAATGGTTCGAGTTCGGTACATTATCTCTAAAGGCGGTTTTGTTGTCGTCATCGCCTCATAACAGAGTAGAGAAGTGTTTCCTCCACAAAGTCAGCGTCCCCTGTGAATCTGTATCCAGGTTTCCATTATCATCTCTGCAAGGGACTACGTGCTTAAAAACTCCGGTTAGGCGCTTAACCTTTTCATAGAATTTTCGAGCGTCATTCGCCTATACATCTCGACTTCCTCACGCTCTCGCCTTTCCTGCTCCCTCTTTTTGCGTCTGAAAAGGCGTCTCTCATCCCTTCTCTTCTCTCTGTAGTTCTCGACAATAACTCGAGTAGCCGTGGACTGCAATGTTTTCTTGTGTGCCTCGCGACACTCCTCATCATACTATTTATTTCGTTGGGTTGGGCCTTCGAAGCCAAGGACTGTTTCCGTAGTAGTGCACAAGGTGTGGGAGATGCTGGCCCCCGGACTAGCTGGACAATGACGAAGCTTATTCGAAAGTTGAGCGGAGAACGCCTCAGCTGTCCTTTATGATCACAAATTCTTGACGTTTAGCTTTTGAAATGTACTAGACCGTGCAGACCTCGAGGCGCTAATGTGCAATCAGAACTTGGCTGCGACAAAGTGATGGTCCAAGTCGATATTTGGACCTCTGAATGTGCGCACATCTGGTACACTGAATACGTGCCTTCCGTCAAACACAATGTGATCAATCTGGTTGGTTGCTGATTGATCGGGGGACATCCAAGTGGCCTTATGAATGTCGAGATGCTGAAACTTAGTGCTACATACTACCGCGATACGCGCCGCGGCGAAGTCGTTAAGCCTCACACTATTGGAGATCATTGTCGCGTAGAGGCTGAACTGTCGGACAGGAGGGCTAAAGATACCTCCCTGCAGGAGCTTCGCATTAAAATCTTCCAGGATGATTTTGGCTCCATAGGCCGGGCACTTATAATGTATTTACGTCCTCGAGCTTAGCGTAGAAGGCATCTTTAACCACATCGTCCTTTTCTTTCGTCGGGGCTTGAACACAAATAAGCCTGATATTGTAAAATTTTGCACTGATGCAGATTGTGTCTATTCTTTCGTTCACAGGCGTGTACTCCGCATCCGAATTCTAGCTTATCAATATGGCTGCTGTTATATACATCGCAAGATGGCAGCCTTTTGCGTCCGTGTCCTATCCATTGCATTTCCTGTATGGCAGTGTTGCCCGTCCTACTTTTCGTTCCGCCAGCTGGACGGAAGCACGTACCCTGTGAAGCATGCGGTGGTTCCATGTGCCTATTCTTAAACCTTTGTCATTTAAACGTTTGCCGTGGTCGTCAACTTTTTAGGGGATCTGCCTAGAGCAGCCATGCACAACCTTTTCATCGCTGTGGGCCGCATTAGAAAGTTAATAACTGAATGGGGGCCGCATTAGAAAATTATTAAGTGGGAAATTACAAAAACTTAAACTCTAGAAACAGTTATTATTACATATATACTTTATTACAGAAACAAGAAAATTCACATTCAAAATAATTCAAAATATTATAGTAACTTAATCAAAAACAAATTAATTTTAATGAGATTTTTGTGGATTAGATGCTAACTTTTTCACATCCGGAGTAATATTTGTAGTAGCTACTTTTACCACGACCATATTCGCATTCAATTTCATTAAGATTCCTTAAATTGCCTGTTATTTAATCCACGTGATCTTTCCGTGATTCTTTACAAAATCACCATCGGTATACGAGACGATTTTGCTATTAAATTCGCAATATCAAAATTTACTTCAACTGCTTGCTCTGCAGATTCATTGCACTTTTTAAATATATCTTGTTGTGCTTATAATAATTGGACCATTGAAGCAATTTTTTGTGTTCTTAAAGCACCAGAACACTTCTCATCAAAATCAAAATGTTTACTTTGAAAATGTCTTTTTAAGTTATAATCTTCCGGCACTGCAATTGTTGCTTTACAAATTAAACATATAAAATTTCCCTTATGTTCGATAAAATAAAACTTTTCAGTCCATTGCTCTTGGAAAACTCGTTTTTCATCTTCTATCTTCCGTTTCTTAATTTGTTTTGATACCGACATATTATTTATTGGATACACAAATTAAAAAAAAAACTGAGTAAAAGTAAACAAACTGCAAAGTTACTTTGTGAAAGTACAAACTCAAACTGAAAAGTAAGAATAACTCCTACTGTAAATTTCAAATCTCTCTAATTCTATGTAAAAAATTTTGTGGTCCATGGCATACTGAGATTCAAATCTAAACACTTAAGCAAGTAAATAAATTGAAACAAGTGAATATGAGAATTAAGGGAATATATTTCTATAATTTCATAATTAATTATAATTATACTTATTCTTTTATGTTATTTGAAAAATATATTTATTTTTTTCTTAGCATAGTAAATAATTTATTATAAAAAAATATTAATTTTATTTAAAGATGTAAGCAAATTATAATAGTTTATGGCCGCAGGAAATGTTAAATAAGGGTGCATGTGGCCCGCGGACCGCGGGTTGTGCATGGCTGGTCTAGAGGCTTGTGTTCTGGTTTTCATTGGATAATATTTTTACGTGGTGGGTTCCAAGCCCAGCAACGTACAACTCGAATTCAACGTCCAGATGATTGGACTTTGCTGCACGCATTAGTTAATATCTATCATGCATCTATGCTAGTATGCAATCCAGGAGGGGCCACGAGGAGGCTGCATGTCAACTTGAACACAGTCAGACAAGGATCGTCCTGGAGGTCGCCACGTTGACCACAGTCAAAAACTTTACCTTGTTAACATGCAACCCATTCCATCTTGGTGTTTATGTTTTTTAGAACGGTATTACAAACTGCAACAAAACCAAAAAAGAGAATAAGTAGTGTAAATATTTCATTCGTTTATGTGTTTTTGAATTGGATACAAGTGACAAAATCTTTACTTATTTTGGAACAATCAAACCATAAAAGATAAGAATTTTGCTTATGCTATCAGACTCAGGCGATGAAAGGACACATCAAGTGAAAATGAAAACGATCTAGTTTTTGAACCTGCATCTGACTATGACCCCAACTCCTCGTCAGGCGCTAGCATTGACGTTTGCGAAATTCTCGATCAAACTACGGAGGAAGTTTTAATGTATCCATCCAAAAATGGGAAATATTTATGGTCAGAAACATCAACAATAAACTAACTCGGAAGATTTTCTAAACAGGACATAATAAATTTGTCTCCTGACCCAACGCGTTGTGCTATTTCAAGAGCTGATAGTATAAAATCTGTTTTTCTGTTACTTATGCCCAGTGATAATATGAATTTATTTGTTGATATGACTAATTTACACGGTGACTATAAATGCTAATGTATTTATAAAACTAAAAGTTATTCAATCGGCTCATTTAGGTCAATCTGTATTTCAAAAAATAATTGGATTGCTGTAGACGACATAACTATTGAAGCATATTTCGGGCTACTTTTGTTGGCGGGTGTATTTAGATCTCTCGGTGAAGCTTTAGAATATCTATGGGATGACCGCAAAGGCCGCTATTTAAATCCACTATGAGTTTGCGCCAATTTCAAAATATATCTCGAGTGATACGGTTTGATAAAAAGTCAGACGGGAGCGAAAGACGATTATGTGACAAACTTGCTCCCATAAGAGATTTTTGGAACCGTTGGGAAAAAAACCAAAACCCAGAAATAATTTATTTTTATAATAAAGCGAAATCAGGGGTCGATACATTGACCAACTTATAAGAACTTACACATTTAAAAGGCGAACTAATCGATGGCCTCAAGTACTGTTTTACAATATGTTGAATATATCCGCCAATAATGGCTATATAGTTTTTCTAAAAATTTGTCCACACTGGAATGAAAATTAGATATAAGCGACTCATATTCTTGGAAGACTTAGGCATGGAGCTTATAAGGGGAGAAAGCCTTCAAAAGGATTCTGCTGAGGTTCCGCAAGCAAAAAATTAAACAGGAGACGTTGTTAGTTTTGTCTAAATCTTTATAACAGCACCAAATATGCAAATAAATGTTTCGAATGTCAAAAATTTATTTACAAAAAGCATTCTGAGACCAATATTCTATGTAAAGAATGTAAAAACTGAATAAATATTATAATTTTTGTATTGGGCAAATTTTATCCACTAATGTCATATGCGTTTTATTTTTGAAGTACAGGATAAGGGTTAATGGAGCAGAATGTTAAAAAATTTACTTTGAAGTGAAGTGCTTCACTAGATCATCTCCGACCAATGGATTTTATACAATGAATTTTTATACTTGAACTAGTTGGTTCCTTTAACAATTTACTAATAATTTTCGATTGTAAATTGGACTTCAGAAATCATAATACATCAACTGTTAGCAGAGCTACATGTAACCTGAGATTTATCAAGTGATGGGCTAAAGAATTTTCTGACCCTTATGTTACCAAAGAATTGTTTACCACACTGATTCTTGAATATGCATCTGTAATATGGGACCCCCCAATTACGCTGTACACTCTGACAAAATCGAATCAGTTCAAATACAGTTCTTATTATTTTGTGTTCTTGGTTTAGGGAAAGGATGGGATCCTAATATTAGGTTACCATCTTATGAAAAACGCCTAGCACTTATTAAATTACCATCTTTAAAAAGCCGTCGTAAAATGCTAAATGCTGTCTTTCTCCTGAAGCTGATTAATGGTGTTATCAACTCTCAATTTCTTCTGGGTAAACTTTACATGAGAGTACCTGTTCGTCCAACACGATACTATAATTTCATAAATATAAAATATTACACAATTGACTATGCGAACTTCGATCCATTTCGTAGAATCTGAAATGATTTTAATAATCTTGACCTTCATATAGATTTTAATAAAAATTTGGAATCCATTAAAAAGCTATAATTTTACAATTAAACTCATTTAATTGATAATTTCAATATTGTTTTCTTTTTTAATTATTTTTTAACTTTTATTTTTTGTATTGAAATCATAATAATAATAATTTTGTATTGAAATATAAAATGTAATAATAGTCTGTAATAATAAGAATATTCCATAGACTTGAAATAAAATAAAATAAAAAATTATTTTTATTTAAAATTTGTTCAGAAAGAGTTTTTTGCTGACAGTGGACATAAAAGCCGTTAATAACAATAAGTTTCAAAGTTTCTGGTAAGAAGTGTTTTGGCTTATTAGACACGAACGTTCGACTACCAAGCAAACGAAACTGTTCTGTTAAGGGGGAAATAAATATTAAAAAATATAAAAAAAATTAAATATACTTAAAATATTGTGGTTATTCATGCACAAATTAGTATGAATATGAAATGCAAGCAAAAATTGTATTATTAAATAAATTAATTTTTAAATGAATAAACTGTAACGATTAACCTTTGTGATTATTAAGCCTGTCAAATTCATAGGGCCATGTATGTATTTAAACCTTAACAAATAAATCATAAACTAAATAGAGTTTAACTAATTTTAACATAATTAAGAGCAGAGCAGAGAAGAGCAAAGAGAAAATAAAATCAATATAAATAATACAAATAAAAGGAAAGAAAATTAAACTACAGCTGCACTTAACACTTGGAAAATGTCATTAAAATGTCATTCAATATTTGCAGATTTATTTGATTCGTTTATAAATAAATAAATAATATTTATAAAACAATTGCTTGTATCAAATTGCTACCATATTACACAAACAAATTAATACCATTTTAGGTCATATTGTAATAATAAATTGCCCTCATGGGTACAACAGTGCTCTGTTTTGTGTACAACTATGTTGTAATTCTCATTAAGGATATGTGAGGTATAATTTAAATAGGCTTGAGTAATTGTTATCACATACTTTTCTACTTTCTTTTTTCTTTTCTGGAATGACCTTTAATCGATAGTACAGGGTATACATTAACATAAAAAATAAAAAAATGTAGGACATGATAAGGATGGTAATTAGGTGCGCGCAATTACATAATAATGCTTATAACGTTAATGGCATTATTAGAAGTACATTATGGTTTAAAACATATACGTGTTCACAGACCGAAAACTTAATAAACGTTTGTCATAATAAGATTATAATTAACTATGCCTCTGTCAATTAGAAGAATTACCTGACCAGCATCTGATATGCCTTAATACCCTACAGACTATAATGATGCCATTTACATCATCGCAGAATCTACATGTTAAGTGATACACGATCTTTATTCAGGAATTTTCCAAGGGGAAGTTTATGCCAACGAAAAAGTGCACAATTCTATTAGGATGGAAGACAGAAGATAAACGATGACATAGCAATATTATCAGACAGTTAGGCAGCCATTCGAGAACTAAGGGGTTAAATAGAAGTTAGTATGTTCTCACCCATGATCAAACATTTAGATTAAAACGAAATACGAAGAAAATATTTCTTCGGCGACATCTTCGCTAGCTAAATCTCTGAAGTAAATAAAAATTACCACGTAAAGTTTCTCAAAAAACAATTCGTTCATAGACGACTTTAAACTGTAGGTGCCGTCAGTTATTGATAAAATTAACACACACTGAAGGATTGTAGTGACCAATTACTGATGTGGGACTCATTATTATATTATGCCAATAACATAATTGCCTCAAATTCATTTGATGCTTAAAGAGTCTTTGACTCTCTTTGTCTTCCTTTTTATTACATATACATACATACATACATATATAATTGATCGTTTTGTGATCGCCGTGGTCTAGTAGGTTACGCGTTGGCCTATTAGATGTGACGCCTCGGTTCAAACCCCATATCAGACATCTCCAACTAAAGGAAATATGAAAAAATATTTCTTCGGCAACTTCCTCTGAGAAGATTTCTGGCAAAAACTCTGAGCGTAAAAAAAAATTCCATGAAAAGCTTGTCCAAAAAATCTGTCGTTCGGAGTTGACTTTAAACTGTAAGTTCCGCTAATCATGTATAATATTAACGCACACAACATAAGTGGTGTGAAAAACTAGGTTGTAATCCTGACTAAAGGGTTGTAATGTCCAATTACGTTATGTTTGTATGTTTTGTTCGTTGCCACTGTTAACCAATACAAGCTTGTTTCTATGGCTTGGCCACACAATAGCCTCATAGGACACTATTAGTCAAACTATCATGGCACTTATACAGATCTTCTCCCAGATTTCCCTTCAAGCCTTATGCATATCATTATTGTATAACCAACCTTTGCTGAGATGCTCTTTCTCTGGCGATCTTCTTATATATTTTGCATAAAATTTTTCTAACATTGTCTCATCCAGGAGATGAATAATCATCTATTTAGTTTTCTTCTTCTTGTAAATGGTAACTTTTTAGTTTAGTCCTAGATTAACTTCAAGCTCGCTGGCGTGTACCATCGGTGACGAAAACGTTTCTCCTCTTCCCCGTATATCAAATTCCTGCAGAAGTCGTTGACTAGAATATAATGACACTTCTAGTGTTAGAGCATAATGCGAAAACGTCAGTGAGCCATTAACGTTTTCTGTCAATCCTATATCGTCAATCCTAAACTTGCAGTCCTCACTATAATTATAAATACAGAAAATTTACCTACTGTTCCCCGGAATGCCACTGTGGCATCGTGCTGTATCAATGTTGTTCTGCTTTACCATACCAGCAGCAGAGAATCACCGAAAACTATGCTATTCTATCAGAAATTATGCCAATGTCATCCAAACTTGTCATTTTAATAATCATTATCGCAACTCATAGTTTCGACATTTCCGCTTTGACTACCTATTTTTGACGAATACTAGCTAAGTATTCTCACATTAACATGTATATATATTCTCGACAACACCTCTTTACAAGCATAAAGACAAATAGTAACTTTTTATTCCTGTTGAGTATATTTGGTATCCAATATACCAGAGAAGTGCGCCTTGAATGGAAGATTTAATATATGGTTTGACGTAGACTGATATTCTTCAAAACGAAAGAGAAAAGAGTAGGGGGTTCTGTTCAGTTCTGTTCCATTCACTATTGTGTTCCCAAACAATATTAAAATGAAATATAATTCAACTAGAAACAGGCAAAAATTGGAGCCAGTTTTTCTGAAAGGCTGAATATTTTATATCCAATCCTCGGAACCTAGAGTATAAAGTCGATTCCCAACGCCAGATTTCTGAGAAAATTTTCATGGCAATTTTATTTTACTCTCAGAATTTTTAACAGAAATCTTCTGAGAGAAATTCGCTGAATAAATGTGTTTTTATATTTCGTTTTGCTAGAGATATCTAACCCAGGGTTTTAATAAACCAACACACTACCTGGAAGACTATGGCGGCTTTAAATCTGGTAAGTAGTTTTTGAAAATTGGTGAAAATAATCTACACCGGCTGGCTGTACGGACAATTTTTAAAGACAGTGTACTTTTTATCACCAACATAAAGAAGAAGAATTTTATAAGAACTATTAAATTTTTGTTATTGAAGAAAAGTTATAACTGTGACACAATTCTAAAGCTGAGCTTAGTTCACTTTTGATATTTAATCACACTTTACAGAGTGAGTGATGCAATTTTTTTTGATTTTGTCAATTTTTTGTTATTTGTGTTCAATGCACGGTAGTTTGATGGAAAAATAAAACCTTTAAGAGAAGGTAAGGAAAATAAGTACCATGTCATACAGAGGGTAATTTTCAAGAAGAAAAGGCAAAGTTTTTCATTTTCATTCATTAAAAATATAAAAGATATTCAAGTGTATTTTATATCTCAACATATAAAATGTCCCTAATTCTCGTAGTATTTCTACAAATTTGGGTTCGCCGGTGGCCTAGTTGGTCGTGTCCTAAACTTCAAGTACCAATGCAATGGGTTCGATTGCCAATACAGACTCAGAGTGTTTGTGATTGTCTAATTGTTTGTCGGACAGTATATGATAGCTCCCAATAAAAAGAAAAAAGAAAATTAGAATTATTACTAAAAAGCAGTTCTCGAAAAAAAAAAACAGTGACAAAGGCTTCAAGTCATTAAAAAAAATCCTATAAACTAACTTTCCTGTATTTCTATATATTCCAATAGAGTGTTGTTCTCAAAAAAATATTATTTTCATCTTTGAGAGTGCGTTTATAAGCAAAATTGCCGTATTTAGGACTCAGAAAACCCACACGTGCTGTTACGAAACGATGACGGCGCAACCATTACGTTTTTTTTTTGTACCGCTCTTCATGGTATTGATGTGAACGATGTTTGGTTGCAAAGTCGCCGTATTCTAGTAGGTAGTGCGTTGGCTTAGTAGACATAAGGCCACGGTTCAAACTCCAGGTCAGTCATCAAATCGAAATATGAAAAAATATTTATTCGGCGAATTCCTCTCAGCAGATTTCTGGCTAAAACTCTGAGAGTAAATAAAATTCCCATGAAAAGTTTCTCAAAAATCTCTTGTTCGGAGTCGACTTTAAACTGTATGTCCCGCCACTCATGTAGAAAATTAACACACACAACTAGAGTGGTGTGTAATCCTGTCTGAAGGGTTAGTAATTATGTATTATGTTTAGTTTCAATAGGATGGTTTAACTTGCCACACATCCCATGCCAAAATCGATTTATTGCGTCAAATGTTTAATTAGCCGAAATTGCTATGTCAATTGGCTGCAAAGGAACTGCAATTTGAAACTGTTGGACCAGACACAATTGAGCCTTTGAAGGCCGACTTTCGTGATTCCATTGACGAATTACAACCCCATAAAATCGAAAAAGTACACGAGAATTGGTCCGATCGAATTAGATATTTTGAGACCAACCGCGACATCCATATAAATTATATAATCCATTTCCAACCAGAACAGTTGCAGCAAAACAATTGATTTATCAAAATTTCATACAATTTTGGTATTATGGCATTTTTAAATTTCAACTTTTAAATCACCCACCCTCATATATAATATGTAAAATACATTCATGTTAAGTACATATGTGACGTATGCGTGATATTTAATTCTATTAGTTTCAAAAATGACAAAATCAAAAATTTTTTATTGCATACTTTTCACAGTAACTAAGTATTCTAGTACATGTAATATGATGCGTATGAGTAATATATTTCAAATTCAATTAAAAAGAATGTATACCCCATTAATTTGGAATTATTTTGGAATTAAGCTATGATATCGGAATTTTTGATGGATTTTTAAAAAGTTTTAATTTTTCGAGATATCTTAACCTAAAAGTAAGTACAAAAACCATAATTCTAGGCTATATTCTAGTAGGTACTACATCATGGCCTGTATCTTCCTCTTCTTCAGAACAAAAAAAATAAATAAATTTGCAAAATTCGAAACCCTTTTTAAATTTTATAGCATTTTTAAATATAAACTTTTACAATGCGTGTCAACTATTGATCACATTCAACACACGTAAAGTTCAACGACAATTCAGGGTCTAGTATTCCTACAAAGATGATGAGACAGTGGGAAGAGTTCATCAGTTAAAATTTGAATGGAAGTTTCCAAATCATTAATGTTGGGTGATAGTTTATCTTTTCAACGTTTTATCATAGAAACGGGTAGAAATAAAACATCGATTATGTAACTAAGGGCAATCGAAAATAATTTTTAAAATGCTTATGCAGGGTATCCAATTTACCTTGAGCTGTGTACAGCCTAAACCATATTTCGGTAACCTGATAATACAATTGAACGCAAAATCGACGACAATCATCGATCAAATAGTGCTCGCCGATGTTAGTGATGTCCAACGGCGTTCTCTAAGAGATATGGAACATTATCTTTTTCAGGATATACTGGATGCTCTTGGATTTTACATTGATTGGCATCATCCCAAATTGGAGAATTTTGTTTGCTAACGTATTCATTAAGAAACGATCATCATCTAGGATGACCATGCCAGTAATATATGCTATTCGGTCTGAATATTTGTTTGTTTTTCTTAGATCTATAAGAACGTTTTAAACTGAACAGCCTCGAGTTCAGTAAGACTACTTTGTTGTCCAAATGCATTGGAGACGAGGATTTAATTATTATTATAGTATTTAAGTATGCATGTATGTATGTAAGCTAAATATTTAAAATTATGAGCATAAGTTCTGATATTTATTTTTATTTATTTATTTATTATAATTAACATAACACAACAAGATTTTAATCTTATAAGTTATAGTGCTATGCTTAGGATCAATAAGATATAATACATAAAAAAATAATAAAAATTATGAAATATAAGAAATTAAGTAAGACTAACAAATTAATATAAAAAACAAATTAATTAAAATATTAAAATATTAAAATTGAGTAGAAATATAATTTAATTGATTAATTAATTAATTATTTTAGGAAAACTAACAATACTACAGAAATAAAAAGAAAATAAAAAAGTTAAAAAAGATAAAGAATTCTAAAGATATAAAAAAGAAATATTTACAAAAATTGGTATAGAAAAGTAAGGATAAATATTTAACCGATATAATAAACATTTAATTATTTTAGGAAAACTAACAATACTACAGAAATAAAAAGAAAATAAAAAAGTTAAAAAAGATAAAGAATTCTAAAGATATAAAAAAGAAATATTTACAAAAATTGGTATAGAAAAGTAAGGATAAATATTTAACCGATATAATAAACATGCTAAGAACGTAACAAACTTTTCATTAAGAGAACAATTTAAATAACTCCTTTTTGAACGCGTTTGCATTGCCTAACTTTTGGATGTAGTTTGGTAGGGAATTCCAGAGACTAGAGGTGTGTATAAAGAACTGTCGCTGTGACAGAAGAGTCCTGTAACGTTGTTGAATAATCTTCATGCCTCGGCATGACCTAGCAAACTTAATACGGTCTACTAAATATTCCGGCTGTCCCGTATTAATAATTTTATGGAATAGAATGAGGCATTTAATTTTCAGAAGATTATCAAATTTCACACTAAATATCTGATACGCTAAATGAGAAATATGATCCCGGCGACCTTTAAGAAATACGTATCTTGCTATATTGTTGTATGCCAAGTTTAATTTCCGGTTGTCATTACTATCGCAGTTTGCAAAAATTTCGCACCCATACAATAGCACAGGAATCAAATAAGTTTTAGCAGGTTGCATACGAATTGCAAAAGGAGTTGAATCAATGACCGCCCATAAATTCCGTAGCATGCTGTAAATTCTGCCAACAACGACACTTATATGGCAAGACCACGATAATCTGTCATTAAATACAATACCCAGATTAGTAGCAGACTTGACATAGTCAATTTTATTTCCCCTGATACTCAATCCAGGTATGGCAAACGAAACATTGGTCTTCGAAAGCATTAAACATTTGGACTTTGAGGGATTAATACACAGTCCATTCGCCGAAGCCCAACGGTCAATCCTATCCAAATCACGGTTAACAGAATGTAAACAAGAATCAATATTCTCCTTACGAGTACTGGCATAAATCTGCACATCATCAGCATACATATGAACACGGCAGTCAACCAAAACATCCGGTAGATCATTAATATACATACAGAACAACAGTGGCCCCAGTATTGATCCCTGGGGAACACCTCTACAAATATTAAGCGAATCAGAAATCTTCCCATTTAAGTGAACCCTCTGACATCTGTCTAACAAATAAGAAAAAATTAGACTAGCGGCAGAATTAGAAAAATTAAACAGCTTCCGGAGCTTATTCAATAAAATTTTATGATTGACTGTATTGAAAGACTTTGTGTGATCGAGAAGAACTAAAAACGCTACATTATTTACATCCAGCTCCAACCTGAGATCCTCAACTACATTTAATAGAGCGGTAGTACAACTCCTACCTTTCATGAAACCTGACTGACTGATTGTTAAATAATTATGACCTTCCAGATAACCATTGATCTGTCTGGCTATAATGTTTTCCATTACCTTTTTTTACATTTCCCATGTATGTATGTATGTATGTAATATAATAGAGCTGAGTTGGAAAAGAGCAGAAATATTGCTGGCACGTTTAAAAAGCTTTGCAATCCCAGCAATAAAGACTTGGGTGTCTGGCTTTATCGAATTTTAGAGGCCATTTATATAAAATTGGTATAAGTAAACACATAGTTATGAACCTATTAACACCACACAGCTCTATGAAATACACATATTACATATAAATGTTTAAATATACGCAAGAATTGTAATTTTGAGAATTGAATTAAATAATAAAAGTTTTACAGCACGTATTGTTTCTGGTCAATGGTAGTTACGAATACTAATAGCTTGCTGCAGTAGAGCAATCACCATATTGGAAAAACTTAATAAATGAACCTGAAAGAAAGCAAGAAATTTAAAAAAAAGATGTCCGAGATGCTGTTTAGTTACGAAGATAGTTTTGAGAACGTGCATAAAATTAGAACACATTGAGATCATTCTAGAAAAAAAGAAATCGAGAATTGAAATAGAAGGAGTAAATGTAAAACTTATAAAATATAAATAAAAAAAGCATAAGGATCATCAATGCGATGATGAACACTGTAACTTCCATTCACCAAAAGTCGAACAGTCACCGCGAGGATGATCTAGTGCCCTCCTACTCATCACCGCTTACTCTGTAATTCCTGCCTTGGAGATCTACATCAGAACCATGTCAGAAGCTTAACATTACAATTTCTCCTAAGATATGCAGTTGGGTTAATGGGGTTCCGAACAGGGACTTACTTCTATTAACTTACATAATTGGTCTTTATAACCCATCAGTAATGACAACGATCTAGTTTGTCACGCCACCCATATTGCGTTTTTATTTACTCTCAGAGTTTTTGCCAGAAATCTCCGGCTGAATCTGCGGAAGTAGCCGGTGAAAATTTTTTTTCATATTTAATTTTGATGGAGATCTCTGACCAGGGATTTGAACCAAGGCTTCACGGCTAATAATCCAACCCACTACCAACTAGACTACAGCTACTCACTCCTACCGCCTTTACTAGCGTTACGAATATGGAAATTGTGTTATCGGTTAACATTACAATGATAACAAAAGCTACAAAAACAAAAGCAATGGACTTGTTTACATGATAAACGAATAAATAAAAATACAGCAACAATATCAGTATAAAAAAGGGGATAAACAAGTAAACAAAGAAGACGCGTTGCGTATGAAGAGCATAATCGTGGTTTGAAGATCTCTTTGTAAAGATCTAACGAAAAATTTTTAGTGTTTACGATAAAAGAGTGTAAAGAAGAATAACAAACAAAGTAAATTGTTGTTGTTTACATCAAGTTGTGAACAGTGTCACACAGAATTGTGCGAACAATAAGGAATTTATCTAAAATTAAATACAAATTTATTTTTCATTTGCAATCTACTTGATTCTCTTTGAACATCAAAAGATTGCTGCTTGATTATATTATGATTGTATTGTGATTAATTAAAATTTAAGTTTATCATACATACATACGTACATAATTGGTCATTACAACCCTTGTCCCAACAATAAAGAATTTATCTAAAACTAAACACAAATTTATATTTTTATTTGCAATCTACGAACTCATATTTTAAACTTTTCTAAAAGGGAAAAAACGTAACAATAGATAACCAAAGCATTCCGTCAAAATAAAATTACATGAAAATCTTTTTCCCAATGAGTCTATAAAAGATTCATTAATCAAATGAAAACCAAATTTGGCAAGGCCAAAAAACACTTGATTTTAAAAATTGTAACTAAGCTGCGGAACCCAACAGAAACCCACCCGATTCCCTTATGGGCTTGTTACTGGTGAGGAACAATCGCAATTGAACCACGACCGATTTTCTATCGCCCTCAGAGCCGCTTGACTGTCGAAAAAACTCAGCATAGAATCCACTTTAGAGGTTTAAAAACAGAAAGGAGCTCCTACTTAAATAGTCATTCAGTTTTTAAGACCACAGTAGCAGTGTCCATGATTGGTTTCGAGACATCTATAAAAATGGGTGAAACAATCCGTTTGGATATACAAAATGTTACATAAGACTTTATCCGGAATGACAATCTCCAACCAAAAGAAAAACTCTTGCTTGGGAACTATATACTGCAGCCTGGAGATACTTATATGCAGAATTTCTCCTCCTATCTAACTTATTTACTTAATTGATTATCACAACCTTCTAGTCAGGATTACAACCTAGCTACTACACCACCCATGTGTGAATGGCAGAATCTATAATTTAGAGCTGACTCCGAACGTCCGATTTTTGACAAATTTTTCATGAGAATTTTATTTACTCTTAAAATTTTTGCCAGAAGGCTGTTGAAAGGAAGTTGAGAAATAATTTGTCGTATTTCGTTTTGTTTGAGAATGTCTGGGCGGCATTTTTATCAAAGGATTCTCCAACGGACTACCTACTAACTTTCATTTTATCAAAGTAATCGCTCAGATGCTGTTTGTATTTCTTTACTGTAATCAAATAAAAATCATTGAAACAACTCCTAAAAGTATCATTGTGGAAGTATTCATCTAAAATTATTCAAACTTTCCTTTTTTTCTAGACAAAAATACAACAAAAGTGTGGCAAAATTATAATAACGTCAGTGAAAATTTTTAATTTTTCTTACAACAAATGTTGTAAGTTTTTTTTTTGCTTTCTTGATTTATTGTTTTTATGCTGAGGCATTTAAGTAAAAACGTTTTTCTTTTCTTTTGTTTTTTTTGCTCCTTTATCCTCTTCTTTTCCAATATTATTCTTTTACAACTCTGTACCCATTTTCCAAAACCATTGCGTTCAATCGCATGAATTTCTTAAGACTTTACATAAACTTGTTTGCTGTGCCTCTGCTTTAGCCGCCTTTTTTATGTAGAATTGCTGTTTTTGTCTTATTTTTGCATAATTTATGACGTGTTTTATTTGGTGAACAAATGAAACAAAAGAAATACAAACAAAAGCGACGACTGGCTTTCGATAACTGTAATAAAGACAATGGAATCGCTAATTTAAAGGCTATAATACAATAAGTTTTTATTTGATCTACGGAATATAGCGTAAGATGTGTCTGATCTTAAAGCAAAAAAAAGGGAGATCCGATCGCTGGGAAGGTTAAGCCGCTGATGAGACCAGATTATTTCAGCGTGACAAAAAGTAAGATGAAGAGCGGCGGACAATCTTCTCAAATCAAAGGAAATAAAAACAAACATCGAATTATTTCAATGTATCGATAACTCACATCGAGCGCTTTTAAAATATCCACCACAAATACATAGATAATTATTTCTTTAAGTAAAGAGGTCTATAGGTCAGGTTAGGTTAGGTTGGGTTAGGTTAGAGGACGTGTACTTGTCAATTAAGACAAGTACAGTACCCGGAGGTCGAATTGACCCATTGTACAACGTCCTAGTTTCTCACACCACTTATGTTGTGTGTGTTAATTTTATACATGAGTGGTTGGACCTACAGTTTAAGGTCGACTCCAAACGACAGATTTTTGAGAAACTTTTTCATGGTAATTTTATTTACTCTCAGATTTATTGCCAGAAATCTGCTGAGAGGAAGTCGTCGAAGAAATACTTTTTGTATTTTATCTTGATGTCTGGCATGGGGCTTGAACCCTGGCTTTACGTCTAATAAGCCAACACACTACCTACTAAACTACGGCGACTTCAAAGAGTTCTATCATAATCCAACCAAACCGAAAATATTATATCTTTCGCTGATGATATTTTAGTTTACAATTCCGGAGATACAATTTCTAATATTAATTCCAATTTGCAAGTATCATTTGATCTTGTTGAAACATACGCAGAAATCTGGCATATGAAAATCAACACAGAGAAATGTGAAACAATATTATTCTGACCTCCTGTAAATAAATGCAGCTATAAAATCAGAAAAGAATGGAAATCCTTTGGTGTTAAATATAGAACGACAAATACAGTGTTAAATGTATCTGATACTGTGAAATGTCTTGGTATATATTTGGACAAATTTTTATATTTTAATGATCACGTCAATCGAATGTTAGAAAAGACCAGGAAAACATTCTTTGCTAATATATCTTTGTTTTATTCGAAATACTTGGAAACGAAAACAAAAGTAAAATTATATCAAATAATTATAAGACCAGTAACCACATACGGTTGCCCAATCTGGTTCAATATAGCGCCATCTTATATGGAAAAAATACGAGTAATGGAAAGAAAAATATTAAGGGTGTGTACATCACTATACAGATCTAGCTTAAGTAACTTTATTAAATATATATCAAATGCAATATTATACAATACTGGCGCCATAAACAGGATTGATAATTTTATTATACACTTGATTCGAAATCATATTGTTCGTTGCACTACATGTAAAGAATTTAACCTAATAATGGCCCCTTACTACTCAAATCCTACCTATTTGAAAACTACTATTGAAACAGGTTTCGTACCTCCTGAAGCTTTTCTCTACCTGGACAATCAAAGGGCAATTCAAAATGAAGATGGTGTTCCAATTTTCTACCATCAATATCGAAGATTGTCAAAAGCAATTATATTAAATGGGTCTTACGACGATAATCTAAGATATATCATCGATATTCCAAACAGCAATACGAATGCAGTAGCTAAATTAAACGTCAATAAATACTAGTGGCTGAGCTAATAAATACTATATCGTGGGTGCACTCTTCTTTTACAATCTGTCTTCCATATATTTAATTTAATAACTATTAGTATAAAGTTTTTGCATATTTTTCTTTATGCTCCAATATACAGTTGATTTTAAAACAATTGTTTTAAACACATTATAGATATTTACTCAAATTAACTTAATGATGCTCGAATTCCCTCCAGAGGGCATTGTATCAATATTAATATATGTGATTCCTCTAAATAGTTATCCTTATACTTAGGAGTTGGAATGGGACGTACATTTTCGTATAATGGCGTTAATTTTATTTTGCTGAAGTTCCTTGGTCTCCGACAAGGTAATAAATCAAGTAGTTTGAAATCTGTATCTACTTCCATAGATTCTTTATAATTCATTTTATAGTGTTCACTTTTTATAAATCGCAACCAACATAGCCAATTTACAGGTTCGCCACTAGTGTTTTTTGATCTTTTATGAATTGCTTCTTCCAGAGGTTTTGTAGAAAAAAGTTTTCATGTTTCATTTTGGTTAGTATAAATTCGGTACTCTTTCGACATGTTTTTATGGTTTCACAGTAACCCTGGGGACATTAAATTATTTTTCCTCAAAGCCATTTCTATCACTCCAAAATCACTATCATATGGCAAAAATTAATGTCCTGATAGTAAAAACTTATGTTCAATAATATCTGCATTATTTTCTGCCGATTGCACAATTTTCAACTATGTTACTGCCAATCTTATGGATTTCAATGGATTTAAACCAGTTTCAAAATAAATTTTTATGTATTTCGTTAACTAGCTAATTTCCAAGTGCCCCAAATCATAGCGATTTTAATGATACTAGACTTAAATTGTTTTGTTTTTACAAAAAAGTTTATATAGTATTGTGATTATTGTTATCATTAACTATTTTTTTTTTAAAATGGACTTAAACCACTTTCAAAATAAACGACTCATTTAATCTATTGTTTTAGTATGTAATTAAACCTAAGAAAATTAAATAAACGCTTATTAAAAAAAAATAACGCGTAATCCCCAGCTGATTGTCCTTTTTTCTTGTTTCTTTGCTTTGTTTCAGTTTCTTTAATTAATTTTTTTTTCCAGGATGAAGGGTGATTGGCCTTCTGTAAATGGTATGGACCCTCAATCATGGATTAAATAGGTGATTTAATTTTTTGTAACGTCCTATTGTAGTCCTAGTGAAATGTGAAGTAAATTAAAAGAATTTAAGCGTGCTTAAATTTAAATTCTTTTCTGTCTTAAACATAATGGTTTTGTATTTTATGGTTGGCGCTATAAACATGTACATAAGACTGCTATAAAGAACATAAAACATTTTAAGTGGAAACTGCTCTATAATTTTTTATTAATTTTCTTTCCATAATTTTAATTTTATGTTCTATAAAGAACATAAAACATTTTAAGTGGAAACTGCTCTATAATTTTTTACTAATTTTCTTTCCATAATTTTAATTTTAATACCGAAATTTAACACACAAAAAAACACTCCTGTTATGCCACTCTATGTAGGAGCTTACCTTGGTAGAGAAATAACGAAAAGGAGACACATATTTCAAGTTAATTTTACGACCTTAGTGCAGTTTTCTGAATGATCGTAAGAACTTAAAAAGGAAGACAGACTCTTGCTATTTAAATTAAAACTACCTGACCACACTAGAGAGTAAGTGAACAATTATCTTCTCTCGTTTTATTTTTCTCCAAAGCCCTGTCCTTATTTGCTTATATTTTTTGAATTTGCTTTTTGTGCTTTAATGCTTGAGTCATGTTTACTAAAATGGCATATTCACTCGAATATATTTGAATAGACAAGTTGGTAAGCTCATATGATTCGTTAAGTAATTAAAATTTAATTATAAATATAACCTTATGAAGATAATAATGTTTAATATCATGATCATCATCATTTTCATAATTGCCTACGTCGTTCGAGTAAGTGCAACATAAGCCAAGGATATGTTAGAAAGATTTTTTATTGCAGTCATCATGCTATTATTTTAAAGTACAGTGGAATCTCCCATAACGCATAATACCATTAAACGTCGTCGTTTTTATCGTACTTATGGTCAGGCTTACCGGCTTATTAAACACAAGCGAAAGCATTTTTGTATTTGTATGAAAATGAAATAAATGAAACCTCATTTGTTTTTCAACGTGAATACCGAGAACTCGTCTCATAAGCAAATATGCTACCCACCAGACCAAACTATCACAAACAGAAGAAGAAAATCTTGACGTCATACATTAGTCTTCAGGTCATGCAAATTATGTACACATTGCGTCTCAAGAATATGTCTGAAGCATTCAAACCGCACAATTTTGGTATTCACTTCCAATTTTCTTCAACTGAGATGATCATACCCTTAAATCAAACATATAGAATATCCTTTTGGGAACGCATATATTTAGTATCCAGACTATTCAATTCAGAAGTTCGTAATCATCGACCTATAGAGCTCGCTTTCAAAAGGGATGGCTTAAAATTCCCCACCAAATACTGAGTTTTTCTGTATACATTGAATACTCTTGGATCTCATGTAGAGTGGCATTGTTTTAAATTCGACAATTTTCATGCATCCACTCATCCAGAAATGGGTCTCATTCCTGAAAAGAAATTTTTAATTAAAATTAGACTCGGTTGCCAACTGCTGCAGAGCCTGTTTAGCGAATACGCGTTGTCTGTGGTCATACATAATGATTGGACAAAACAGTTTAATAACGAATGTGTTTCTGTAATCTCATCAAAATGGCCCTTTTCAACTGACAAATTTCGATAATCCCTGATGGAGGATTCTATATAACATTGATACTTAACTTATTTAATTGGTCATTACAGCACTTTTAGTCAGGACTACGACGAAACTTTTCACACCACCCATGTTGTGTGTGTTGATTTTGAACATGAATAGGGGGAATTATAGCCGAAAGTCAACTTCGAACGACAGACTTTTTTTGAAAATTTTCATGGCAATTTTATTTAGAGTTTTTGCCAGAGATCAGCTGAGAGAGAAAGTCGTCGAAATATCTAAGCTAGGGAGTGAACCACCAACTTGCGTCCAATAAGCGAACACACTACCTACTGGACCATCGACACATTTTGATACGTTTTATGTATTCATTAAAGATATATGTGAACATTGAGAAAATCTTTTATCTTTTCAGAGCATGGAGTCAATGTAATTCTAAAATAGTTGGGAGGCAACAGGTCTATTGTGTGAAGAATCAATTGGGGAATGGAAAATATTGCCTTCTGGACAGATAAAAAGGAGTTTTCAGGCTGTAACGTGCTTCGATAGATTTATATAGTTACGAAAATGTAAGGAGTGTATTATCGTTAAGCATTAAAACGATAAACAAAATCTACACTAACAAATACAACCAACTTGTTACAAGTAAACCAACAACATCAGTATGAAATAAAAGGGGATAGACAAGTAAGCGAGAACGAAACAATAAGCAAAATGAACAAAATACACAAACAACAATCAAGTCGCAATAGAGTTCTCGAGAAGACGAAACCACGAACGTTCGACTTCAAGAACCTTCATCAGACTGTTTACGTGAGCATATATTAAGGCAAGACAAAGCAGGCAACGAGTAGTAAGAATTCAGTCAGTCTTGTGTGAAGAAGCGTTGCGTGTGGAGAGAACATTCGTGGTATGAACATCGCCGTTGTGAAGTTCAACCGAACAGTCCTGAGTACTTACGCAAGCAGAAATGTAAAGAAGAATAACGAACTAAGCAAATTGCTGTTGGAACATCAAGTTGTGAACAGTGGCACATAAAATGGTGCGAACAATAGAGAATGTATTTAAAACTCAACACAAATTTAATTTTATTTTGTTTGCAATCAACGAACTCATATTTTAAACGTTTTTAAAAAGTTAAAAACGTAACAATATGAACTTATAGTGCTTAGGGAATTACTATAGTAGTACGGAAAAAATGTCCATACTTTGAACGAATAACTAAAGCATTGTAATTATCATCGTCAGCACCAAAAAATTTCTTTTTCTTTTAATGTTTTAATTACCATTTATTGGTTTTTCTAAATAAAAAATTCTACATTTATTTACGACATCTACTCACACAGATTTCACTGTATCTTCTACGTTTCGTTAATCTTTAATGTCTATTCATTTTATTTTAATGAATATTTTTTTTCCTGTTCTTTTCCTGTGATGTTATAAAAGTAATAAAAATGAAAGGCGACACAAATTTATGTGACGCAGAGTCATAATAGTTTTTTTAGATTAATATGCAGTTTACTTAATACTAAACATTTAAACATGAACTTAAAACATTTTAAAAGCAAAATGTTTAAATAATCTTTTAGATATTAATAAATGCATGGCAGCATGAAGTCGCTGTATTCTAGTAGCTAGTGTTTCGGCTCATTAGACGAGGGCCTGTGGTTCAAAAAATTCTAACCTAAAAAATTAACACACAGATTGATACTCTATATCAAATTGTATTATTAGAAGTATGAAATATATAAATTAGAAATGCTTAATATTTTCAAAGTTGATTCGTTTAAGTCATTTTTGGTAAAACAGTTTTGTTTGGTAATAACGATCCCTATGTATATACATTCATAATTACTTACTATAACCCTTCAGTTGGGAAGGGGTTAATTTTACACATGAGTGGCGGGAACTACAGTTCAAAGTCGACTCCGAACGACAGATTTTTGAGTTACTTCTCATGGCAATTTTATTTACTCTCTCAGGGTTTTTCTCAGAAATATGCTGAGAGAAAGTCTCCAAAGAAATAATTGGTCATATCTCGTTTTGTTGGAGATATCTGGTCTGGAGTTTGAACCATAACCTTGTGTCTAATAAGCCAACACATTGCCTACTAGACTGCAGCAACTTCTATACGTCTAGGTAAAGCGTGCGCCATTTAAAAGTTTAAATTTAAAAATGCAATGAAATAAAATTAATACAATAGCACCACGAATGTTGTCCTCCAATTGTTCAATTGTCTCTGTTTTTTCGCCATAGCACTTTTCTCTAACGGCGCCCCTCAGAAAATAGTCCAACGGTGTCAAATCCCAGCTTATTGGCTGCCAATTGACATCAGCATTTCGGCCAATTAAACGGCCATCAAACGTTTCACGCAATAAATCGATTGTGAGATGTGTGGCAAGTTGCACCATCCTGTTGAAACCAAACATCATTCACGTCAATACCATTAAGAGCGGGTAGAAAAAAAATCGGCTATCATTGACCGTAATAGTTGCGCCGTTCTCAGTTTCAAAGAAATATCGGCCTATAATGCCTCCGCTTCACAAGCCGCACCAAACAATCACTCGTAATGGCTCCATTCACTTCTGTAAGACCATGTGTGGGTTTTCTCAGCGCTAAATACGGAAATTTTGCTTATTAACATACCCAGCAAGGTGAAATGAACTTCATACAAAAATATGTTTTTTTTTTTTGGTTTCGCAAAATCGACTACATCGCACTACTCGACTACTCGTTGGGCCATGTAGCGAAGTGAAAACGAAGCTGATGGTCATGAGGCTTCAACTCTTGAATTTTGTAGGGCGTTATACCGAGATTTTTTCGCCAAGTTCGATGTAAACTGGTGCGTGAAATGTTCAATTCTTGATAACGATGACGAATTGATGTTTTCGATATTTTCGTGTATAAGCAATGTACGAGCACGTAGCTTATTTCTCTATCCACAAGCTATTCTACCTTAGCCGCACTTACTTTATTATGTGCAAATAATTTGAAAAAAAAATTTCCGTGTCCGTTTGTTAAATTATAAATCCTTTCTAATGAATATAATCATTTGAATATTTTTTTAGTTTCCCTTCATCACCAGTAAATTAGAAATTTTCTAAAAAGTTGTTTTTCGATATTTTTTAAGTCGATTAAAAAAAACGAATACGAAAATAAAACTTTGTTTGACCTCAATGCCATAGAATTTATTTCAACTATTGTTACAGTAATTTATTCAAGAGTTTAAGCAAACAAACTGAACAAAATTTCCAACAGAAAATAAAAGCAAACAGCAACGCATTTGCTTCATTCATTCATTTTAAATGATTCCTCTAATCAGCGCCGTCTTTACCATAAGGGCACTTGGGGCACGTGCCCAGGGCCCCCGACTTCAAGGGGGCCCCAAGTTAGAACCAATTTACTTTCGAAATTCATATTTTTTAATTTTTCAGAAAATTTTTATAATTTACTTTTCTAACTTCTAAACTTTTTGAAACAATATATGTAATATGGTATGTGATTTTTAAAGCCGCATCCAAAACGAAAAAAAGTTGTAGCTCAAAAAGAAGCAGCAGAAAAACTTCTTAAATTAACATCATTTTTTACGGCCGAAGAAACAAATATTACCGACTCTTCTCAAGATCAAAATATTTCTCAATTTCAACAACGTAATGAACAAGTAATAATAGAAGATCCAGATGTAGCCGCTGTTTCTTCTGACGCTGAACCATCTGGAAGTTACTGTGATTTTATAACTACAAGTATAGAAAATGTATCTCCTGATCCTGGCACGTACAGTGAAATAACAGAAGAAGTGTGTGATATTTGGATACGGAAAGGGCCATAGTTTTTCCAAAATAAAAATTGCGATTTTTCCGAAACTTCAACGATTTTTCCACATTCAAGTGGCACAACAAAAACAAGGTACTTGAATAGAAATATGTTCACCCCTAAATTGACGAATGGTGAGTATATAGAAAGAAAGTGGCTCCTTTACTCACTGACGAACAAATCGGTATATTGTTTTTGCTGTCGTTTATTTAATGCTATGACTGGTACTGGTTACATTTTGAGTTCCCCCACTGGATATAAAGATTGGAAACATATAAGTAACATATTAATGGAGCATGAAAACAGTTCACAACACAGGCAATCAATGATGAACTATGTCGGAAGAAAAAAACTATTGGACGAGTTGACAAGGAATTGCTGTCTCAACACAATACATAAGTCAATTATTGGAAGAACATACTAAGAAGAATTGTTGCGGTAGTGAAATTTCTGGCTTCAAGAGGTCTTCCTTTTCGGGGTCATGACGAAAATTTGGGTTCTAAAAATAACGGAAATTATTTGGGATGCTTAGAACTTATTAGTGAATTTGATCCTTTTCTTGCAAATCACATACAAAACTACGGAAATTGTGGTAAAAGATGCACATCATATTTATCTGCAAACATTTGTAATGAATTTATTGATATTATGGGTCAACAAGTATTAAAAACTATTGTCAACGAACTAAAAGCATCAAAATACTATTCCATTAGTGTGGATTCTACTCCAGATCTCTCCCACGTTGACCAACTGACATTTATTGTTCGATATGTAAAACACGGAGAGCCTATTGAGAGGTTCTTGCAACTTTTGTCTATGGATAAACATAATGCTCAATACATATCAAATAAAATTTTAAACTTTTTAGAAAGCATTCCTATAAAAGATTGGACAGAGTTACGATAATGCACCAAATACGGCTGGGAAGTATTCTGGAGTTCAGAAACAAATAATAGAAAAATGTGAATTTTTCCATGTGTCCCATGTGCTGCCAAATTCTCTAAACTTAGTAGGTGTTCAGGCTGTTGAATGTGTTGCAGAAGCAGTAAAATACTTTCAATTAGTCCAAAAATTGTTTAATTTTTTTTCATCTTCAACTAAAAGATGGAAAAGTATGTCAACGTGTTTGGGTGCATATAAAGTAGTGAAGTCTCTTCCGGGTACAATGTGGATGGTTATAATAATATTTCTGAAGCTTTGACATCAATTGCAAGTGACATCAATCAACCAGGAGAAACAAGAAATGAGGTTAAAAGTTTGGCACAAAAAATGGAAAAATTGGAGCCTATACTTCTAACAGATATATGGAATGATATTTTAAGAACTATGAATAAAACCAGCTAAATTTACAGATTAGTACTACGATCATGAATGTTGCCACAAAACTTTACACATCTCTGGTCGATTATGTTAATACCGTACGCCATAACTTCGATCAGTATGAATCGGCGGCTGCAGGAAAAAAACCAAATGCTGAATACAAAAATAAGTCCAAAAGAATTAGAATTCGCAGCACACGCATCACTTTTTTGAAGGGTCGTCAGAAAATCTACAGTTGAGTGGCAAAGAAAAATTCAGGTTAAATACATTTATTCCTATAATCGACACATTATATGCTGATTTAAAAAATCGCACGACTGCATACCAAGAAATTGGTAATAAATTTAGTTTTTTGTCTCAGTTAATATCGATTGATTCTGACCAGATGACAAAAAAATTTAAGGAGTTTGCAGAAATCTACCACGAATACATTAATGCTCAGGAATTGAAGTCTGAATGTTTCCATTTGAGGCAGTACTTAAAGAACATTGCAAATGAAACCGAGGATTTAAGTATTTTAGCACTACATAAACTTATAAAGTTCCATAAAATAGAGGAAACTTTTCCAAACATTGAAGTTGCTACAAGAATATTCCTTCCTTATTGGTTACAAATTGTACTCGAGAGCGTACATTTTCACAGCTTAAAAGAGTAAAAAATGAATTAGGAACAACTATGTTACAAGAGCGGCTATGTAACTTATCAATTATGTGCATAGAGAGTGAAATTCTTAAAGAAATAGACTTTGAAGACATAATAGAAGATTCTCAGAAAAGAAGTCCCGAAAAAAAACGTTATATTAACGATTTCAAATCAGTAATATTTTAATTTGGGATGTTTTTTATCAATTAATTTTAATATATAACTCATTTGATATGTTTCAATTAATATTAATAAGTATGTATATTAGGGTTGCCCCAAAATAGAACTTTTCAATGTTCCCAATTAAAATAAAAATTTGATTCATTTTAAGACCACGTTTTTAAAAATTTTTGTTCTGACGTCAATATTTAGTGAGCTGGATCAAAGGATAAGATTTTCACATTTTTACATACAATTATAAAAATTCTATTACTTTTTCTGTTACACGAAAATTTCTGATAAGACATTGAAAGCGCTTCTCGAAGACCTTTCTTATGATATCATATCCATTCTTTGAAAAAAATATGAAAAAATTCATAAAATCCTCGAAAAGGACCTTTTTATCCAAGCTCACCAAATATTGAGTCCAGGACAAAAATTTTGAGAAACGGTAGCTTAGAATCAATTAAACTTTAATTTTAGTTGGAAACATTTGCACCTTATTTTTCCTCTATACAAACGGGGCACCCTAATGTATATATATACAAAATATGTATATAAAATCATCATATAAAATGTGTTTTTCTTTTTAAATTTTTAGGGGCCTCCAATAAGCTTGTGCCCTGGGGCCCCGGCATACCTAAAGACGGCCCTGCGTCTAATGAAAGTTTTTTTTTATGAAATTTTTTTGTGTAAATACAATTGAAAATAATTTTGTAACGTTGATTATTGCCTGTTAAACTAAAATTAACAAACTTATTAAGGATTTTACAACATTTTCCCAAACACATTTGTTGTTGTAAATGAATGAATAAAACGATGGTAATTAAAACCAAATCAAAATATTTGAATTCTGGTCAATTCTACACGACTACATGAAAGAAAGAAATGCATGGTAGACTTAGAAAAAGTGATTCCATGCATTTGTGAGAAACCTAGATGGTATCTTGAAGCTTGACCCCCAAAACTATCATAGTATACAGTGGTCTGATATCGTACTAATCTGAAAATACTTTTTGTTTGACAAAACTAATGCAAGAAGAAATATGTACATTCATCAAATCTGCTGACTATTGCAACAAATGAAAACATTACAATTCAATTATGGAACGTAGCGCTATAAAAAGCCTCTTAATTGGTCCAATTAAATTAAATTCGAAATTATTTTAACACACACATAAGGAACGCTAATTTACATGTCTAAAGTAAGTCGTGATCAAAGAATTGCAGACAAAGAAGACCAAATCAAATCAGAGAATTAAAACGAGAAAAGAACACTCAATTTTGGAGTATGAAAACAACGACCTTCGCTCATCCTAACTGATCACTACAAATCTTTAACCAGAATTATGTCATAGCTTTTCACGCCACACAGGTTATGTGTGTTAATTTTATCCATAAGTAGAGGGATCACCAGTCTAAAGTCGATCTCAAAAGACAGATTTTGGAGAAACTTTTAATCGCATTTATTTTTTTTTTTAACAGGTTTTGCCAGAAGACTCTCAACAAACTTCTGGCAAAGCTCTGAAAGTAAATTACATTAACACAAACAACTTGACTCGTGTGAGAAACGAGGTTGTAATTCTAACCAAAAGGTTGTAATGATCAATTAAGTAAGAAATTAAGTAAAGCGTAGAAGCACTTTTTATTTGGGTTGTGTGATACGCGTGGATACGAATGATGTCAGTGGAGAACAAGGTATGCAATAGGCTTTGATTGATTAAACCAAATATAACGCAACATGGAAATTTATGTAATGTTTGAATAAAATGAAAAGAAAAGGAACGTGACCCAGAACAAATAGCACAACCGAGAATTATTGATAGGACAGGTTGTAATATTTTGTAGAGGCTTTATGTACCCATATTAAATTAAGGAAACCATTAAGACAGCTTTTAACAAAATTTATTCAAAGTAATTTTTATGAAATATTGAAAATATTATTTGTACCCATTTGAAAACCTATCTAAACCAAGTGTTATCTACTTCCATGGAGATATCTAAATACAAAATTGGGCCAAGAATTTTACGACTTCGGGGAGAAAAAAATTTACGAAAATCTACAAGCATGGCTGCCAGATAAATAAATCATCAAATCGTCAAATATTAAAAAAAAATCGTAATAAAAAATCAAAAAATCGAAAAGTTTTATATCACTTTTAAGAAAATATGGTTTAAGAGTTAAAAAATCTATCCTAGTGTTACTTGTTGACACATAGCGTAGCAATACTATTGTATCATCTATATCTACGGGTGGTGTAAATATTGGGGAGTTAGAAGCTATTGACGTTCTGATCACGAAAATTCAGTGTTATGTTCGCTGGAACCGACACGTTTTTTAGTGCCTTAGCTTCTTAAGATGGTGCAAGAAATACTTCACTTCATCTGATCTACAGCACTTATATCCGAAAAAGAATAGAATATGCCTCAACGTCTATTTTGAGACTTCTACCGCGTACATGAGAGGACGAAGTTGCTCATTAATGAGCATTCATTGGAGCATCGTTGCAATGGGGCTTGTGTTTCACTGTTCTACCGCTATTATAACGGATTTTACTCAAACGAAATTAGAGGACTTGTTCCCGAGAATCATGTATTTCTACGTAATACTTGCCTTTCTCGGCGAGCACATCCGTATGGCGTCGATTGGCCAGTGGATCAAAGTATAGACAAAGTTCATCGGATTTTTCGTATGTGGAAATCCCTTTGTGCAGAGGTTGCAATTTTTTGATTTTTAAGGGATGGAGGAATAAGGCATAAAATACAGAAAAATCATCGCAGGTGTTTGCAAATAACTTAAAAATATAATACTTCACTCCTCCTTGTTACTAACCTAAATTTCCAAGAGTAACAATTGCAAAGCAAATACAAAGCTTAAAGTGCCCTTACTGTACTAAAGTGAAGAATTTCCAAAAATCATCCAAATAAAGGCCTAAATCGTCATATCGTCAAAATGATATTTTTGGAATTCAAAATCGTCAAATCTGGCAGCTATGTCAACATGCGTAAATAATTTTAATTGAATATTTGACAAATTATTTGAAAACGAAATATATTGACAATCCATTGCTTTACTGTTACAAACGTCACTATAAACACAATATACCTATAAAAACTGTACAGATTATAACAAATCCAACACTATTCAAATCAAAACGAAAAATATTTTAACAAAGTGCAAGAAAAAGTTTGTATCGTAAAAAATTTAATTACGGCAATAATTTATCCTGTAAAATTCATTTGCATTTGGAAATAAACAAAACCAAAAAATTTTTATAAAAACAAAATTTAAAATTAATTACAGAATTAGAGAATAATTGCTGAAAATTACATTTTGAAAGCAAATTAAAATTTGTATGTGGTTATTTCGATAACATTCCACAAAACAATGTATGAACAATTTTAACGATTATTTTAGAAAATGTTTATTGCTTGATTTCTAAGAAAAAGGGGCGTTTGTTCAACAGTTTTTAAGTTTCATTTTTATTTTCAGTGCTGTGCCAGTTTGGTTTCACTGGCTACACGTATTGTACAAAAATACAGAGATTACAGCAAGTTTGGATACTGGAACTCATTTAACATTTACTGTAGCACATCAACTAACCCTATTTCTGAGCTTTTGAGTACTAGCGTGGTTAAAATGCCAATTACGAAATCTGTTCTTAAATTTTTTTTACAAATTGTGATTCACTAAATTATTTATCCAATTTAGGTTATCGTAATATAGTAACAATAAGGAATAACCGTCAATTCTGTCAAATCAGTCAAATTTGTTTGCATGGTGTGATAATTGTATAACAATTAAAGTCATCTGCTAAAACTCCACACAATCCCTCTTTTATTTTCTTAAGATTATAGAATGATTTCTAGTGGCGTAGCAAATAACAGGCATTCCTAATACTAATGCTTCCTTTATATGAAGCATGAATACAAAGATAGAATAGATAGATACAGATATCCTTTAACACTGCTCTCTAATCACACATAGGATTTCGTGTGTCAAAGTCTATGAAGACTACTGTTTGCACATCTATTGCCTATTCTATTATTACACTCAGATCTGACCAAGTTTAGCTCAAAATAGGCAATACTCTGCCTCTTCATTTATGGGTTGGTTTTTAAGAATTTCATCTTATTATTCTATAATGAGTTAAAGTCAAATCGATTGAATTTAGATTCATAGCTCGTAAAAACGTTGTTACTGAATAATGTTGTCTTATTTCTTTATATTTTAACGACTGAGAGACGAGCTGTACTTATTATATCATCGGTACAAGTAGTGTTCCTTAGTAGAGGCTTTCTTCTAATGGCCGCATTGGTTTTGTAATATTTTTGATACGATAGTATTATTGGACAATTTTCAGGTGTCTGACATTGGAACTTAAATTTAATTTTTGTGTATATTTATTATAATTTTGGGTAACTTGTGTGTAGAGAAAGATTTTTTACCCCGTTTAATATAAAATATGTATATTGGGTGGGCCATCTATCGGTTTAAATTCCATACTTATGTCATTCTATTCCATCACAAAATTATATATATTATCTTCACTGAACGTAATGAATCCATTTACGCTTGAGCAACGTTGGGATTTATAGGGCCAACGAGAAACTGCACGATGATGTAGATTTTTCAAAAAAAAAAAAGATAATCATTTCGGAGGAAGCTCATTTTCATCATGGTGTTTACGTTAATAAGCAAAATTTCTGGTTCTCAGAAAACCCACATGTGGTCTTACAGAAGTTAATGCACCGATTGTGAGTAGTTCACAGCAAAACAATAAATTTATCAAAATCTCAAACCAAACTGCAATTGATCAAGTTATTAGACGTTACGTAGTACCAAGTATTTAGATCTTTAACACTTCAGATGTCGAAAAAAAACCTGAGAGTCACGTTCCCTTAAAAGCATTTATTTTTAATAACAATTATAATTAATAACATCTTATAAATATAACAGCCGCCCGTAGACGACAAGCGTCAAATAAAGCGCCGGCGTGAATGTTTTAATAGAGGTGTTCTATTTACGTGACGAAGAAATTCGTTTGCTGTTTGACTTAGAAGTGTCTTGTATTGTTAAATTACGTTATTGTAGTTTCTTCACTCTATATATCGCTTAAGTATACAACCCCCCCACAGAATATTTAACTGCCCTTAAATCATTGAAAATATTATTTTATTCTTTATAGATAATGAAACTGACATTATGGATTACGTGGCCAATTGTCAAACTTTTCATTGATAAACGCTGCTGCGTTTTTAAGGCTAAAATAGTCTGCAATTATGGGTTCATAAAAGTTATTGTTTTCCTTATGATTTGCAGTTTTTGCGGAATTTGATTTCCGGTTAAAATTGCGTACGCCAGAACTTTCTTTATACCAAATATTGCATGAAAAATGTTTATAAATAATCGTTATTTTGCCTTCAGACCCTGTATATGTGCCTTTGTTTGTAAAAACATGGTTTTTTTTTGCTCGCGGGAAATAAAACATTTTTAAATAAATAATTTCTTTATTGCAGTTATGAATAATCAAAAGCGTAAGCAATTATGGTGTAGCGTCCCCAAGTATAAGATGCCCAAGCTGTATGACGGGCCCAGCACCTCTAATAGATTTCATCTCCTGAACAAGGTAAAAAGTCCGCCAATCATAGTAGACTCTAGCGTATGCTTCAACAACGTAGTAGATATATTTGGAGAAAAATATATGTTCAAGAGAATGTCAATAGGTACAAAAATAATGTCCAGTACGATAACAGGCTACAATGTGGCGATAGAAGAGCTCAAGAAAAGAAAAATGCATTTTTACACACATGAAATAAATAACAGTAAAATCTTTAAGTTGGTGTTTTTTGGGCTTCCCAGGCAAACAAATTGTATTATATTGGAAGAATTTAAAAATAACCATAACATACGGGCAAGATGTCAAAGAAAATAAACACAAAAAGATCGAACGATGACGATGCTCTCTACTTAATAGAATTTGACAGAAATCATGTTTCTAAGCGCGAAGTTTTAAAAATTAAATATTTCTGCAATATTGCTGTGCAATGGCGTAGGCCATACAAAGGTAATAAAGGTCCTTGGACATGGTGCCAAAAACTGCAACAGAGTGCAACCTGTGCTGGTAATCATGACTCAGGTGATTGCTCGTTAAACCAAAATGGATCCCACTACAGTGTGGTTTACAAATGCTATAACTGCAGCAAAAGGAACCTCAGAAACATTTACCACAGGGCGGATCCAAATTGCCCATGTCGCAGAGGATATCTATAAATACGGCAACGAATAACTGACAGATCTAGAGCATACATTTCACGAAATGCTAACTTTGATATCAATGATAGTGATTTCCCACAACTATCCAGCCAAGAGCATGCTGGAAATACTCAGAACTCGTCCTTCCAAGGTAAAATGCTGCTTTCTGAGGTGGCTAATAATAAAAACCCGATACAACATCAATGATCTCACCAATGAGAAACTACTGCAGATCTTCTTTACTGCAGACAAACTGAGAGTCTTAGGTGCCATATAAAACCAATGTTGCACACAATGTTCAGGTTATGCACTGGAACGCTCAAGGCATAACAACTGAGTCAGCAGATTTTCAGCTCGAAAAATTTCTTCACGACAAGCATATTGACATTCTTTTTCTAAATGAAACATTTCTAGAATCACATCACAAATTCAGATTAGGAAACTTCAAAATTTACTGTGAAGACCGGCCAACGCATGGTGGAGGAGTACTTATCGGGATAAAAAGTAACCTAGTTCATAAGCTATTACCTAAAATTAACACTCGTTGTATCGAAAATATTTCTATCCAGTTTATGATAAATGGACGTCCAGTAGTTTTCAACACTGCTTATAACCCTAACCATACCCCGGATTTTAAAGCTGACTTGGATCTTCTAACAAACCTTTCTGATGTTTTTTTTAATTTTTGGTGACTTCAATGCACATCACACACATTGGAATTGTGTATCAAATAACACAGCTGGTAATACAATTTACAGACACTGTCTGGGTTCTAACTATTTTATTTACTATCCGTACTCACATACCCGATTCGGCCAAAACACAACAAAACTTCCAGCCCTCTACATTAGATATCCTACTAACTAACTCCAGTATTAATTTTTCAAATTTAGAATCTCATCCAAATATTCTTCAATCAGTCCATCACCTGCTCCATTTTTGGAGAGTTTCAAAATAAATTAAGTTTGGTTCCAATGTATAAACGTTCAGACTGGCCAGCAATTAGAGCTTGGGTAGAGACCGAAATAAGACACCAAACGATTGGTCTTGCAGATTTATCGCCCACTAATATAGATTTACTTTTAGAAAGACTAATCTCAATTGTCAAAGAAGCTTTAAGTAAAATTCCAGTAGAAAGTGAGAAATTGTGGCAGAGAGAAATTTCTATTACGTCTAAAATGCTTATTTCACAACGAAATAAATTCAGACGTAAACTTCTCCGATGTGCGGATGCAAACTACAGGGACCACTTAATTGGTATATTAAGGCAGTTAAATAGTCTAATTGATTTCCACCTTAATAAGGATAGAAACGAATCGTGGTCAAGATTTATTTCAAAGTTGCCTAATGGATCAAAAAAGTTTTGGAAATTGTCAAAAGTTTTGAAGGGTAAGAAAAACACATTCTGCGATCTGAATATAAATGGTACAGTATTTAAAACTGGAGCTGAAAAAGCTAATGCAATAGCCGAAACTTTTAACAATTCTCATTTAGTAACCATAAGCAATGCTTCTCCTTTAGATTCTCGTGAGTCTACTTATGTATATCGTCTGGAAGAAAACCCTCCCAATTTTAGTAATATTGATTCTTCAGACTCTTTCGAAGTTAAATCATATGTCAATTTATTGAAAAATAATAAAGTTCCAGGTCTAGATGTTATAAGTAGTATTATTTGAAAAAATATGCCAGATTGCTTTTACGAAGAACTTGCCAAAATATTTAACGGTTGTCTATTTTCCCTCGACTTTCAAAAAGGCGAAAGTAATCCCTATCCCAAAAAGGGATAAAGGTCCTAAATTACCCACAAGCTATAGGCCAATAAGTATTCTGAGTTTACTGGACAAGATCTTTGAAAAAATAATTCACAAAAGATTAGGAGATTTTGCAGAAAAAAATAGTTTTATAAACCACCAACAGTTCGGATTCTGTAAAGAAGGCTCTACCGTACATCAATTGAAAAGAGTTGTTAACTTAATAGAAAAAACAAAAGAAATCGCAAGAGCACTGGCACTATTATCTTAGACATAGAAAAGGCATTTGATACTATTTGGCACGATGGACTGATTTTCAATCTCGGTATTTTTAATTTCCCACTTTACTTGCAGAAAATTATCAAAAGTTTTTTAAAAAATCGATCTTTTGTAGTATATGTTGACGGCCAATTTTCTACCGTAAAACAAATCCCAGCGGGACTACCACAGGGATCTGTGTTATCACTCACACTTTACTCATTATATACGTCCGATATAACAGTCCGTAGAAACCGAGAAGCAGCATTTTATTCTGACGACTGTGCCTTTATATCCTCCGGAAAATCATATAATGCAATAGTGAAAAGAATGCAAGAGTCTCTTACCTCAAGCCAAAAATATTTTGACAAATGGAAAATCAAAGTAAATGATGATAGAACTAAGGCTATCATATTCCCATTTAATAAATCGCCCAAACGTATTCCCACAAAAATTTTGTACGCAAGTGGAAACATCATCTCCATTAGTGATAACCTTAAATATCTAGGTTTTATGTTAGATAAAAACTTTCGTTTAAACATCACGTCAGTTGTGTCTGCGATAAAGCCATAAAATGTGGTCGTGCTCTATACCTCATACTTAATAAGTGGTCTAAACTCAATTTAAAAAACAAGCTGTTGCTGTATAAGATGTGTATCCGTCCGATACTCACCTATGGTTGCCCGGTAATTTGAAAATAATATACAATCTCCCCCCAAGATTCCCCCCGGTCTACTTCACAATAGATTTAATTTTAAAAATATACACATGTTCGCCAATGATCTGACGCTGTCATTTAATGAAAAATGCAGAGTGTCTAATTTTGATACAATAAGAAATTTATTAACCAATCACTGAGAATCTTTTGTTAAAAAGAATCTTCTAGTGGTTGCTTTTTTTGGAAATTTCAAATAAAATTTTTTAAAAGTTTGTTGGAGGTTTTTGGGACAAATTTTCCTCAAGTCTGCTTTATTAACAGCTTTTCTTATTCAATTAATAGATTTAAGTGTTGTAGCACTTTTAAGTAAATTACCATACAGTGTACCTTATTAGCTTGTAAATAATGATTTAAAAAAAAATTATATGTGCACCTCAGGTTATGCATATTTCTATGACGTACCGGTCTGTAGCCGTAGTTTAATTCAATCATGTCGACTGATGAGGCTGAAAGAAATTCCCATGAAAAGTTACTCAAAAATCTTTCAATCGGAGTTCGACAACACAAGTGGTATGAGAAGCTAGTTTGTAATACTGACTGAAGGTTTGTAATGACCAATTATGTTATGTTGAGCAAATTTTAACGTTTTCTGAACATTGCAAATACCCTTAGTATACATCAGGCATGTCAATTCCACTAGGACAAAAAAATTTTGACTTGACTGAACAGGGCAGTCTGGTTTTCGATTTCGAGATCTATTATATGCCTACGAATGTTGTGAAAAATCTTCGTCCAGGAGCGATATTGTAGAAATACTTTGTAGTACAATAAACTTCGCAGTCGACTTTAAACTGTAGGTCTCACCACTCATGTATAAATAAAGTTAACGCACACAACATAAGTGGTGTGAGAAACAAAAAAATTAAAGACAGACAACCATAAAGTAAAAAGTTGACCCTTAAATTTAAAACCTAATGTTTATATAAAATGCTTACTAAAAAGAAAAATTAAAAAAAAACTGGGCTACAAAGGCATAAACCAGAGTGTTAAGCTAATTTGAATGTAAAGGAAAGAGGTTTTGTTGGGATGAATGTAATTAACTACACATTTTTATATTTAATTTTCTTATTCACAAAAAAATATATTTTTTAATTAAAACTTTGTTAGACATGATTAGGAAACTGAAATTGTGGCTCAAGGTTTCAGATGTTTTTATTTGTCATCATATGACGATTTATATTGATTTAGTTAAAGTCAAAATATAGATAAACATTCCTTTTAACTACTTTAGCTTCATGTACTTTTTATGCTTTCCTATATAAAACCGACAAAAAATCGATAGTTTTTAAAATATTAAGGTTTTAATGGGATAATGCGTGTCTAATGAATGCAGATCAACAAATTTTAATAAATTTTGTTTAAATATTCGATTTACATAATTAATACCTTAATACCTACCTTAATTATTTATTCAACATACTTTAAATACTTATTTGACGTACTTTAACTCTTATTTAATGTACTTTAAATACTTATTTAACGTACTTTAAATATTTATTTAACTTACTTTAAATATGTACAGCGACTTACTTGGTGTAACCCCATAGCAAAATTCTGTTCATAAAATAGCGTTTGACGTGCCTTGTGCTCAAGATAAAAAACAAGAATAAGAAAAAGAAAAAGTATTAACGAATGATAAATAGTAAGAAAACCGATAGCTATAAAAAATATAAGTCAATAAAATTTGGTTTGCTTTTATTGCCATACTACGTACATATGTATATACCTAGTGGGTCATTACAATCCTTCAGTCAGAATTACGACCTAGCTGCTCACACCACCTGTGTTGTTTGTGCTTAACTTTATACATGAGTGGCGGGACCTACTGTTTAAAGTCGATTCCGAACGACTTATTTTTGAGAAACTTTTCATGGCAATTTTATTTATTCTCAGACTTCTTGCCAAAAATCTGCTCAGAGGAAGTCGCCGAGGAAATATTTTTTTTCCATTTCATTTGTATTTGTGTGATTTGGTCCAAGCTAATGTTGCTCGTGAAATCTTGACGGAAAGAACATAAGTCAAACCTTCCTCTTAATTACCACCAAAGTGTATTGGACTTCTAGAAGATATTTTCATTACAAAATTTTATTAAAATTCTGTAGATCGCTTATTTTCTAATAAGCTAACTGGTAACAAGTTACTCTAAAAGTAAGGGGTGCTTCCCTTCGAAAATGTTGATCTATTTCCTTAGCCAGTTATACGGCATGCTACGGCATGCCTTAATATATTTGAAATCTTTTTTGTTTTCAAAGCAATACACAGAAATTTGATAATAAAATCTAAAGGATTTAAAAGTATGGTAGACTTTGTAGCAGTCTTTTTAAGTACTAATGTAAATATTAAGTATTTATGTAAATATTAAATCAAAATGTTAACATTATTATAACATTATAAAATAATTATAAATAATTCTCGTAAATAGTAGTACATAAAAAATGTAAGGAGACCGGCACGATGGTCTAGTTGGTCTTGTTATAAACTGCCAAGGCGGAGGCTTCTAATCCCACCTGAGTTGAGTGTTTATAATTGTGTAATTTTTTGTCTGATATTATATATGAGTACTAACTAATGGAAAAAAGAAAGTGATAATTGTTACTAAATTCTCGGACAAAATACGGCTTTCATACATACCATTCATTACAACCCTTTAGTCAGCATTACAACCTAGCTTCTCACTCCACTCATGTTGTGTGTGTTAACTTTATAAATGAGTGGCGAGACCTACAGTTTAAATTCGAATCCGAACAACAGATTTTTGAGAAGCTCTTCATGGCAATTGTATTTGTTCTCAGAGTTTCTGCCAGAAATCTGCTGAGAGGAAGTAGCCGAAGAAATATTTTTTCATATTTCGGTCAGTTGGAGATGCATGACCTGGTGTTTGAACGTCTAATAAGACAACACACTACCTACTAGACCACGGCGATATATATTTTATGCAATTGTTCTATGATTTGTTGGGGCCAAATGTGCCACCATGGGCTTACATACATACTGGGAGATCGATCATGGAAGTACGCTGTCTTTCTTGCACATAACAGAGGATATACATTAACCAACAAATAACCATAAATAGGCCAAAAAATAAACAAACAAAAAAATGACAAAAATACTCAGCAGCTATTTTCTAACACGCATTTCACTTCTATAGTAAACTATTTATCGATCATATAAATCTATGCTATCCGGGCATTTTGAACCTGATGTATTCATTTTACCATTTCTTGTCTTTTGCATAAATGGAGAAACACGTCTTGGAAAAAAATGCCAAAAAATTCGAGTAAAAAATAATAGCTGAAAATGACAACGTTGCCATCTATTTAATGAAGCTAAATATTATGAAGAAAACAAATAAATAACCCCCAACGGCCTTAATATATCAGGACCTGCTAAAAGGTATACTTAAGGTCTCAAGAGGTTTAGATGGTCATTAATTAATTATCCATTATGTAAAGAATTGCTGCCATAACAAATTGCATTTATCTCTATACCGAAGACTTAATTATCAACAAAATTTTCAAACCAGAACTAACGCGGGAAATTTGGTATGATCTCTATTAAATACTTTAACATTCGCTATTTTGCTTTTCGAATAAAAATTAAAATAAAAAAATTTTTTTGTTATATGTTGGAGTTTTTAGAATTCAATCTGTGTGTATTATTTTGCCATTTACGTCAATACTTGACAAAATAAATTGATTTCAAAAACAATTTTGTTTTCAATTTAATTATTCTATCATATGCGAAGGTTCAATTTACATTTGCGGCCATTTAGTGACAGGCAAACAATATTCCTTTTTTCCTATATTCCACTAAATTATTTTTGTATTTTTATTGCAAAAAAAATTATGTTAGAAAATTGTCAAAATTCATATGAATAAGTGGACAATAAAAGTCTAGGTACACCAATATATTTTAGAAATTTCAAGAATTTCAAGCAATAATATATTGTGGGTGATTTAAAAGTTTAAATTTAATAATGCAATAAAACAACAACGGTATGGAATTTTGCAAATTTATTTTTTTGTTGTGAAGGATGTCGAAGATACAGGCTATAAAGATACAGGGCATGATGTAGAATATAGCCTAGAATTGTGGTTTTTGTATTTACTTTTAAGTTAGGATTTCTCGCAAAATTCATAAATTTTTAGAAATTCATCAAAAATTCGGATATAATAGCTTAATTCCAAATTCTTAATTTCATTTTAATTGAATTTGAAATATATTACTCATACGCATCATATTACATGCACTGGTATAGTTACTCTGAAAAGTGTGCAATAAAAAATTCTTCGATTTTGTCATGTATGAAACTAATGGAATTAAATATCACTCATACGTCACATACGTACTTGTCATGAATGAATTTTACATATTAAATATGAGCATAATTTGATTTAAAAGTTTAAATTTAAAAATGCAACAAAACAAAAATAGTTTTGTTCGGCTGTGAACTACAATTGTTCCGGTTGGAAATGGATTAATATTTCATTTATATGGCTGCCGCGGTTGGCTTCACAATACCTAATTCGATCGGACCAATTTTCATGCACTTTTTCTAGTTTTTGGGGTCGTATCTCATCAATGGCATTACGAATGTTGGTCTTCAAAAGTTCAATTGTCTCTGGTTTATCGGCATAACACTTTTCTTTAAAGACGCCTCACAGAAAATAGTCTAACTGTGTCACACCGCAGCTTCTTGATGGCCAATTGACATCACCATTTCGGATAATTAAACGGCCATCAAACGTTTAACGCAATAAGTCGATTGTGTAATGACTTGTGTGGCAAGTTTCACTATCCTGCTGAAACCAAACATCATTCACATTAATACCATGAAGAGCAAATACAAAAAATCGGTTATCGTGGTGCGATTGGTGTCTGCATTGTCCGTAATGATTGCGCCGTCCTCATTTTCAAGAAAATACGGGCCAATGATGCCTCCGCTCCACAAGCCGCACCAAACAGTTACTTGTAATGAGTGCATTGGTGTCTGTAAGACCACGTGTGGTTGTTCTGAGCCCCAAATACGGCACTTGTCCTTATTAATTCAGATAATATACTGAGATAATATACTGAATTCTGTGACAGAATAGAAAGGCATACATACATACATAATTGGTCGTTACAACCGTTCAGTCAGGATTACAATCTAGTTTCCCACACCACTTATGTTGTGTGTGTTAATTTTTTATACATGAGTGGCGGGACCTACAGTTTAAATTCGACTTCGAACGAGAGAAATTTTCATGGCAATTTTTTATTTACCCTCAGAGTTTTTGCCAGAAATCAAGAGACGTTTTGATGTCTGACCTGGGGTTTGAACCCAGGCTTTACGTCTAATAAGCCAACACACTAACTACTAGACCACGGCCTTCATAGAAAGGCATAAGTATTCGAAATAACCGATGGTTCAAATTGAAACCGATAGATAGCCACGTATAGGGATCATTATATAATTGATGTTGTTTATATTAATTTTATAACTTTTTTCTTCAACTTACTATAAAACAAAAACATTTTAAATGTTATTCACAAACCTTAAGAACAATGAGGGCAACTTTCTGGAGGCTCCAAAAAAATGTAGGCTCATTTACAAGAAAAACTCACAGTAAATTTAAAATTCAAAGACCCAATGTGTTAGGATATCACTTAAGGTCATGCACTCCATTCCATTTGGCTTGGAAAGCACCAGTTTTGCTTAGCGGTTTCTGTTGATATTTGCTGCCATGCGTTCATGACCAAGTTTTTCAATTGACTTTTGTCTGAGGTTAATCGACTGCGTGATGATGATCTCGTAAATACGTTTTTGGAGTAATATTGATACTTTGTGCAAGACTATTAAACCTGTGGGTACTTTTAATTGGCAAATGATATCTTCACGTCAGCAGAAGTATGATTCTGCTCATTGACTTGTTGGATGTAATAACCATCCCGAATTCTTAATTATTACGTACTTTTTGTGAATTTGTTTTCTAGAATGCTTAGATACTCTCTCTTAGTCACTATTCCATCAATAAATAGCAAAATGCCCACATCTAGTTCCTACACATATTGTATATTGTATATGTAATCAATTATTATTACAATGAAACATACATATTTCATGTGAATTTATTTGTTGATAATTTATGTATGTGCGACCGACAGAGAAAGTTAAACAATCCAAACGCCTAAATTGTGCTGCTGATTAATTTAAATCAGAGTTAAATGTATAACAACGAAATATTTTGTATTATTTTAAATATAATTTAATTTATGAATTAGTAATACGGAAATGACATTTCGCATCTGTTCGAAAATAATAAATTATTTATTCAATGGAAATCAACAGACCATACTTAACCGTAGATCGATCCTTAAAAAAACTATATAATTCTAGCTTATGTATCACTTTGATACATACTTGTATTTCATAGAATTTTCGCAATTATTGATAGATTTTGTTACAAGATTTAAATGTTTTTATTTATTTTAGTTCATTTTAATAAAACTATTTTACATTATTACATTTTGTTATCACCTTTATGAAATTTACTCCAAAATTTATGACATGATGTACGTTGTAGTAGGGTTTTTCACTTAAAAATCGAACACTTCACGTCAGCTTGGTTTTAATTTTTTTCTAAATGGAAGTAATTTGACATCTAGCGCCCTTGATTTGTGGTGATTTATAAGTTTCCAATTGTTTAAATGGAGCAGCTTATTGTCACTCCCATCAGCAACGCTCCCAATCGAGTGTTGGCTGAAGCCTGATAGTACAAACCATTGTTATATTTCGCTAGAAAAATTTGTTGTCAACGTTGCAATAGAACATCAATTATGTCAATAACAATGTTCTCTCTTTGATTTCTCTCTTATATCCCGGATACAGCTTTCCGCAAATACGGCTATAAGTAGTTGCTACGCGTGTAGCATATACTTGAATCTACAACTGCCAATTCGATTTCAGTGGACCACGAAATTTATAACGACCATAAAATCCAATAAGTTACTCATCTACAGCGACAAAATTATTGGGATTATTAAAAGCTGAAAGACTTTCAGCTCAGTTTTAGAAAAGGCGTAATAGGTATAAATTTATCATCATTTCAGAGTTGTACATTACCAAAACTAATGATTCTGTTATCTCATACGAAATATTATCATCTATAATATCTATGAAATAAAAAATAGGACGAAATACTTCTTTCTCATGTTTTGTCCGTCACGTGTGATAAGTATGAGAAGAGCAGTAAGAAAGACTCTACAACATTTCAGTAAACAGCTGATAGGAATCTGCGTGAAAATTGGTAATATTTTTTCTTCCCAAACTACTAATACGGTTGTCTATTCCAAGTAGTACCATTTTTTGCGATTAATGTCCTATTGTCATGTTTTCAGCTATCAATACTTGCGTCAGTTCATAAGAGGATCTTCTGTTTTCTTCTTCTGCAGAATCTACAGTAGTAGGAATATTACATATATATGTACATATTTAATCGGTTATTACAACCTTTCTTTGTAAACTGGAAATTTCTGACCTGAGGTTTGAAACTTGGTCCGACGTCTAATAAGCTAACATAGTACATACCAGACTACGACTACTTCAATCAATATCAAGAACAGAAAATTCAGCTTTTTCACTTTCATCCTGTTTGAAATTTTCTTTTTTTCTTTGGTTTAAAATAAAGGCGATAACAATACTAACGAATTCAAAAAATATCAGGCATCTAACTTTTTTTGAATTAAAGTTATATAGTCTCAAAAATTGAAATGTATCATTTTTGATACAAAGCTCGATCTACGGCTTTATATGCCTCACATACGCACATACATAATTGGTCATTACAACTCTTCAGTCAGGATTATGGACCTAGTTTCTCACACTACTTATGTTGCGCGTGTTAAATTTATAAACGAGTGGCGACGGGACCTACAGTTTAAAGTCGATTCCCAACGATAGATTTTTGAGAAACTTTTCATGGCAATTTTATTTTACTAACAGAGTTTTTGCCAGAAATCTGCTGAGAGGAAGTCGTCGAAAAAATATTTTTTCGTTTTTCGTTTTGTTCGAGATGTCTAGGCTGGGGTTTGAACCATGGCCTTATGCCTAATACGCCAGCACACTACTTACTAGACTACGGGGACTAACAGCCATAGTAATCGAGTCAATGTGGTCGAAAATGTCGGTGTGGAGGTTGACTTTGGTAAACAATAATTAAATTTTCTGTGTGAGGGTTAAAATTATAAATTAATTTGCTTGATCAAATGCAAACCATAAAAATCGACACAAAATGATTTTTTATTTATTTTTTTTATTTATATTACATACATAGGTATGTATATCTGATTTAATAACCATAAAAATTTCTGTGCCAACTTGGGTACAATGGCTGCAAGTATAGTTCAAAAATGTAGGGAAGTCCACTTCACTTGATATTTATTATAGTGAAGTCAGTTTGGTTTCGCTATAAAAATTGAGTTACAGAAGTTACACTGAATACTTTTGCAACTCTTTTAATAATTTTTGAAGAAGGTCAACTAACTCTATTTGTGAGCTGTTGCCAAATTGGCAATCAAAAATTATATTTATACAACTTTTTTACTACCAGTAGCTAAGTACATACATAATTGGTCATTACAACCCTTCAGTCAGGATTACGACCTAGTTTCTCACACCACTTATGTTGTATGTGTTAATTTTATACATGAGTGGCGGGACCTACAGTTTAAAGTCGACTCCGAACGCCAGATTTTTAAGAAACTTTTCATGGCAATTTTTTATTTACCATAAGTGTTTTTGCCAGAAATCTGCTGAGAGGAAGTCGCCGAAGAAATATTTTTTGTATTCCGTTTTGATGTCTGACCTGGGGTTTGTACCCGGGCTTTAGGTCTAATAAGCGAGCACACTACCTAGTAGGGTACGGCGACTTCACCAGCAGCTAAGTGCTTTAGGTAAATTATGTTACCGTGCAATGGATATTACCGCATTAAGAAATGTTCCGTAACAAATGTAAAGAAGATAATGAGAATACCATGAGCTTGATTATAGGTCCGTTGTATGGATAATGGCGTTTGCCCAATGATTCTTATATGCCCGTAAGTATAGTACAAACCTACGTCAGTTGATGTTTATTAGAGGAAACCAATTCCGTTCAGTTAACTATATTTCTGAGCCTTTCGATACTACAGTGGTCAAAATGCTAATTCCATAGTCTATTGCTGTAACGTTTTTACAAGTTGTGATTTGTTAAACGATTAAGTAATTTAGGTTTCCGTTCTACTAAGAAACTTTGGTTAAAGATTCGATAATTATTATAATTCCACTGTAAGGATAACTGATACCAACTGCAATGCTTGTGTGTCAGCAGGAGTTGTAAAAGATGTTGTCCTCAAAAAGAATAAAATCTGCAAAGCATATTACATACAAATATTTTTCAAAAACACAACGTTGTATGGGCGGACAGAAAAAAAGCTGTAGGTCCCGCCACTCATGTATATAAATTAACGCACACACACACAAGGTCGCAATCCTGACTAAAGGGTTGTAATTAACAATTATTTATGTCTGTATGTATGGGCGGAGTTCATAAAATAAATCAATCCTTATCATTATACAGAATTGACATTGATTATCGATATTATCGTTATGAAGATAATGCCATAGTATTGCGACCATACTATTTACTGTACTCCCCTTAAACTGTATAGACTATTCCTATAATATCTGCTACAAGCCTATTGCCTAGAAAACTTTGATGTCAGCAAAAACAATGCCTAGCACCTGTATGCACCAAGTGTTTTCAAAGGGGGTGTATTAATGCCTCACAGTTTCTGAGAATGTATTATGATAATTCATACTCGCCATCTATACAGAATCTATACACCCATTCTGAACAAAAGGACTTGGACTCAAAGTTGCATGTCAAATGATAGTCCGAAGCATTGACTCAAAACTTTTGTTTAATGGAATTTTGCGACAAAATTTTTGGGACTTTGTCTCCTTATATATTTCCTTTCGCTGAGTATTACTTTACAATCATCTCTTCCCACTAGTTTTAAGACCATAGCCAATTTGATCAGTTCTACAATATATTGCACACTTCCTTTTGTTTTTTTTTTTTTGTAAAATTTTTCTTCAAAAATATTTATTAATTTCACTTGACAACTGAGTCAAATCTTAAGTAAATATTCGAATTTATCAAATTGTTTATTTATTCAAATTATTATGACGAACGAAGTAATAAGTTGTGAGAATTCTTTAAATCACTTTATCGCAATATTATTTAAATCTTTATTAACCATTCCAAAAACACCAAAATAAACTGAAGAACGTTTATACTCATAATAAAAAAAAACGATCAATATTTCGTGTTGTTTATATAAATTCCTTGATTAATCAGAACACCGAAAAGAAAACACAAAGTATTTGGGTATAAAATTAAAACGCCAACGGCAAAATTTATCCATTTTATAAAAACAATTCACTTATCCTCTGCCGCTATTTATTAACAACTTAATATGGAAGAGCTAGCCCACAAGTAACATAAAGTTTAATAAAGTGGCACAAAACTTAAACTAATAAGTTGTCCCAACAAAAAAACAAAAAGGGAATCAAAAAACAAACAAAACCAAAAGAAACAGAAAACAAAATCGTTAAACAAAAACATCGAAATACGCACCAAATAGTGGATCCTCCCACGCCAAGGCGAATAAAATAATAAGCCTACCAATCTGAAAATGTGTACAGTGGCGTCGTATGTAAATAATCGAATGAATGTTTTTGTTAAACCTTGTTTAGGAAAGTGTTTCATTTATTTTGTTATTATTTATTTATTTATCTATTTTATTTATTAATTAGAACACAATTACAAATTATATACATACATAATTAGTCATTACAACCCTTCAGTCAGGATTACGACCTAGTTTCTCACACCACTTATGTTGTGTGTGTTAATTTTACCATGAGTGGTGGGACCACCTACAGTTTGAAGTCGACTCCGAACAACAGATTTTTTAGAAACTCTTCATGGTAATTTATTTACTCTCAGAGTTTTTGCCAGAAATCTGCTGAGAGGAAGTCGCCGAAGAAATAATTTTTGTATTTTGTTTTGATGTCTGGCCTGTGGCTCGAACCCTGGCTTTACGTCTATTAAGACAACACACTACCTACTAGACTACGACTTATCAAATTATATATTCAATTATATACGAGCTGAGTAACTTCGAACATATGCTCGGTGTAGTGTAACAGACCAGAGTCTCTGGTGGGAATTGAACCCACGACCCTAACGTTAGTAGTCTATTACCCATAGTATTACAGTAGTGTATTACCCAGACTACCAGACCACCCACATGTTAATTTGCCATTGTAATACAATTTAAAAACTTTTTTAATCAAATTTCATTAAAACTCGACCGTATTAAAGTTATTTACTAATGCTTCACTGTACTTTGTAATATAAATATGACACCAACGGCCAAGTTAAATTACACTCCTTCATTTCTTCTGTTCATCTTTTTATTATTTCGTTAGTTTGTATGAGTTAGTGTATCGGGAGAGACTTCGCAATTTGATTCAGGTCATCCATCCTCTTAAAAGACACCGTACAAATCTTCACTGATGGTTCCGAATTGAAGGGAACTATTTTTGGAATCGATTGTAATAGCCCAGTTTATAAGCCTGCCAAATAACTACAGAATCTTTCAGACGAAAGTGCCGGTGATATTTAAGGCAGTGAATTCTAACATAGAACAAGAACAAGAAATCGCCGTAGCCTAGTAGGTAGTGTGTCAGCTTATTAGAGCTAAGGCCAGGGTTCAAATTGCAGGTGAGACATCAAAATCAAAATATGAAAACATATTTCTTCGGTGAGTTCCTCTCAGCAGATTGCTGGCAAAAACTCTGATAGTAAATAAAATTGCCATAAAAAGTTTCTCAAAAATCTGTCGTTCAGAGCTGATTTTAAACTGTAGGTTCCACCACTCATGTATAAAAATTGAGGGCACACAACATAGGTGGTGTGAGGAACTAGATTGTAATCCTGACTAAACGTTTTTAATGAACAATTATGTATGTATGTATGTATTACTTAAAAATAATATTTGCACACAATAAAGCTTTTTTGTACAGCATTTGTACAATCTTTGATAAACCCACTGTAGCTTCTGATGTATCAATATACGAGAGTATTGACGCGTTTTAGCGGAAGCGGATAAATTAATAAAATTAAAATTTTCATACACAAATAAAAACCAAATACCAGAGGACAAATAATGTTGAGAAAGCAAACAAAACAAAAAGCAAAAAAGAAAAGGACACAGAATAATAAGACTGTGAGGAAACAGCATGGTGTAGTATTTCTAATGGAAAATGTTTTGTGAACAGACACAGGTCACTGGTCCTTAACAATAACATTGTCTGGGGGAAGGGACCTCATTGTGTTTGGAAATCTGAAACTCATTTTGCAGTGCTGTTACATATTTTTTGGATTGATTAAAAAGGGTTGATTAAAAATTAAATATCAAATTATAAAACAATTTGATTTCATGCTACAAACACAACATGTACCATTAGAAGGTTTTTTGTTTGTAATTTATCACAGGGTTTAATAACAAAATGTTAAAATGAAATAACGGTTTTTTAATTTTTTTGCATTCTTTACATATGTTATAATAAACAATAATCGGAAGAAAAAAGTTTATTGAAGCAGCACCTAAAAATTTTAAATTTTTATAGCCCTAGCGCCAGCAGATAATTTGAATCTACTTTCAACTGGCTGGCCAATGTAAACTGGCTTTTGACAGAACTTTATCGAATAAACTCGTAAATCAACAAATAACAGTATACATAACGTATTTAAACAAACCGAGTTTTGTTAGTAAGTTTTGAAAAAAATGAATCACCAAAAATAATTTGACCGTTTTATGAGAATTTCTTTTTACCGAAACGCAAGTAAATATTTTTCAAGTGAATATACATATATAGTGTGCCAGTGAGGACGTAGACTAAGCTATAATTTCTATATGTTTTCTTTTATGTACAAACTCTCAAATTGTGCTGACTACAAGCAGACCATTAAGACGATGATGATTAATATTAGACAATGTGCTATCACACACGAGACTAAATATGCTTTATACAAAAAATTTACTGAACCTACTCCTTTATAAATGTATGTGTATTGGTTTTGTGTTGTTTATGTATTGGTTTGTGCGGGGTAGAAGCTGGTTGAAAAATTATGACAGCAAAAAACCACCTTCTCACCTCTCTTGCCTACAAGCTGCCATTGTGTTCCAGCATAATTGTTCTCGTGTGTGATTGGCCAATTGGAGACTTTTTGTATACTCACAATACACTGCCAGACCACACAGATTGTTAATGAATCGTCTGAAGCATGGTTGGGTTCTTATGCTGATACCAAACAATAATATCCATTGAAAATAGCCTCACTTGAGTAAATGAACTCAAGTACAAAAGAAATCTTGCTATTGCAGAAATCTTTATATTCAAGAGCTCAGTCAAGGATATCAGAAAGAGAGATGTCCTGCGTTTTTTTATGATAAGAGCAGAGCTTTGACACATGAGGTGAAATACGGAATCATTGTTGTACGACGCATGGCCATGCTATTTAAGATTAAGAAGAGGCGTCCCTAGTTTTATCTATACGTGCGCTGCAGAGTCTAGCGATATTGTACGTACCTGTTTGCAGTCATCGAGATAAGGGCTCCCTATAAAATGATCAGATCCATACCATCATGTAATTTCCAATGATATTCCTATACTCCGGAACTCTTACGAGAGTTACCTTTAGATAATCCGATAAATCCTTGGTATTTAAGCACAAGAACGGGACATTAGGGACTTAATCCCTGCCTAATACATACATACATAATTGGTCATTACAACCCTTCAGTCAGGATTACGACCTAGTTTCTCACACCACTTATGTTGTATGCGTTAATTTTATACATGAGTGGCGGGTTTAAAGTCGACTCCGAACGACTGATTTTTGAGAAACTTTTCTGAGGCAGTCACCGAAGAAATATTTTTTTCATATTTTTGTTTTGATGTCTGACCTGGGGTTTGAACCCGGGATTTACATCTAATAAGCGAACACACTTCCTACTAGGCTACGGCGACTAGTCTGATAGCCTGAGAAAGCAAGAGATTTTGATGAAAACTTCCGCCGTAAAACAAACACTGTGTAGCTTTTAAAAACGCTGACTTCTGGCTGATTAATGCAGCAGTTGGCAGCATCTCTATAAGAAAGCTTAATATCAGATGCCTTAAAAAATATACCGCAGCTCACTCTGTCATTATTCATAGATAATATGGTGAAAACTTAAGTAGCTATATAGCTTCTCTTCAATGACGGTGAAACATTCCATTCCGACTGTATTTGTTAAATAGCGGTTACTAAGGTTTACAAAACGATCAAACGCGAAATTACTATAGTGAATCACTTCTATAAATTTTATCAAACTTTAATGTTCCTAGGCCTTATTATGTCTTCACAAAATATGAACGTATTCAATACGGTTTAGGTATTCTATGTCAAAATTAAATTAACTCAGCATCTTCTTACATGCATACATACATAATTAGTCATTACAACCCTTCAGTCAGGATTACGGCCTCTCTTCTCAAACCACTTGTGTTGTGTGTGTTCATTTTATAGATGAGTGGCGCGACCTGCAGTTTAAAGCTGACGAGAACGATAGATTTTTAGGAAATTTTACAGGCAGTTTTATTTACTGTCAGAGCTTTGCCGGAAATCTTCTTTTTCATATTTCGTTGTGTTGGAAATGTTTTGACCTAGGGTTTGAACCGTGAACCCTCATATACTCTTAATTAATTAAATTATTATTACAAAAATGGAAATGATGTTACATCGTTTAACATTAAAATGATAAATAAAAGCTACAAAAACAATGGACTTGTTTACATGATCAACAAATAAACAAAAATATAGCAACAACAACAGCATAATAATAGGGATAAACAATTAAACAAACAGGCAACAACACCACTGCAAGGACAAACGTAAACAAAATACACAAACACACAAAATACACAATACACAAGTCATTCTACTTCAAGAGCATTCATCAGACTGTTTACCCTGCGATATTAAAGGCAAGACACAGCAGGCAGCGGAATCAGTAAAAATTCAGTCAGTCTTGTGTGAAGACGCGTTGCGTGTGAAGAGAATAATCGTGGTTTCAAGATCTCCGCTATAAAGATCTAACGAACAATTGTTAGTGTTTACGCAAAAGAGTGTAAAAAAAATAACAAACAAACAAATTGTTGTTGCTTACATCAAGTTGTGAGCAGTGGCACACGGAATTGTGTAAACAATAAAGAATTTATTTAAAACCAAACACAAATTTATTTTTATTTTATTTGCAATCTACGAACTCATTTTCTAAAAGAACTCATTTTTAAAGAAAAGAAGTAGAGCCCTAGTATGTACATGCTGCTATTGCGTATATTCATTATTAAAAACATTAGATTCCAAGCTAAGCAGATATAAAACTTTAGGGAAAGAGTAGATTAATAGATGTTGGGATTCCTTTATTTACATTTTTTGTATAAATATTAAATTTGTTTTAAAAAATAACTTAAATTAACCAAATTTGGTAAATAAAAAGAAGCCATACAATCTGACATGTATCGCTGGTTAAGAGTTTCCAAATCCTTCAATATTGCATCAAATGATACTAATAATATCAATAAATATACTGTGGACAGCAAAAGTCTGAGTACCCCAATTGTATGAATTTTAAATAATAGTATCTAAAAATAATTGATGTTTTTTATATTTATTATATTAATTTATTTCCATTTTATTAAAAAGCAAAAAAATTAAGATTTTTCACAAACCGTAGGAAAAATATGGAATAGTTTCTGGTGATTCCCTATCTATGTGCCGCAAAAGTGTAGATACACCCATGAAGAGCTCAGACTAAATTAAAAATTCAAAGGCTCAATGTGTTAAAATGCCATCCATTTGACATTGAATGTACTAGCTTCGTTTAACGTTATCTGTTGATATTTGCAGTCATGCTCTCATGAGCAAGTTTTTCGGCTTACTTTTTAACTGTTTTACTGTTATACTATTTAAATAATAACTACCGTAATTTTTGTCCGAATTGATCCAAACGAAGTGGCAATCTCTTCACAAGATAATGCACTTTCAGAATGATATCCTTATCTCATATTTTTTAATAAAATTTTGCAATCAAGAGTAGCTAAATTTGAAAAAATTAAAAAAAATCATATTTTCCATGTTTACCGATCGAAACTCATAACATGTTAGTTCGAACTATATGTCCGTTTTAAAGCCTCATCTGTCCTCTTTGCAAATAACTTTGAATTTTAAAAATAGATTAAAAAATATTTGGGTAATCAATAATTTTGTGTTAAAAGATCAAATATACCGTTTTTGTCAAATACAACAAGTTCGGAGGGTTCAAAAAAAAAAATATTTTTGAGTTTTACTCAACAAAACTCATAACTTACACATTAGGTGGTTGAATTTTGACTGGCGCTCCGTGCTATTTACAAAAAAAATGCATATTGGTGTACGAAATCTGCATCTAATATTATTTTCTTATTTTCATCTATTTTTTGCATTGTTCCAACATGTATGTTTCATTATATTTGATTTGATTTCTTAATATAGCGGAACAAGAAGAAATCGCCAAAACATTCATTAAAATTTATTATTCGGTGCGGTTTACAAGTTGGTGGCATTATCATTCCTTATTTGTTCCGAAAATAATTTTTGTTCAAAAAATATATCAACGATTTGTGATACAGTCAAATTTGCCATACAGCGTACTTAACAATCCATTTATTGCTAAATCAATTTAGTGGAAACTCTCACTCATTCATTTATTGGATTGTGTTACGTCGTTGGTTTATGTCGACAAACTAATAACTCTTGGCATTGGTCAATTGACGATATATGGCCCGTACACGGCAAGCGCCCTGATTTACCCGAAAAGGTAGTTAAAAATTGGACTGATCAAATAGATATCCATGTTAGAACTGATATACATGAATTAAAATGTTTTGATGGATTTTTTACGGATCTGATAAAAATACTAATATAATATGTGTTGAATCGTTTCTAAGAATAGAACCATAACTGTTTTGGGCTTTTCCCATGAGCGTAATATGTTGTAGTAGTAGTATAAATATAAATAAGGATCAAACTTATTAGACGTAAAGCCAGGGCTCAAATCTCAGGTCAGACATCAAAACGAAATACAGCAAATATTTCTTCGGTGACTTCCTCTCAGCAGATTTCTGGCAAAAAACTTTGAGTAAATAAAAATTGTAATGAAAAGTTTCTCAAAAAAATCTATCGTTCAGAGTCGACTTTAAACTGTAGGTCCCGCTACTCATGTATAAAATTAACACCCACAACAGAAGTGGTGTGAGAAACTAGGTCGTAATCCCGACTGAAGGGTTGAAGTAACCAATTAAATATGTGTGTATGTATGTATACAAACTGACGTTTCAGCATTCAATTTCCGTTACATTTTCAGTTTTTGTTTGTTAAATCTAAAATATATTTATATATTTTAAGCTTTTTTCGAATTTGATTTTGAGATAAGATTCCATGACCCAAAAAAACAAAAATCTTACAATGTAGGCTACACCATTCACTATACATACGATATATATTTATATTTTGCCAATCAAACATTACCTTAACTTCTTCATACACTCGCACATGTACAGAATTTTAAGTTTTAAATTTTCTTTAAATCCTCACCGATTTTGTCCATAAAAATTAAATTTTCTGACATAATATTGTCCATATTGTTACCATGAAATATCCTTTAAAATGAATACTTGCATATATGTTTGCAGGCATTTGGTCATTTAAAATTTAACCCATTCGCTGCCAAGCCTAAATTTTATGAAGTCATTCCCATTGCCATTTATATTTTGAGTGTTATTGTTTACCAAAACCCTGTAATTTCTTGGTAAGAGCACATACACTGAGCGCCAAAAGTGAGTAAACACCACAGAAATAATTCAATTTCTTAGGATAGCGAGAAAAGTAAATGAGAATAGTCGAATAAATTTCCAAAAATAAAAACGTTTATTTATTACTTATAAAATGTTAAAACAAAAACAACAATTTATGATAAAGGAACTTTTTTATACTTAAAAAAAACTGTTTTATAGTTAAGAACAAAAGTGTTGACTCACTTATGGCGCTCACTGTATATTATCATACCAATCATGGAGATAAGGTATCTTAAGTGATTTAGTTGCTATAAAATTTTGTTATAAATACACGATGAAGTTGATTTTTGCGTGAAAGAACATTTTTGTAAAAAATTTTATTTGTAGAATTTTTTAAGTTTTTTACATACTTGTATTATGTTTGTGGCAAAAAAAATTTGTTAATTCAAAAGCCCGCGTGTTATAATATATTTAAAGTAGGACGAGTATACTCGTCTTGGCAGTGCGGGATACTCTGTCAAAGACGAGTATACTCGTCCTTGGCAGCCGTAGTCTAGTAGGTAGTGTGTTGGCTTATTAGACGCAAAAGCCTGGGTTCGAGCCCCAGGCCAGGCATCAAAGACAAAATACAAAAAGTATTTTTTCGCCGACTTCCTCTCAGTAGATTTCTGGCAAAAACACTGAGAGTAAATAAAAATTGCCATGAAAAGTCTCTCAATAAATAAAAATCTGTCGTTCGGAGTCGGCTTTAAAATGTAGGTCCAACCACTCATGTATAAAATTAACACACACAACATAAGTGGTGTGAGAAACTAGGACGTTGTACAATGGGTCAATTCGACCTCCGGGTACTGTACTTGTCTTAATTGACAAGTACACGTCCTCTAACCTAACCTAACCTTGGCAGCGAATGGGTTGAAATACACTCCACGGGTGGAAATTTGATCACCAAAGGAAAATAAATTCTAACGAAAATGCAATAAAAATACAATTCGAGTGCAGAGGACATTCGAAGAATTTCGTTTAATATGGTATAAGGAAATACAAGGACGTTTATATCCACTGACAATATTTTAGTTCTTAAGAAAACCTCTATGCGTTTGTGTTTTTTCAACAGATATTTGTATGTATATTATTGTAAGAAAAAATATGTCTATCGATTTGAATTTGAACTATCTGTTATTTTGAATCTGGCACTACTTATGTCGTTCTATCCTGTCACAAAATTCAGTATTAGACCTGCACTGAACGTATTGAATCGATTTATACTTGAGTAACGTTTGGATTTATTGGATCAAACGAGAAACTACACGATGACGTCGATTTTGCGAAAAAAAGTCATCTTTTCAGATGAAGCTCATTTTCATCATAGTGGGTACTTTAATAAGCAAAATTGCCTTATTTGGGGCTCAGAAAACCCACAGAAGCCAATGCACTCTTTACAAGTGACTATTTGGTGCGCCTTGGGGAGACGAAGGCATCATTTGCTCATATTTCTTTGAAAATAAGGACGGCGCTACCAATACGGTCAGTGGATACAGCTATCGCACCATGGTAACCGAGTTTTTTGTACCCGCTCTTAATGGTATTGATGAGAACGATGTTTGGTTTCGAAAGGATTGTGCAACTTGCCACAATCGGTTTATTGTGTCAAACGTTTGATGGCCGTTTAATTAGCCGAAATTATGATGTCAATTGACCGCAAATAAGCTGCGATTTGATACCGTTGGACTATTGCCTGTGGGGCGCCGTTAATGAAAAGTGTTATGCCAACAAACCAGAAACAATTAAGCATTTAAAGGTCAACATTCGTGATGCTATTGCCTAGATATGACCCCATGCAGTCGAAAAAGTGCACGAAAATTGGTCCGATCGAATGAGGTACTGTGAGACCAGGTGCGGCAGCCATATGAGTGAAATAATGCTCCATTTCTAACCGCAATAACTATACTTCATGACAAAAAATAAATTTGACAAAATTTCAAAAAGTTTATCTTTTATTGCATTTTTTAAATTTCTCAATCTATACAATAGAATATAATTTCAACTGTGATGAGCAATGAAAGAAAAAAAATTTTTAGCTACCCAAAAGAAAACGCTAAACAAAACTAGTACATTCAATGCCAAATGGGTTAAATGAACTGCTTAACCTTAAAGGATATCCTATTAAATATTGGATACAACGTTTTAATATATTGGTCCTTTGAATTTTAAATTTGCTCAGAGTTCTTCTTGGAAGTATCTACACTTTTGCGCTGCAAGTTCATGTCATATTTGGGGTACCCACACTTTTGCTGTCCACTGTATTCTGCCTGTTTCAAGTCCCTTAACATTTGTTAAACTAAAAACGATTTTCTTTTTTGAATACATTTAATCTCAATCCGAAAACATTGGGTAAAAATTTAACCGTTTGAGTTTCCCTTTTCTTAATTTTCCCTTGATTGTATATAAATTCCATAACCATTGTCGTGTAGCTTTCACGGTTGTATCCAGAAACAATTAAAGTACCATACCAACATATAAGAAAATTTATCTTCTTTAAAGCTCAGCAAGTGAAACGTAGAGATTCAACCTGATTATTACGTAAAACAAAACAAATGTGTACACGAGTACCCAAAGCGAAATATCAACTATTCATTCAACCACTGTATGGGAACTTACTAAGCTAACAATATCACTTAAACTGTCAGCAATAAGCAACTGTCTAAGTTTCGTTGAGAACTCCTCCCTTAAAAGTACAAAAGTAACAAGAGTAGATAAATATTTTACTTAACTTTAACGTACATGTTCTACTTGGTTAGACATGTGCAGTTATGTTCAAGTAAATAGCATTTTTCTTTAATACAAGCAAGATATTATTTTAACATTGAAAATTATTGGAATATTTATGCGCCGCATAGAGATGTAAAACGAGGTACGACAGAGTCCGATGTAAACAACATGATTGATGGGAATTCTCTTTTTGACTCATGCGTATCTAGGGGTCTACAGATTATACTTGTCACTGACAAATGCTTCCATTGTCTTCCGTTATAAGCAGTAGGATATATCTATCACAACATCATCTCCTATGAAGTGGCTACAAAGTACATATATACAAATTCTTGAATCAAAACTAAATCCATTTGTAATCCTTTACACCCTTACAATAAGAATATATCAGGTCTTTCATTAGCGTTTCCTATATTTAAATTTAAATTAAAGAAATTGGGTGTGAGATATCACCGATTTTTTCTGTTTCAGAGACCTATTGATATGTAGCATATAACACGTCATCTCCGGGTAAGTAAATTGCCAAATTTTCCATGAATCTGAGGCATAAATCAGGCTGAGTTTGCAGTAGTGAAAGTAGTTAGTAGTGCGTTGGCTTATTAGACATGAAGCCTCGCTTCAGGACAGACATCTCAAGCACAACGAAAAATGAGAAAAATATTCTTTTGGAGACTTCCTCTCACCTGATTTCTGGCAATAAATCTGAGAGTGTAAATAGAATTGCCATGAAAAAGTTGTTCAAGAATCTGTCGTTCGGTATCGCCTTTAAGGTATAGATCCCCACCACTCATGTATAAATATAGCACACATAACATGGGTGGTGTGAGAAGCTAGGCCGTAATCCTGACTGAAGGGTTGTAATGGCCAACTTATGTTGTGTGCGTTAAATTTATACAGCCCGGAGATTTTTCAGAAAATTTTCATGACAATTTTATTTACTGCCAGAGTTTTTGCCAGAAATTTTTTCATATAAGTATAATAAGCTAACATACTAAATACTAGCCTACGGCGGTATATAACATCGTTTAAATGTCAGCCACGACTTTTCCGGTTAAAATGTCAAATTTTACATGACTGTGACGCATAAATCAGGCTGAGTCTGATAGATGATATGAGTTATATTGCTTTATCTCGGAGGTCAATTTATATTACCTCCATGTGAGGTGATAGCGCCGTTCTGTTGGATCCACATGTCTTTGGTATAATTACCGTAATCTCGATCGTAAATTTTTACATCCGTAAATATGAAATTTTATTTGTTCCGGGACAGCATTATTTTGTAAATTCCATGCCAATAAAAATGTTCGTATTTTGAAGCATACCGATTAGTTACCCAATACTGATAGTTTTTCAATCAATGCATGGTTCAAATTGATCATTTGTTTGCGGTAATGATCTGTTTTAATAGTTTTACCGGGTTTTAATAGTTTGTGGTACACCACACCATTTCCACATAGTACATTACCTTAACTTCTTCATACACTCGCACATGTACAGAATTTTAAGTTTTAAATTTTCTTTAAATCCTCACCGATTTTGTCCATAAAAATTAAATTTTCTGACATAATATTGTCCATATTGTTACCATGAAATATCCTTTAAAATGAATACTTGCATATATGTTTGCAGGCATTTGGTCATTTAAAATTTAACCCATTCGCTGCCAAGCCTAAATTTTATGAAGTCATTCCCATTGCCATTTATATTTTGAGTGTTATTGTTTACCAAAACCCTGTAATTTCTTGGTAAGAGCACATACACTGAGCGCCAAAAGTGAGTAAACACCACAGAAATAATTCATTTTCTTAGGATAGCGAGAAAAGTAAATGAGAATAGTCGAATAAATTTCCAAAAATAAAAACGTTTATTTATTACTTATAAAATGTTAAAACAAAAACAACAATTTATGATAAAGGAACTTTTTTATACTTAAAAAAAACTGTTTTATAGTTAAGAACAAAAGTGTTGACTCACTTATGGCGCTCACTGTATATTATCATACCAATCATGGAGATAAGGTATCTTAAGTGATTTAGTTGCTATAAAATTTTGTTATAAATACACGATGAAGTTGATTTTTGCGTGAAAGAACATTTTTGTAAAAAATTTTATTTGTAGAATTTTTTAAGTTTTTTACATACTTGTATTATGTTTGTGGCAAAAAAAATTTGCTAATTCAAAAGCCCGCGTGTTATAATATATTTAAAGTAGGACGAGTATACTCGTCTTGGCAGTGCGGGATACTCTGTCAAAGACGAGTATACTCGTCCTTGGCAGCCGTAGTCTAGTAGGTAGTGTGTTGGCTTATTAGACGCAAAAGCCTGGGTTCGAGCCCCAGGCCAGGCATCAAAGACAAAATACAAAAAGTATTTTTTCGCCGACTTCCTCTCAGTAGATTTCTGGCAAAAACACTGAGAGTAAATAAAAATTGCCATGAAAAGTCTCTCAATAAATAAAAATCTGTCGTTCGGAGTCGACTTTAAAATGTAGGTCCAACCACTCATGTATAAAATTAACACACACAATATAAGTGGTGTGAGAAACTAGGACGTTGTACAATGGGTCAATTCGACCTCCGGGTACTGTACTTGTCTTAATTGACAAGTACACGTCCTCTAACCTAACCTAACCTTGGCAGCGAATGGGTTGAAATACACTCCACGGGTGGAAATTTGATCACCAAATGAAAATCAATTCTAACGAAAATGCAAAAAAAATACAATTCGAGTGCAGAGGACATTCGAAGAATTTCGTTTAATATGGTATAAGGAAATACAAGGACGTTTATATCCACTGACAATATTTTAGTTCTTAAGAAAACCTCTATGCGTTTGTGTTTTTTCAACAGATATTTGTATGTATATTATTGTAAGAAAAAATATGTCTATCGATTTGAATTTGAACTAACTGTTATTTTGAATCTGGCACTACTAATGTCGTTCTATCCTGTCACAAAATTCAGTATTTGACCTGCACTGAACGTATTGAATCGATTTATACTTGAGTAACGTTTGGATTTATTGGATCAAACGAGAAACTACACGATGACGTCGATTTTGCGAAAAAAAAGTCATCTTTTCAGATGAAGCTCATTTTCATCATAGTGGGTACTTTAATAAGCAAAATTGCCTTATTTGGGGCTCAGAAAACCCACAGAAGCCAATGCACTCTTTACAAGTGACTATTTGGTGCGCCTTGGGGAGACGCAGGCATCATTTGCTCATATTTCTTTGAAAATAAGGACGGCGCTACCAATACGGTCAGTGGATACAGCTATCGCACCATGGTAACCGAGTTTTTTGTACCCGCTCTTAATGGTATTGATGAGAACGATGTTTGGTTTCGAAAGGATTGTGCAACTTGCCACAATCGGTTTATTGTGTCAAACGTTTGATGGCCGTTTAATTTGCCGAAATTATGATGTCAATTGACCGCAAATAAGCTGCGATTTGATACCGTTGGACTATTGCCTGTGGGGCGCCGTTAATGAAAAGTGTTATGCCAACAAACCAGAAACAATTAAGCATTTAAAGGTCAACATTCGTGATGCTATTGCCTAGATATGACCCCATGCAGTCGAAAAAGTGCACGAAAATTGGTCCGATCGAATGAGGTACTGTGAGACCAGGTGCGGCAGCCATATGAGTGAAATAATGCTCCATTTCTAACCGCAATAACTATACTTCATGACAAAAAATAAATTTGACAAAATTTCAAAAAGTTTATCTTTTATTGCATTTTTTAAATTTCTCAATCTATACAATAGAATATAATTTCAACTGTGATGAGCAATGAAAGAAAAAAAATTTTTAGCTACCCAAAAGAAAACGCTAAACAAAACTAGTACATTCAATGCCAAATGGGTTAAATGAACTGCTTAACCTTAAAGGATATCCTATTAAATATTGGATACAACGTTTTAATATATTGGTCCTTTGAATTTTAAATTTGCTCAGAGTTTCAAGTTTCAAGTCCCTTAACATTTGTTAAACTAAAAACGATTTTCTTGTTTGAATACATTTAATCTCAATCCGAAAACATTGGGTAAAAATTTAACCGTTTGAGTTTCCCTTTTCTTAATTTTCCCTTGATTGTATATAAATTCCATAACCATTGTCGTGTAGCTTTCACGGTTGTATCCAGAAACAATTAAAGTACCATACCAACATATAAGAAAATTTATCTTCTTTAAAGCTCAGCAAGTGAAACGTAGAGATTCAACCTGATTATTACGTAAAACAAAACAAATGTGTACACGAGTACCCAAAGCGAAATATCAACTATTCATTCAACCACTGTATGGGAACTTACTAAGCTAACAATATCACTTAAACTGTCAGCAATAAGCAACTGTCTAAGTTTCGTTGAGAACTCCTCCCTTAAAAGTACAAAAGTAACAAGAGTAGATAAATATTTTACTTAACTTTAACGTACATGTTCTACTTGGTTAGACATGTGCAGTTATGTTCAAGTAAATAGCATTTTTCTTTAATACAAGCAAGATATTATTTTAACATTGAAAATTATTGGAATATTTATGCGCCGCATAGAGATGTAAAACGAGGTACGACAGAGTCCGATGTAAACAACATGATTGATGGGAATTCTCTTTTTGACTCATGCGTATCTAGGGGTCTACAGATTATACTTGTCACTGACAAATGCTTCCATTGTCTTCCGTTATAAGCAGTAGGATATATCTATCACAACATCATCTCCTATGAAGTGGCTACAAAGTACATATATACAAATTCTTGAATCAAAACTAAATCCATTTGTAATCCTTTACACTCTTACAATAAGAATATAACAGGTCTTTCATTAGCGTTTCCTATATTTAAATTTAAATTAAAGAAATTGGGTGTGAGATATCACCGATTTTTTCTGTTTCAGAGACCTATTGATATGTAGCATATAACACGTCATCTCCGGGTAAGTAAATTGCCAAATTTTCCATGAATCTGAGGCATAAATCAGGCTGAGTTTGCAGTAGCGAAAGTAGTTAGTAGTGCGTTGGCTTATTAGACATGAAGCCTCGCTTCAGGACAGACATCTCAAGCACAACGAAAAATGAAAAAAAATATTCTTTTGGAGACTTCCTCTCACCTGATTTCTGGCAATAAATCTGAGAGTGTAAATAGAATTGCCATGAAAAAGTTGTTCAAGAATCTGTCGTTCGGTATCGCCTTTAAGCTATAGATCCCCACCACTCATGTATAAATATAGCACACATAACATGGGTGGTGTGAGAAGCTAGGCCGTAATCCTGACTGAAGGGTTGTAATGGCCAACTTATGTTGTGTGCGTTAAATTTATACAGCCCGGAGATTTTTCAGAAACTTTTCATGACAATTTTATTTACTGCCAGAGTTTTTGCCAGAAATTTTTTCATATAAGTATAATAAGCTAACATACTAAATACTAGCCTACGGCGGTATATAACATCGTTTAAATGTCAGCCACGACTTTTCCGGTTAAAATGTCAAATTTTACATGACTGTGACGCATAAATCAGGCTGAGTCTGATAGATGATATGAGTTATATTGCTTTATCTCGGAGGTCAATTTATATTACCTCCATGTGAGGTGATAGCGCCGCTCTGTTGGATCCACATGTCTTTGGTATAATTACCGTAATCTCGATCGTAAATTTTTACATCCGTAATGATCTGTTTTAATAGTTTTACCGGGTTTTAATAGTTTGTGGTACACCACACCATTTCCACATAGTATTGTGTTCCTTGCGAATTGATCTGGTTTTGCAGCCGAAGTTGATAGTTGTCCTTGATAAACCCATGGTTTCCTCCGTTTATGACTCTGAAACTAAATAAATTGTTCATTAACACTGTTTTTCTATCATCTCTTTGAAATAAAATTTCACACTAGGTTGTTGCACCCATTTTCCAGTAATTTCGTTTAATTGTTTTTATAAATAATGAACATATTTTTAACAAAAAACATTAAAACAATCTTTACAAATTTTAAGACATTATTTTTCTTGAGTGCAGTTGTCTTGTTCTGTGTTATAATCAAGCCACAGGCTAAATATGAAACACTAATGGATAATGTTGTGCACCCAACTACTGCAATTAATGTAGAAAATGAGTAAATAATGCAATGTTATGTAATGTAAAGAATGCCATTTTGACATCGGCAGGTTTTTGTGAGCTTAATATAAATGCATCTTAAATTCTAAATTCATATAAAATTAAAATTTTTTCTTTAAAAACGTTCACTTTGGTTTAATAAATGAATATTTTTCCTGAAAACTACTTAAGAAAGGATACACCAGCACTTTATAAGTAGTTTCATATGAATTGTTTTATTTACATGAAAAATTTTCTGGAAATTAAAAAATATTAATAAATGTATATGTAATAATTTAATAGCTGCTAGAATCAGTTATACACTGACTCAAATATTTATCTGTACACCAGCTATTGCCATGATATCGACGCCACCATTCTATAACGTTCTAAGTGTACTGGGAAAATAAGAAACAGTTTATTCAAAACTATTGGTCATTGCTGGCTACACATTTGGTAATTTGTGGATACCACGCCGTTAAAATAGTCCATCATTTGAAGCCAACTAATTAGTCACTCAAATTTCGTACCTTTCTTGTTATGAGTACATATAATTACAATGCAATAAGTACATATAATTACAATTAATAATCGGAATAAATATACATATGTGACAGATGTTAAATTTCAGAGTAGCCAATTGCAGCCTATATGCCCTAAAAAGGCGGAATAGATATAAGACTGATACCTTCCGATTGACTAGAATGTTGTACAGCTTTTACTCCCTTTTGAAGTTAAATATCTAGGCGTTATTCTGGACAGCAACCCGAATTTTTAAAAAAGGCTGAAAAAGTACTTCTGCAACTCCATGGATAAATATTGAATATACCCATTTAAAACAATTCATTCGTATTATATGGCGATTGTTAGACCTTTTATTATATACAGTTATATTGATCGATGTGATGCCTTTAGTAGTTGGGATCTTGTACAAGTTTCTGATTGAGAACAAGAAAATATATGGGTATATATGTATATGGGTATTATATGGTAGAAATTCTTGGCCATCTCTTGTCGTTGATTCGCATCTGCTAATTAAGAAGTAGGAGATGGTAGTGTCAGTTCGCTTACCGTGCTCTATTATTGGCGGTTTGCACCTGTTACTTAACAAGTAGGAGATGATAGTTTCAGGTCGTTGACAGTGATACGGAATAAATTTCAGTCGGATTTCAGAAGAGTATGTGGAAATAATGAAGATTTGGAGACGATTCTCCATCGTTGGACGTATTCAGGTTGTCCTGTAGTTTATTACGCTGATTTACGGATATGCGTCTACCTTCGTGTATGTGATCCTTCCGGTTTTCTGTATATTTTTACTCTCTCTACTCCACTCGTTTATTTCTTTTATTTTTTCTTTATGCCTTTTTATGAAGAACATGGTCCCCATAACCTTTGGGTGTTTTGTCTTGGCTATACTCGTCCTCAAATTTACCAAGCTATCTTTGTTTCCATTAACTCGCTTTATGTATGTACGAAAATCACCGTTTGTGTAGCGTTGGGTATAATTTTAAACTTATTTCGTCTATGGATGAAAGAAAAGGGAAATTTACTCTGAAATGATATTAAATTTACAAAACATAAAAAATTCGTTAAACCATTTCTATGTTCACGCAATTTAACTTTGGCTCCTTAAACCATATTTTGAAAGAACAAACAAAAACGAACTGAAATACTTTGTATACATACGGAACCTTTTAATATTTTATAGTATACACGAAGAAAATAGTCAGTGGGTGAACGATTTTTTGCTTTTTGAATGAAAGGATTGCTGGTGTGGGACAATACGAGTAAAATTGTTTTGCCACATGTTGCACGTAGGTATGACTGGAAGATATTTTCCCAAATGATTCGATTGGTAATACTGATATAAAAAAAAATTCAGTGAAATATAATACTGCAGACATAAAATTTGGAAAAAATTTTCGGGAAAGAAAGAGTCCTCCCTCTGTAGACATTAAAATGGAGTATGAAATGAAAAAAATAAATAAATAAATAAAAACTGGTTGCTGTTTTGTTAGCAATTATTGTTTGCTTGCTTTCAATTGCATTATTCAGTATTTCAAAACAAAACAAATAAAAAAATAAAGTGAAAACAAAGACGGCTTAAAAAAATGTTATGTTGTCATTGAATAAACGGTCTTTTAACCACAGTTATAATTTAAAAGTGACTGGGGGACACATTCAAACATTCAAAATTGAATATCATTTCTACGAAATTATAAACAAAATAAAATCAATAAAGTATGCTTCCATTGTATATGTATATATATATATACATCTATATATATTTAAGAAAACAGAGGAATAAAGTATACGCTCTTATTTAAAACTCTTCCATTCCAAGATATCTTAAAGATTTGTACGGAAAATTCCATAAGGTTAGGTTACATGGATCGACCACCAGTTTACTTGAAAGGTCTAGGATTCCAGTTTAGTTATTCCCTACATCAGAACACTATATAAGATCTCTAACACCAGACATGAGAAGATGCAGGGGTCTTCATAATTCACAATGAGGATAGTCCTCGCGAGATTCACATCACTCAGTGACATATTGTTACGTTATGGAAAAGACATGCATCATGGTGCACCGAGGAAATCGAGGAAAATTCCCTACTGTAAGGCGGTGGAGTAAATCAAATCACAATATAACTATTAACGCGAAGGACGAAACTTTTCTAATGGAAAACTCTTTAATTCCTAGGTAAGGTGCCTTAGAAGCCAAATATTTTTGGAGTAGTACTGGATAGTAAACTGAGGATAGTAAACGGAGGCAAACTATCTGGTAATGATACTGGTTAATAACCTGAGAACTTTCTAAGAAGGGTAATATGCTCTAATGTTATGCAGTTGTCTAGTAGTTAGTATGTTGGTTTATTAGACGTGAGGCCTCGGTTCAAACCCCACGTCGGACATCTTCAACTAAACGAAATATGACAAATATTTCTTCATTCTCAAAAATCTACTTCAAACTGTAAGTTCCGCTACTCATGTATAAAATTAACACACACAACAGATGTGGTGTGAGAAGCTATGTCGTTATCCTGACTAAAGGATTGTGATGACCAATTTTGTATGTAAACTGATATGGAGGACTCGCGTAAAGAACGTTTTAAGGATTGTCAAATATGCCTCAATGATTTGTAGCAAGTTTAAGGAAAATCTTGGGGGTATAACGGACTTCAACGTAGACCATAGTGATAATAATAGAGGCATTACATGGGTAGGTTGTTCGAACTTTAAAACTATTAGGGTAGAAACTGCCATCAACTGAAAGTTAGTCAAACGGAAAATTCAACAGGGTTATTGGGTCGACTAACCGTCACACTATGTGGCATTTACTCTGAAAAGCTGGCCAAAAAGGCAAAAATGAATTTAACGAAATTTAAGAAACTGAGTATGCAGTTCGATAGACAAACAAATTCTGCATTATATAGTGCATTTTCACCACTTTAAGTTTAGATTTGTAGATTTGAGACGATGTCAAAGTCAGGAAAGTGAAGAAAATTAAATGCGTTTTAGGTGTTTTTTTTGAAATTTTAATAGGTTTATATGATATTTTTTGTGGCTAAACGCTACGATTTATATAGATTTTTTTATTTGAAAGGTATGAGCAACTGCTACTTTCAGTTTTTTAATATATTAATGTTAAAATTATTCGTTCAAAATTTAAAAATAATAAAAATTTCACATTTTGTTACCCTTCCTAAAAAAAAGATAGGGATTTTAAAGGGGAAAGTAGTTTTTAGTAGTTTAATGTTATATACCACAAGAAAATATGAACTCTCTGCATTTAGGAACAAAAAGTTTGCGCAAAATTGCGCAATTATTTTTTGCGATTTTTTGAAAATTTTACTTTTTTTTGAAAAATTAAAAAAATTAGACGCAGTGTAATAAAGCCATAGGCAATAAAACCATATGGCGTACGAATTATGCGAGGAAATTCAGTAGAAGCGATACCAATCGAGATGTCCTGAATAGGTTACATTTAAGCAGTGACCCTTTTATAAGCTGTAGTACACAAAAATCGCTAAGGAATAGAAAAGCATTTTCATCAGATACTATTAAATTACTCGTTCCTGACGTTGATGATGAAAATGATAACGATTATAACGATTGTAATTAGTTTCACTTTTTAAGTATTTTTAAATTAAGTATTAAATAATGAATAATAAATATGAATAAATATTAATTATCATAGAAGTTTAAAAACTTAATTACATATTTATGTCGACTATTATAACAATATGAGATGTATGTTAGATTTTCTTAATGGACCGTATGTGGTACCTAGGGGCACTTATGATCCGATCATAATAAAATGTGATCATAAATGATTCACATTCATATTAAACATGTTCATGTTGAATTTCTTCGAGGTAATAAAATTTTTAAGCCAATTATAATTGCTAAACATATTTTCTTAAGAGATCCTATTTTGGACAAAGGGACAATTATGGACCGACCATAACAAAATTTGGTAATATGATTCAGATTTACAAAATACACGTTCATACCGAATTTCATCACGATACCGATGTTTCTAATCCATTTATAAGCGCAAACGTGAATTTCTAAAGGGGACTTTATATGGGGACCAGGGTCAAATGTGATCCGATTTTCACCAAACTTTACACCACTTTACAACTTTACAACTGATCCATGCTAAATTTTATCATGATTGTTGCATAATTACTATAATTCTGTGTAACTAAGTGGAATTTCGAGGGGAATTTGTATGGGGGCTAGGCGAAATCATGGACCGATTTGAACAGAAATCAGTTGGGTTCATCTTTGCGCCTAATTATAACTAACACTATCAAAAAATTGCAGCCATTAACTCATAAAACACTTATATTAATTTTGGCCAGGTTTTCAGGCAAAATGCCACATAGTGCGTCAGTTCCTTTCTTAATTGTCCCCTGTACAGAACCAGCGAACTCTATTATTTTGGAAAGTACTTTGCACCTTGACTAAATAATAAAAGTGAGTAAAGAACGACGTCGCCATAGTCTGGTAGGTAGTATCTTGGCTTATTAGACGTCAGGCCACGGTTCAAGCTCCAGCTCAAACATCTCAAAGAAAACAAAATATGAAGAAATATGTCTTCGGTGACTTCCTCTCAGGAAATATCTGGAAAAAACTCTGAGAATAAATAAAATTGCCATGAAAAAGTTTCTCAAGAATCAGTCGTTCGGAGTCGACTTTATCTGTAGGTCCCCCGTTACTCATGGATACAACATGCACAACATAAGTAGTGTGAGAAACTAGGTCGTAATCCTGACTGAAGGGTTGTATGTATGTATGTTTCAGATATCAAAAAAGGGCTCACAATAAATGTTGTAATATGTACAATGACGCGCACTTCTTTCCGGTAACTTATTAAGGGTTTTGGTATTAAACTGCTGCAGTGTTCCAAGTAATAAATTTTTTTGACGGCTTAAAAAAATGTTATGTTGTCATTGAATAAACGGTCTTTTAACCACAGTTATAATTTAAAAGTGACTGGGGGACACATTCAAACATTCAAAATTGAATATCATTTCTACGAAATTATAAACAAAATAAAATCAATAAAGTATGCTTCCATTGTATATGTATATATATATATACATCTATATATATTTAAGAAAACAGAGGAATAAAGTATACGCTCTTATTTAAAACTCTTCCATTCCAAGATATCTTAAAGATTTGTACGGAAAATTCCATAAGGTTAGGTTACATGGATCGACCACCAGTTTACTTGAAAGGTCTAGGATTCCAGTTTAGTTATTCCCTACATCAGAACACTATATAAGATCTCTAACACCAGACATGAGAAGATGCAGGGGTCTTCATAATTCACAATGAGGATAGTCCTCGCGAGATTCACATCACTCAGTGACATATTGTTACGTTATGGAAAAGACATGCATCATGGTGCACCGAGGAAATCGAGGAAAATTCCCTACTGTAAGGCGGTGGAGTAAATCAAATCACAATATAACTATTAACGCGAAGGACGAAACTTTTCTAATGGAAAACTCTTTAATTCCTAGGTAAGGTGCCTTAGAAGCCAAATATTTTTGGAGTAGTACTGGATAGTAAACTGAGGATAGTAAACGGAGGCAAACTATCTGGTAATGATACTGGTTAATAACCTGAGAACTTTCTAAGAAGGGTAATATGCTCTAATGTTATGCAGTTGTCTAGTAGTTAGTATGTTGGTTTATTAGACGTGAGGCCTCGGTTCAAACCCCACGTCGGACATCTTCAACTAAACGAAATATGACAAATATTTCTTCATTCTCAAAAATCTACTTCAAACTGTAAGTTCCGCTACTCATGTATAAAATTAACACACACAACAGATGTGGTGTGAGAAGCTATGTCGTTATCCTGACTAAAGGATTGTGATGACCAATTTTGTATGTAAACTGATATGGAGGACTCGCGTAAAGAACGTTTTAAGGATTGTCAAATATGCCTCAATGATTTGTAGCAAGTTTAAGGAAAATCTTGGGGGTATAACGGACTTCAACGTAGACCATAGTGATAATAATAGAGGCATTACATGGGTAGGTTGTTCGAACTTTAAAACTATTAGGGTAGAAACTGCCATCAACTGAAAGTTAGTCAAACGGAAAATTCAACAGGGTTATTGGGTCGACTAACCGTCACACTATGTGGCATTTACTCTGAAAAGCTGGCCAAAAAGGCAAAAATGAATTTAACGAAATTTAAGAAACTGAGTATGCAGTTCGATAGACAAACAAATTCTGCATTATATAGTGCATTTTCACCACTTTAAGTTTAGATTTGTAGATTTGAGACGATGTCAAAGTCAGGAAAGTGAAGAAAATTAAATGCGTTTTAGGTGTTTTTTTTGAAATTTTAATAGGTTTATATGATATTTTTTGTGGCTAAACGCTACGATTTATATAGATTTTTTTATTTGAAAGGTATGAGCAACTGCTACTTTCAGTTTTTTAATATATTAATGTTAAAATTATTCGTTCAAAATTTAAAAATAATAAAAATTTCACATTTTGTTACCCTTCCTAAAAAAAAGATAGGGATTTTAAAGGGGAAAGTAGTTTTTAGTAGTTTAATGTTATATACCACAAGAAAATATGAACTCTCTGCATTTAGGAACAAAAAGTTTGCGCAAAATTGCGCAATTATTTTTTGCGATTTTTTGAAAATTTTACTTTTTTTTGAAAAATTAAAAAAATTAGACGCAGTGTAATAAAGCCATAGGCAATAAAACCATATGGCGTACGAATTATGCGAGGAAATTCAGTAGAAGCGATACCAATCGAGATGTCCTGAATAGGTTACATTTAAGCAGTGACCCTTTTATAAGCTGTAGTACACAAAAATCGCTAAGGAATAGAAAAGCATTTTCATCAGATACTATTAAATTACTCGTTCCTGACGTTGATGATGAAAATGATAACGATTATAACGATTGTAATTAGTTTCACTTTTTAAGTATTTTTAAATTAAGTATTAAATAATGAATAATAAATATGAATAAATATTAATTATCATAGAAGTTTAAAAACTTAATTACATATTTATGTCGACTATTATAACAATATGAGATGTATGTTAGATTTTCTTAATGGACCGTATGTGGTACCTAGGGGCACTTATGATCCGATCATAATAAAATGTGATCATAAATGATTCACATTCATATTAAACATGTTCATGTTGAATTTCTTCGAGGTAATAAAATTTTTAAGCCAATTATAATTGCTAAACATATTTTCTTAAGAGATCCTATTTTGGACAAAGGGACAATTATGGACCGACCATAACAAAATTTGGTAATATGATTCAGATTTACAAAATACACGTTCATACCGAATTTCATCACGATACCGATGTTTCTAATCCATTTATAAGCGCAAACGTGAATTTCTAAAGGGGACTTTATATGGGGACCAGGGTCAAATGTGATCCGATTTTCACCAAACTTTACACCACTTTACAACTTTACAACTGATCCATGCTAAATTTTATCATGATTGTTGCATAATTACTATAATTCTGTGTAACTAAGTGGAATTTCGAGGGGAATTTGTATGGGGGCTAGGCGAAATCATGGACCGATTTGAACAGAAATCAGTTGGGTTCATCTTTGCGCCTAATTATAACTAACACTATCAAAAAATTGCAGCCATTAACTCATAAAACACTTATATTAATTTTGGCCAGGTTTTCAGGCAAAATGCCACATAGTGCGTCAGTTCCTTTCTTAATTGTCCCCTGTACAGAACCAGCGAACTCTATTATTTTGGAAAGTACTTTGCACCTTGACTAAATAATAAAAGTGAGTAAAGAACGACGTCGCCATAGTCTGGTAGGTAGTATCTTGGCTTATTAGACGTCAGGCCACGGTTCAAGCTCCAGCTCAAACATCTCAAAGAAAACAAAATATGAAGAAATATGTCTTCGGTGACTTCCTCTCAGGAAATATCTGGAAAAAACTCTGAGAATAAATAAAATTGCCATGAAAAAGTTTCTCAAGAATCAGTCGTTCGGAGTCGACTTTATCTGTAGGTCCCCCGTTACTCATGGATACAACATGCACAACATAAGTAGTGTGAGAAACTAGGTCGTAATCCTGACTGAAGGGTTGTATGTATGTATGTTTCAGATATCAAAAAAGGGCTCACAATAAATGTTGTAATATGTACAATGACGCGCACTTCTTTCCGGTAACTTATTAAGGGTTTTGGTATTAAACTGCTGCAGTGTTCCAAGTAATAAATTTTTTTGCAAAGATATCAAATTTATAAAGTAACTCATGGGGATTAAAAATAAAAAAATTAAACCTTAAAATTCAAGCCTAAAATTAAATGTCATGAAGAAGAAAAATAAACTGCCACTACTGGCCCCAAGTTATTGGCAAAAGTGTATATATGTACTCACATGTGTATCCAGAGAAAAATTAATTTCAAAGAATTCTGGCAAATTTTGTGGTTTTGTAAATTTAAACAACAGACAACAAAATTTTTAAAATTTTATCTTTATTGTTTTACCACAAAAATTTTAACATTAAGCAATTTGCAATTTCAAGAGAAATATTTATTGAATTATTTTAAGTTTTTTTTAACTTTTTATAACAATTCCAATTTTAACAATTTCGTATGAAAAATGTTACTTCATGTTACGTTTGTATGTTCTCAGTTGAATGTTTTCTATGGTCAGAATAATAAAATCATGCACAGACCTATAAAATAAAAGTTTCAATGTTTTTATGAGTAAATATAACATGTGTGGCAACAACAGTTTTTGACATCAGCATTTAAAATTTTGCACTTTTTTTATTAAAAAATAAAATTAACAAGAAATATTAAAACATAGTGTATGGAGGAGATTTCTAGCAAAAACACTCAGAGTAAAATATATTTTCGATTAAAAAGTTTCTCAAAAAATTGTCGATTCCGAATGACAGACTTTTGATAAACTTTTCATGGCACTTTTATTTTCCCTCCGAATTTTTGCCAGAAATCTGTTCAGAGGAAGTCATATCTCGTTTTGTTGGAGAAATCTAATTTGGAGTTAGAAACGAGGATTCATATCTAATAAGCCAACACACTTTCTACTAGACTACGGCGAATATAACAACCACTTTGATGACAGTATACGAAATAAAGATTCTAAATAGCTAATACAATAATGTTGATTTATAACATCGATATCAGTGGCTATGATCTGTACCACAAAAATTTTAATAGAACAGTAACACTTTTATTTAATAAAATCGTACTTCGAGTTCTTTATGGATCATAATAATGATGCTTTTGTATGTTTTGTCTTCCTTTCTTATCTATTCATTAATGTTGTTGTCGTTGCCGTTTTTTAGCACATCAACATAGACAACATAAACAAGGGAATAAGATTACACAGCCGAACCTAACGATTTCCTGGCATTTAGCACATACTCTCATATTCATTTATGCTGCTCAAATAGCATAACATCCCCTCATCCATTTGGTATTCTCTGGAACATTTACTCTCTCACTCTCATATTATAATCCTGATAAAAGCAAATATTAACTCCATTACCGGAGCATGTACTCGTGTGTGTACATAGTGTATGTAAACATATGTATATGGTATATGTTTTGTATTTGTAAGTGTGTGGTGAAAATAAAACTATGTTTACTTGCATATACAACAACAATAATAACAATAATGTCACATGTTATTATTTTTCTAACGATTTGCGACATTAGATGTGCAAGAACAACAAACACGTAGACGAAAACAAAATTTTTTTATTTGTTTATTTGTATGTTTTCATTGTCTTGCTTTGCTTTATTTTGTTTTGTTTTTAGTAGGAAAAGAAAATAAAGCAACAAAGCATAATTGACAAGCGGAGAATACAAGAAGAATAATCGTATTACAATAACACTTAATTAGGAAAGAAAACATGGTTCAGGATCTCACAATTTAGTTGTTTTCTTTGTATTTTATTTTTTGTTTTTAGAAATATTTCTTTAAACCTTAAATTCACTGAAAACTTCTTATATTTATTCGCAGAAATTGTTTCCTATCTTGACCGAGCTGCAGGTATTGCACAATAATATTCCCCTCAATCTTATCAGATTATCAGAAGGACCGAACTTAAACACTACAGTAAAGCTGACTAGGTTTTAATGGGTATTCTCCACGATTTAGCACAATGTGTATACCCGGATGGACTTAACTGGTCTGAAACCCCATTGATAACATCCAATAGAAGTTCAGATGAATGATTTTAATTGTTTACAAAATACAAGCTTATATGTGACAGGGAGAGATAACTCTGTAGTTGACGCAAATCGTGGAGACTTCCATTTTCAGTACAGAAGAGAGGACATCTGAGCATTCAATCATTGGACACACTTTCCTTCAGCCATGCACCTTACCATCTCTTTACCTACCTCAACAATTTAGTGAGAAGGCCATCAGTCTTATCAGCCTTGTTATCTTTAAGTAACTGAATCGAGACTTTGCGCCTTCAGTGCTGGACGGTGGAACCCCCAATATGTCATTATTGATTGGTTTCGGTTTTCATCATCTTCTTGAATAGTGGAATTGTGTCGTTTTCGTAATCTATATGGTCAGTTTAAATTTCTTTCACTTGAAATGAGCATGATCTCAAATCCCTCAAATCAAAGTGGCACGAGATGAGTGGATGTCATTGTAGTATAGTAGGTAGTGTGTTGGCTTATAAGATATGATGCCACGATTCAAATTCTGTGTCAGACATCTTCATCAAAATGAAAAACGAAAAAATATTTCTTCGGCAATTACATCTCAGCAGATTTGTGGCAAAAACTCTGAGAGTTAATAAAACTGCCATGAAAAGTTTCCTAAAAATCTGTCGTGTGTAGTCGACTTTAAACTGTAGATCCCGCACTCAAATTAACACACGCAATGTAAATGGCGTAAGAAGCTAGTTCGTAATCCTGGCTGAATGTTTGTAATGATTAATTGTGTACGTGTGTACATACGTATGTATCAATTATTATAGACAAATTAAAAGTTTAAATGTTGCTTTTGAAATTCCATTTCTATATCTAGTTTAACAACTATGTTAGTTTTCTGACGATAGCACAACATGTGTGTATGTTTAGACAGATGTTACCACTCCTGTTTAACGTCAAACAATTTTACCAATTCTGTGTGGTTTGTTGTCTATTTTAACAATTCTTGTTATGCTTTGTCGTAACTTCAAAGAACCAACCAATCAAATTTGTTACAAAGTCAACCACACACACACACAATTGTTCCGGTTAGAAAGGAAATACAATTTCATAAATAAAAAAAATTAATGCTTTTCGTAAATCATCAATTTCAGGTACATAATTCGCCATCTTTAACCCGATGAGAATGATTTTAAGATGTATGGAAATATAAGTTAGACATTTTTCTAAAGACCTTGAGTCTATCAAGCATTGGATTTATACGTAATATTAGGCAGATTTAACTCTGGATGTCTCGGCATGATTCAGACTTTAAAACATATCACCATAAAAGCAAAGCCTGGATTTGTCAGCTGAACGACTCGTGCAGTATAGAATTGTTTAAGGCGAATTGGAATGTATGGCAACCAGGATTTTATGATTAATTGTAGACGGAAAGGGATTGTTTGTGTGTCTCTAAGAGTTGTAAAAAGTTATTTTTGTTATTATAAATTTGTTATTTTTGCATTAAGGTTGTGCTTTCAAATGCAGTGGATTTGCGAAAAATGTTTAGATACTGTTGACATAATTCTAAGCACTAAACAGAGTTTTGCTTTACTTTACTTGTCCATTCTTTTACGTAAGCTCTTGTTATTTGTATATTATTGTATATACTTGATGTTTTCGTATATAGAAAATATAAAAGAACGTATTAAAAAATTGACTTCCTAACTTAAATTAAATGAATTTCAGAATCAGCTTAAAAAGTCTAACAACCTTAGAAAATAACATTCGACATTCAACGATATCTCCGAGAAAACAAATGTAATGCAATGATTCAAAAAATGTTCTCAATAGTAAAATTGCCTGATTTTAAGACAAAAAAAGTCCATTATTTAGGATATATGAAAATTTTAAATGTGTTAAAAAACCACTAGAGATATTATGGCTAATTTCCTATTTAATTGAATTTCTGACATATTACTCATACGTACCATATTACATGTACTAGAATAGTTACCCTGAAAAGTACGCAATAAAAAATCTTTGATTTAGTCATGTTTGAATCTAATTTAATTCGATATCACTCATACGCAGTGTTACCAAATTTTTTTCAAAATTTCCCGTCAAATTGGACTTTAAAAATCGCCAGAAATCGCTGAATTAAATTTTTACAAAACCGTCAGAAACCCGTCAAATAAATAGTTTGAAAATTTTAAATTGACGTTAAATAAAATAAAATGTAAATAATTAAAATAAAATTTAAATAATTACACATATTTTTTATTGAATTGTTTTTTCAATTATGTTTAATAATTTACAAACAAAATTAGGTATTTTCACAAATATAGTGCCAGTCTTCTGCATTTTGTTTATAAGTGGTCATTGTACCTACTTTGTTGATACTACGGTTTATGTTTTTGGGTTTCTCCGTGATTAATTAAATCGCTCAACATTCCGGATAAGGCACATTTGCAATACTTGCAAAAACTTTTTGTATGATCTTTTTCATTTTTTGTTAGCCATCCTTTTAGTTTATAATGGTGCAGCCATTCGTTTCGAAACTTTTGTGGATACTAAGGTGCGATAACTTTTTAAAGAGAATATTCAATTTATATGTAAATTTTAAATTTATATTCATATAATTTATGTTGTAACAATTCTTCCTTCTTATTTTAAACACTAAAGTGTTGTGTTTCACCTTCATTTGAAATCGATTTCAACTTTACGTTTTCGATTTTTTCTTTGTACTTTTTCTACTAACCGTTATTCGACTCTCGAATACAAATAGATGGTTGCATTTTATCTTACTTATATCATATAATTCAACCTTGGAAAAAACGCGAAAAAAAACGCTAAAGAGCTGCAAAAAACTCCAGACTTCACGCTAACCGCTAAAAAGCATTTTTTCCCGTAATTGGTATTGCAAAAACGTCAGATTTGAAAAAATCGGGAAAAACGTCAAATTGGCAACAATGCCCATACGTCACATATGTACTTATCATGAATGAATTTTACATATTGAATATGAGACATGTTGTGTGTAAATATAATCGATGGGCCATTTAAAAGTTTAAATTTCAAAATGCAATAAAACAAAAACGGTTTGAAATTTTCCACATTTATTTATTTTTTGTTGTTGCCTCGGCTGTTCTGACACTACCTCATTCAATCGGACCAAATTTCGGTCACATCTTCGAGTGTATGGGGTCGTACCTCGTCAATGGCTTTACGAATCTTGGCCTTCAAACGCTCAATTGTCCCTGGATTATTGGCATAATACTTTCCTTTAACGACGCCCCACAAAAATTAGTCCAACGGTGTCAAATGTCAGCTTCTTGGAGGCCAATTGACTTGATGAAACGACTTAAATAAACGTTTGACTTAATAAATCCAATGTGGCATGAGATGTATGGCAAGTTGCATCATCCCGTTAAAATCAAACATCATTCACATCAATACCATGAAGAGCGGGTACAAAAAAATCGGTTATCATGGTGCGATAGTTGTCTCCATTGACCATAATGGTTGTGCCGTCCTCATTTTCAAAGACGTATGGGCCAATGATGCCTCAGTCACTCGTAATGGGTGCATTTGTTTCTGTAAGCAATTTTGCTTATTAACATACCCCCCAAGATGAAAATAAGCTTCTTTCGAAAAGATGTTTTTTTTTGGCAAAATCTACGTCCCCACGTTGCTCAAGCGCAAACCGATACATTACTTTCAGTAAAGACATGACATAAGTATTGCCAGATACGATATGGTTCAAATTTAAACCGATAGATGGCCCACCCGATACAAGTATACGATATACAATACTTAATGAGTTTCTTGAAAATGGCTTCGGAGGAGTTAGATAAGCTGCAGTAGTATATGTGTGTCAATGAGGACCTGTCTAATACATGCATACATACATACATAATTGGTCATTACTACCCTTCAGTCACATTACGACCTAGTTTCTCACACCACTTATGTTTTATGCGTTATTTTTTATACGTGAGTGGCGGGAGGTACAGTTTGAAGTCGACTCCGAACGACAGTTTTTTGAGAAACTTTTTCATGGCAATTTTATTTACTCTCAGAGTTTTCGTCAGAAAATCTGCTGAGATGAAGTCGCCGAAGAAATATTTTATCATATTTCGTTTTGTTGAAGACCTTGGGTTGGAACCGTGGTCTCACGTCTAATAAGGCAACACAGTACCTCTTAGCCTACGGTGACTTTAAATTCAACTATTTTATCGTTAATTGTTGTCAGAGTTTGAAAGTTTCGTTGGAAGACAAATTAGAATAGAATAAAAGTCTTCCCTGGCTCTTCCAATGTAAACAAACTCAGATAAAATTTTCATACTCATTTAACATTAAACCATTAATAAAGACAATGACTTTTGACAATTTTTTATTTTTATTTTTCATTTGTTCTCCTCACTCAAAATCAATAGCACGAGTGCAGACATCAAATTTGGCTCTACTCTGCGTAACATTATTTATGCTACAGAAACCGATGCCAATAAAACCTTTTAAAAATATGGTTGAGAAAAGGTTAGAAAAGATTTTTATTGTTTTTGAGTATTTTGTCTAGACACCATCATCGATAATACTTTACGCTCTATTTAATTATGAAAAAGGATACTTTTTCCCTTTTTAAAAAAAGGCAATTGCTTGAATGAAAGCTTTGATTTCGCCTTGTACTACGAAATTAATTGACTTTAAAAGACTGGGTAATTAAATTCTTGTTTTGGTCCTTCTTTTTTACATTTTTGTATTTTATTTACCATTTAAAATGACTAAGAAGCCCTTCATGCTTTGAAAACCTTAAACTTTTTAAATTAATACACTCACCTACATTTAAAAACTGTACGATAAAGGATTTTATCAAATTCATAAAATTATTAATCATGCAAATTCTTAAATAAAGCTACGGGCATTATCAAAAGAAAGGACACACTGAAGCTATAAAAATTCACTTCAAAAATCTTTGCTTAAGAAAATATTGATTACAATATGATTACAAGAATTTAACAAAAAGATTTTTTTTGTTTTCATATTTTGTCAAATCGTTTAAACAAAATTAGATGTGGGTTTAAATGTGGCGTAATTGTCTATTTTTTTTTGATTACAGTTCATTGAGGTCACTCAGATGTTGCATCGATTCCGTTTCTTTCACATTCTTGCAGGAATGAAAGGACTAATTCGAGGAAGTCCTGTCATCGATTTGTGTGACCAACTGTCAAAAGCGCGCAAGAAGCAGAGACGCCAGACCGAAATTCGTTAATCGTGTTTTTAATGGCCAATTAAATAAGAAAGTAAGTAAGTCAGACGTCTATCGAATTTACTTATTTAAACGAACGGAAAAGCGTATTTCACTGTGTAATGTAAAAGTTACTTGAAGACATATTTTCATTTGTCTTTGTTCTCCACATATATAACAATTTTTTAACAATAAAATTGGGTCCGGCAAGTAACAGGAGGCTTCTTTAAGGGTTCTTAAGCATGTTGTAGAAAACAGTGTCGACAGAAAAGGTAGGAGTATGAGTATGTCTATTTTTTGGCATATCCGAAGTACATACCAGAGATCAGCAATGATTCGTTTTTTCGCTACTCATAATTACTCAGGAAATTTCGAGCATGAGTGAGTCAAGAGTATTGAAATTCAACTACTCTGGTTCATTCGTACTCACTACAACTTTGATTTAAAAGTAGAGGTTGCAATGAGTATGAGTACAATGTTGACATCAAACTCATAACATTCGAAATATGTTTGATTCATACGCCTACTCATTCTGATTCATTAATTTTAGAAAATGATTCGAGTGATTCGAATCATTCATCAAAATTTACAGTCTTATTTGTTGTTGCATTTACAAAAAACGAAGAAAGAAAAGGACAAAGACAGCAACCAAAGCAAACACACAACCTTCTAGTGAGTATTGTAGTGTTCGTATGCGAATTATACTTATTTTGCGATTCTTGTAAATGTTGAGTCATGGAGAGTCGAAATCAACAACATCAGGAGTATTGTTAAGTATTAGTACAATGAGTACTTTAAACTTTGAATATGAGTAGTATGATATTAAAATAAGTATTAATGCGTATAAGTATCAGAAATTATGAGTATGATTCGAATCTACTTATATTTTTGAATACTCATTGTTGATCTCTGGTACATACACGAATGTAAAACAAGTTCTATTTACTTCTGTGGACTACCGACTGATATCAGTTTGAAGTAACAAGATGTTTCATTGAAGTTCTTATGTATGCTGAGGAAAATAGTGTGAACAGTTAAGGTAGGAGTATGAGCGTGTGTTCAAGTACATACAAGAATATAAAACAGTTTCCAAATACATACCGACCGATATCAGTTTGAGACGGTTAATAGAGTCAACTTCAATAAAAAAATATCTTCATACCATTATGCAGAAGATTAATAAGTAGGCTTAGATTCAATTGAAGTATTAGGCCTTCAAGGCAACCTTATCGAATACTTGTGCTCTTAAACACTTTGTGCTGTATTTCCACGAAAATTAATACGTCTCTGATGTAAAGTGCATTACAGATGAGAAACAGCGCCCAATAACTATCATAAATATTTAAAAATTTAACAATAAATATAATAAAATATCCATTTAATTGATTAAATATGTAAAGCCCTGTTACTCTTTTACTTTCAATAAATTGATTAAATTTTTATAAAGAAGCCAATACAAAATATATTTCAAAAATTAATAAAATATTCCCGTCGTTTACATTTGTATGCACTTAAATGCATGGACATACCATTTGTTATGTATGAATTTCAATCCATTATGTTGTGAATCAAAAAAAATAAAATAATGGAAATAAATACTAAAACAAAGGCAAAAGTTCCATTTAAAAGTTGAATAAGAAAGTTGTAAAACCAAAAATAAATATTTTCGTTTGTGCAACAGTTTGACTGTGAAGTTTTACAAAATATGCATCAACATAGTATTGCTGCTGGATTTGAATGCGCTGTGTATGATAAGTTCATTGTAAATTTTTTCATAAAGTTTAACCCTGTTTAATGAGTAAGATAAGGAAAGGAGGAAAACTTTTGAATTTCATTTAAAACGAATGGGCAGATGGAGAATGATTTCAGGAATTCAGGAAAAAGAAGTTGTATATGTCGACAGAAATAAAATGTAATCTATACAGCAATCGAATCTATCAAGAGCCCCACAGCTAAGTTAATATGAAGACTATTTGAATGCCGTAATCAAGATTCCACCATTAGATAAAGAAACTTACGCTGGAAAAACTGTGACAATGGTTAACTTTCTTTTTAAACTTTGATGAAAGACAGGTGTTTGATAAGAGCTTTCGATATTCATCAAACTGTGATATCTTTCAAGCTCAAAGAAGCACTGTTAACTGCCTTTACATATCCTATACATGCACATCAGAGATCAGCGATGAGTATTCAAAAACATGAGTAGATTCGAATCTTAATTTCTGATACCTATATTCAAAGTTTGAAGTACTCATCGTACTCATACGTATTCATGCGTATTGAACTTGTTGATTTCGACTCTCCATAACTCAACATTTACAAGAATCACAAAATAAGTATTATTCCCTTACGAACACTACATTACTCACTAGAAGGTTTTGTGTTTGCTTTGCTTGTTGCCTTTGTCTTTTTCTTTCTGCTTTTTTTGTAAATGCAGTAACAACTAAGACTAAAAATTTTGATGAATGATTTGAATCACTCGAATCATTTGTGAGTTTTATAAATATTTTTCTAAATTTATGAATCTGAATGAGTAGGCATATGAATCAAACATATTTCGAATGGTATGAGTTCGATATCAACGTTGCACTCTTACTCATTGCACTCATACTTATAAATCAATGTTGTAGTGAGTACGAATGAATCAGAATCATACTCGAAATTTCATGAGTACTTATGAGTAGCAAAAATTGATCGCTGATCTGAGCTTTTGCTGTTGATAACGGCCATCATGAAGAAGCTAAATCTATCAAACTGATTACTTCACTCTGTTTCGCCAAATCGCCATTGATTGTGGTCAGCATTTAAGTCCATAGTGATGCCACAGTTATTCCAACCCTGGTTCTGTCTTGCTATTGCATACATAACATAATTGGCCATTACAAAACTTCAGTTAGGATTACGACCAAGCTTCTCACACCACTCATGTTGTGTGTGTTAATTTTATACATGAGTGCCGGGACCTACAGTTTAAAGACCACTCCGAACGGGTTACACTTAGAGTTTTTGGTGGAAGATTGCTAAGAGGAGGCGCCAAAGGAATACTTTTTCATATTTCATTTTGATTTAGAATGACTGAGCTCTGGTTTGAGCCACGAGCTCGCGTCTAATAATCCAACACACTACCAATATACTACAGCGTCTAAATATGTACAGATATTAAATACCAGATTTATAAAAATATATGTGTGTATGTGTGTGTAGAGTAAAATACATTCGTCCATTGAAAAAGTGTAGGCATTAAGGCATAGAAAATATTTCAAGTGGATATTTAACATTTTTGCATTTAAAAATGAAGTTACAAAAATATTTTGCTGTTGTAAAAAACACAAGTGTATTTAAGGACTTATGCCACTGAAGGAGATGTTATGGCAACTCAAGTATTGTATTTAGGTAAGTAGAGTAGAGTCGAGTCGAAGGAAGCACTTAAGAAACTTAAAACAATGTGAACAACAATTTGAAAAACCAAAAGAACTTCAAATAATAGATGAAAAACAAACATACGTAAAAACTTATTAGTTTCTGTTAACTGGGTAAAGTATTTAAATAAAATTTAAATAAAATTGTTTTATTTTTAGAATTCTCTTTAATTTTATGTTCTTTTTGTTTCTTTAAGGAACATAGAATCATCACAAAGAATTTCTGCTGGTTATCGCACAGCTATACTGCTTTAAATTGATGGTATCAGCTCTTCTGAGACCATTATTAAAAAATAAAGCTGTAATATTTTTGGGAAGTGCACGATGCAATTAAAAGACGATGTTTAGTAATCGGCGGTTATAATGAGACTGAGTTTTATTTTAATAATATACTTAAGAGATAATCAATTAGATGTTATGTATTTTATGTATTCATGCAAACATATAATGTATGTAAATATATAACATCTCTTCCCTTCTTGATAATAATAATCATAGTAATAATAAATCATAACAATAGTAGCAAACTACTAAGATTATATTTTAATATTTTAAATATTTTAAAAGAATAATGAATTCAATTCAATTTAAGTTATGTATGTGTAGATATAAATACAAATATTCAATATTTAAGTGTTCCAATTAGTAATACAATTTATATAAAAATATCAATTATTATGAATATATTTTTATATATATCTATTATATTGCTTTTATATAAATATTTTTTTTTTTAATATAGAAATTATTTATTTAAAATTTCTATTGTTTTCTGAAATCTTCTGCTTCGTATCTGTCAACCGGTTTCCGTGGTCGTTCACTTCTGCGTAAGCTTGTTTCTGGGGTGTTGTTGTTTTTACAGTTGTGCTCTGTTGAATCCGGTGAGTGTTGATTACTATCTTGTAAACTATTGTTACCCTGTAATATAGGATGGTAATCACTGTGACAGCTATTCGCTCGTTGTAAGATTTTATGTCGCTGCATTCTGTGATTATTACTATTTAGCCCAGTTTGGTGAAGTGGTTCATCGTCTACCCGGTGTTTTAATTGATTTTGGTGACGTTTAAGGTAACCGCAAGGTGTTCGTACTATGTACAACATTCTTCCCAATTGTTTTGTTACCTCAGCGGGAATCCATTTAGGGCCGCGGGAAAAATTGCGCGCGAAAACAGTTTGTGAGCGATAAAACTTATTTTGTATATTTTCATCGTTGCTTGGCAGCTTTTTGAATGACGATATTAGGCTCAAAATTGTACGTGGAACACGACCATGAAGTATCTCGGCAGGAGATTTTCTATCATGATTGCGTATGAATCGATAAGTTGATAAATATTTGTTTACTGAATTTTTTAAAGGCAACCCATCTTCCAAGTTTTTCTTTACAGCAGTTTTAAAGGTACGAACAAAACGTTAGGCGAGACCGTTGGAAGGAGGATGAAACGGGGCGGTAGTGATATGCTTGATTGCATTTTCGGCACAAAAGTTTTTAAAATCTTCAGACACCAATTGCGGCCCGTTGTCACTCACAATTACATTTGGCAACCCCTCAATAGCAAAAATAGATGATAACGCCAATATTGTATCTTTACTTGTTGTGTGTTTTAATTGTACTACAAAGGGAAATTGCGAAAAAGCATCAATGCAAATAAGCCACATATAGTTAAAGATTGGGCCAGCAAAATCAATGTGTATGCGATCCCAGGGTCCAGTTGGTGATGGCCAGGGTAAATAAATTTGCTTTGGGCTTGGACCAATCTCATTACAAACTTTGCATTTTGCTGCGATATCTTCGATTTGTTTATCTATTTTGGGCCACCAACAATGCTTGCGTGCTAATTGCTTCATTTTTACCGTCCCCCAGTGTCCTTCGTGGAGAAGTTTTAATATATGATTTTGTAATTCCGTAGGTATAACTACACGAAAATCAAATCCATTTCCCTGTAAACAAAGTAATTCATTTTGTAGAGTTAACTGAAGTTTACGATTATAGTATGGGGACAATTCTGGATCATTGTTACGTTCCGGCCAACCGTTTAAGACATGATATTTTACCTTTTGTAAGACCTTATCTCTACTTGCGCTCTTTAGTATTTGATCAGCATTTATAGGCGTTGTTAATATTTCACTAACATTTAGACAATTTTCTATCTGGTCAAATTCGGGATCTGGACCTAAGGGTAATCTTGAAAGGGCGTCAGCATTAGCATTTTCTTTGCTTTTACGGTACTTAATTTCAAATGTATACGCCATTAGTGTAATTGCCCAGCGTTGTAGTCGTTGTAAAGTCGATATTGGTAGATGCTTAGCTGGGTTAAAAATACTAACAAGAGGTTTGTGGTCTGTAATTAATATAAATTTTCGCCCATAAACATATTGGTGGAATTTCGTAACTCCAAATATAATAGATAATGCCTCTTTTTCAATCTGGGCGTAATGGGTTTCATGCATATTTAAAGTTTTTGAGGCGAACGCAATCGGTTTCTCTGACCCGTCAGGATATACGTGTGATAACACGGCACCAATTCCGTATGACGATGCATCGGTAGCTAAAAGCAAAGGCAGATTTTCTTGATAATGAGCTAACTCAGTAGCCTTTACAATATGGCTTTTCAATTCATTAAAAGAATATTCTTGTTCTTTTCCCCAATGAAAAGGAACATCTTTGCGGCGTAATTTATTAATCGGTGCAGCTAGTGTTGAAAACTTCGGAATAAAATTATGATAATAGGTTATTTTGCCTATAAAAGTTTCCAATTCTTTTAAATTTTGCGGACGCTTAAGATTTTCCACAGCCTTAACACCTTGCTCGTCTGGCAAAATACCTGATGCACTTATTTTTCGACCTAAATAAACAATTTGTTTCTGGAAGAATAAACATTTTTCTTTTTTACAACAAATACCATTATCTTTTAAAATTGTAAGCACTTTTTCAAGTCGTTCGAGATGTTTTTCAAATGTTGGAGCTGTGATGATAATATCATCAAGATAATTTTCACACCCATCTATATTTTGGAGTAATTGTTCAATATATTTTTGAAATATAGCAGGTGCGCTAGCAATGCCATATGGAAGCCGCTGGTACTGAAAAAGTCCGAAAGGCGTATTAATTACAAGTACCTTCTTCGACTGTTCGTCTAATTCCATTTGCAAATATGCATCTTTTAAATCTATTTTCGAAAATAGCTTCCCGAATCTCATTTTATAAAACAAGTTTTCCCGAGTTGGCAATGGGTATTGCTCGATATCAATTTGCATGTTGACAGCTAATTTAAAGTCGGCACACACACGTACACTTCCGTCAGGTTTCTTTGCGATTACAATAGGCGATGCCCAATCGCTAAACTTTATTGGTTCTATGATGCCTAAGACAACTAAACGATTTATTTCTTCTTTGAATTTAGGCATCAAGGCAAATGGAACTTGCCTGCTTTTAAAAAATTTTGGGGTTGCATTTTCCTTCAAATGAATCGTTGCTTTAAAATTCTTTATAGTGCCTATTGCTGGCCTAAAGATTTCTTTGTATTTTTCGAAAATATTTGTTGTATTTGTCATTGATACTGCATTAATTTTATTTATTGTGAAAACAAAAAGCTGAAACAAATCTGCACCGAATAAATTATTACTTTGCTGGATATCTGCTACGATTAACAAAATGTTTTTTATTATATTACCGCATTTGGCTTGCAAATTTAGTTCACCCATAATAGGAATTTCATTCTTACCGAACCCATGTAAAATTTTGGTAGAATTCTTTAACATTGGCCTTCCTAAAAAATTGTAGGTTTGCTTTGAAATAATGGATGTAGTGGCCCCGAAGTCCATCTGAAATTTTACTCTTTTATTTAAAATTTCTAAGTGAATAAATATTTTATTATCTTTATTAAATACAACACCAGTGATTTGCTCTCTGTTGTTCTCATTGTTCTTTATTTCTTTTTTAACATTACTTTCTTTTTTTAGTGTGATCATTAACACATCACTTGCTTCTACAAAATTATTTTCGTTGTTGTAATTCTTATTATTTTTTGCTCGATTTTCTACATATTTATTTCTTCTATTTTCTTTATTTTTTGACAAACAAACTGGGGCTATATGACCGGTTTTACCACATTGATGGCAAATAGCATTTTTAAATCGACAATTATTGCGGGGGTGCGACGTGAAACAACCTGAGCACCATTTGAGTTTTTGTTTTTCAGAATTCTTATTTCTAACGGCATTTTTAAATCTGTAATTTGTTTGTTGAACAACTTTATTATTTTTTTTACTGGAAACTGTGTTAACATCATTTTCTTCAAAATTTGTGTCTTTTAATTTTATTGCTGCTATTGTTTTTATTGTGGCTTCATGTGCATCAGCTATTATTAATATGTCAGCCAAAGACGGCTGAACTTTTTGCAAACATGCTGTCCGTACAGCATCATGAGGTGTATTTAAAATCACTTGATCACGAATCATTTCATCGACGTAGCTGTTATTACAGTTTCCTGCTCCACAAACGAATTTGCACTGTCGAGCTATACCCCTAAGATTTGCTATCCAATCTTTATAAGATTGATTTGGCTGCATAACACATCTATTAAATTCCAAACGGGCGGCTACGCTATGGATCTTTTCTTCAAAATGAGTTGCTAATTTTGCAGTAATTTCTTCAAATGTTTTTCCATTTAAATCATCGCTCCCGAATAGCTTTTTTGTTAATTCGAAAGTGTCACTGCCAATCCAAGACAAAAAAAATGATTTTTTCTTTTCAGGCTTAGTGATCGAGTAAGCATTAAAATGTTGATTCAATTGCTCCAAATAGGTAGTAAAATTCTGTTGGTCTTTATTAAAACTATGGAATGCAGGTGGTGGTGGTGTTTGCTGTGTCGATGATGATGTCGGTTCCCGTAACATTTGAGCCATAAAATTTTGCTGATCCGCTAACATTTTACTCATAAATTCTTGCTGCTGTTTAATTATTTTTTGAAAAAAATCACTGTCAATTGGCATATTTAATTTTTATTTAACGACCGTACGGAATTAGAAAAAAAAAACAACTTTTAAGGTATTAATCTACCGCTACTTTACAAAAATAACCGTGTCCTCGTCGCCACAGTAATATTTTTGGGAAGTGCACGATGCAATTAAAAGACGATGTTTAGTAATCGGCGGTTATAATGAGACTGAGTTTTATTTTAATAATATACTTAAGAGATAATCAATTAGATGTTATGTATTTTATGTATTCATGCAAACATATAATGTATGTAAATATATAACAAAAGCCCTATGACATATTTAGACTATAATGCAGATCAAACAGTCACTTTTTCTGTATGCAATGCTTTTTAATCTATCATTTCTGGGTTTGCCTAATTGCGAAGAATTGCGGAAGAAATTTTTGCTCCAAGAATCAGTTCTGAAATAATATATCGCCCTATGTATTACCAGCTGACTTTAATTGCTGCGTGACTTGGACATTGTTTAAGCGTAAGATAGGCTCCTTTGCTGAGCATACCGAAAAATCCACAAATTCACTAACAGAGGCGACATTTTCAGCCATGGGTACATTGTGATAATGTGAAAGCTTCAGAATATCAGTAATGCTTACAACTTCTACAATTCTTTATAATTTCTACAATTCGAGAGGGTCACCCCGCTCAGGTGTAGAGAGTAGTGTTTTGGACATTAGATTTGAATGTCTTTATATTATAAGTAAGCAGATGGTGGACTTAAGATTGAAGTCTGTCTGAAAGCATGATGCCAATCTCTAAAAACGGGTGTGCTCTATGTGACATGTACTACGTGTATTACGTAAAAATAAGCAAACAATTGGGAAGTGGTCCGTTTATTTCCCTCGAGCACCATCCGTTGATGTAGCGAAAGGACTGCAAAACACAAAGCTTATTCTAGGTGTTCTAATGAATCAATAAAGTGGGTTACTCTATTGTCATAAGCACTTTCGCTCTCTTTTTTAAGCCTTAAAATAGCCTTCGAGGCATCGCCCTATACATGAAAGTTGTTTGTCATTTTCTGTCAAGCATAAGTGTAAATAGTAAGGAGATAGAATGAAAACCGAGCACTTAAGGCCATTTGCGATAATTGAAAAATTGCACGTTTCAGTGAACATCTCAATGAATTCGATGGACCAAGTGCATCAACAATATTGACTCTATTCATATGACCCCAATTGGAGATTGACTATAGGTCGGATGTTAGTGTGTGATTCATATTAACCCTTAGAGTACGACACTCGTTTTTTGACATAAAGGACGGAGTGGGGTCACTAAGGTCTCCCAAAGAAAAATGGGCTTTTGTTGTTTATATGTTCGCATAAAAAAACTAAAAATATTATTTTAAAAGTAAAAAATTATTATTTAATTTGTTTTCAGTTTTTATTTTTAATTATCACATCAAAACGTATTAATTTTAAAACATTTCATGTTACAATTATAATTAAGGAACACAAAATTAGGAATTCAATTCTTTTCTAAATAATAAAAAACAATAAATAAAAAAAATATAATAATTCAATGCCTATAATGTGAATAAGTATAATAATTTAATGCATCATCCCTCAGTCAATCGATTTCACTTAAATCTTTATTCAGAATAACTAGAATCATTTTGACAAACGATTTTCTTTTCTTCCGTTCTATGTTCATTGCACACAAAGTTAGAGCATGTTGAACATTTCAAAGTCCAAACTCTGTCAGACTTGGCGGTGCAATATTCCGCATTCAAGAGAAAAGCATCATCATTTTCAATTTCATCAATATCCGGAAGAATATCTTCTGCTTGTTCTTCTTCTTCTTCAATCTCGTCTTCCGTTTCACTATCTTCACTTACATAATTACTATCTACATAATTAGAGTTGTCACTGTCCCAATCTAATTCTATATCATTAGGATAGATAGTCGCCGAAGAAATACTTTTTGTATTTTGTTTTGATGTCTGGCCTGGGGTTTAAACCCTGGCTTTAGGTCTAATAAGCCAACACACTACATACTAGACTACGGCGACTAACGGATAAGTAAATCTAAATGCGAAATGCCCCATGTTTAAGCGTAAGATAGGCTCCTTTGCTGAGCATACCGATATAAAAATATCGATTATTTTTACATTTAAAATTTCACAATTTAAAATTCATAAAATTGTTTTCACGTATTGGGGGTTACCTAGATTTTTGCTGTGCACTGTACATCCACATAACAAATTTAAAAAAATTTGAGTATACGAACTTTTTGCATATCATATTTACTTTTTTGGTTCTGATATCTCTTATTTACAAATAATGTGTCCCATATTTTTTGATTAAATCAATTAAATGTCTTGCAAATATTTGGTTTAAAAAGAATTCTAATAATTTATCATTATTTTCCTTTGAAAGCGGTTGGTTAAATTTACAATAAATTTAAAGTCGATGATGTAAAAGAAATAAAAAAAAGATTTCTAGCAATTCCATTTCATTTGTATATCTGCCTTAAATAATCAAAATTTGTTTTTAAAAAAAGTTTTTGCACGTAATTGATCTTTTTTGTGATTTTCATTTTATAAAACATTAAAAATTTTGTTAACATAATGGTTTTAATTAAACAATACATACAGTGGTGGCCACGAATTTAAGACACGACATATGACTGATTTAGTTGTGATAATATTTACAATCCTGGAATATCAAAATTGATATTCTTTATTTTTCTATGTACCCTGTAATACTAAGAAAAAGTACCATTATTTTAGTTTGTTTCTTTTTACATTATGTTGCTTTTTGATCATATTATTGTAAAAACGTTTGTTTGCAATTGGCCACGAATTTAAGACATTTCAGAAATATCTGGTTTTTAAGTGATTTTTTTGGTGTTTTTTGAAGTTAAACGTTGAGCAAAGAATGTTTCGTCTAGGGCAAGAAGAAGATGTCTAAATGAGAAAAACTTGCGTGGGTGTATTGCACAACGTAAACCACTTGTGTCAAAAAAATATCAAATCCCGACTAGCATTTTGTCTTGATCTATATAATACGTAAATAAAAATTCTTAAGCAAATATAGGTAGCAAAATATTATTAATTTTTCTTCCTAATATTACTAAAATCTTAAGAAAAATATCATGGACATAAAATATTTTTGATAAGATGTAAAAATTGTCACAAATATATAAGTAAAATGTCGTGTCTTAAATTCGTGGCCACCACTGTATGTATGTACATATCTGTAGTAGGTATGTATGTGTTATTTAAAGTATAATTTGCATTGTAGACTTAGTGCTGTGAATAATAATAAGCATATCAATGTGACACTTAGAGATTTGATGAGGAAATAAGTAAAATGAGAAAATTGCTGATAAGTAACTGAACTTATTGGCAGCACATGTGCACGATATTGCAAACAAGAGTCAGGTTCAAGTGTCCCACACATTGTGCTAATCATTGGAAACTAATTCAGGCTGCATGATATAATATGTATATCGGTTTCGGTAATCCAAAATCTTCTTGATCATAACGATGTTTACCAGTTTTAAACCACACGATTTTTTTGAAAAGGGGTTGTTCCTATTTTTCCACAGGGCTAATTCCTATTATTTGAAGTCGCCGTAGTCTAGTAGGTAGTATGTTAGCTTATTAGACGTAAGACCACGATTCAAACCCAGGGTCAGACATCAAAACGAAAATATGAATAAAATATTTTTTCGGTGACTTCCTCTCAGAAGATTACTGACAAAAATTCTGAGAGTAAACAAATTATCATGAAAAGTTTATCAAAAAAAAACCTGTCGTTCGGATTCGTTCATTCATACATAAAATTAACACACACAACATAAGTGATGTGAGAAACTAGTAGTTGAGTAGAATTCAAAAATATTTTTTTTCTCGTACCTTACAAATTGGTTTTATTTGACAAAAACTGTTTTTTAATTTTCACAGAAAATTATTGAAGCGATTTTAAAAATTCAAAGTTTATGAAAAGCGGAAAGATGACCCTTTGAAACGGCGTTCATAAACATATTGTTCAAACTTATATTTTATAAGGTTTGAAAGGGTAAACTTGGAAGATATGATTTTTTTCTTATTTTTTCAAGTTTGAACATTCGTAATTGCACAATTTTATTAAAAGATATAAAATAATTGGACCCATCCTTAAAGAGCATTCTCTTGTGAAGAGATTGACATTTCGTTTGATAAAATCTTTAAATATTATTTAAAGAGTATAACAGTTGTGTCTTATTTTTTATATACATACGTTAATTTATCAAATGGACTGTAATTGCAAATATTTTTAAAATTTTTCATGGTTTTTGGTTGTTTACAGGAAAATTTGTCCTTTTCAAGTCTTACATACATTATTTAAAGAGTATAACGTGTCATATTTTTTATATACATTTATTTATCAAATGGACTTTAATTGCAACTTTTTAAAAAATTTGATGGTTCTTGGTTGTATACCGGAAAATTTGCCCCTTTCATGTCTGAGCAACTACCAGAATTCGGCTAATATATGTGTTTTTCTTAAATAATCTTATTTCGTTTTGCGCAAACATTAGTCAACTTCTGGTAATTCCTCAAACGTCAAAATGGCAAATTTCTAGATAAACAATAAAGATCCATCAAAAATTTTAAAAAAGATTTTTTTATATTTTTTTGAGATCTACTCAACTAACTGTACAATTGACACAATTCGTTTTTTGTTGCATAGTGTAATTATTGTTGGTTTTACTATATATTTACTATTTTATTTTTTTAATTGCAGTTGGTAAGTTATTTTAAATAGCATGTGAAAAAAATTATCCTTTTAAGAACAAAATACTCAACACAAATTTTTTGGTGTAAGGGTGTGCTAATTACAAGACCACCACTGTATAAGCTGAGAAGAAATGTAGTTACTTGCCTGTATTTTTTTCATTTTACTTATTTTCTATCTTTAAGTTTTACATTGGTGTCCGTATTATATCACGCATCACTGTATGTATTTCAGGTTTATGTTGTGTATGCTCTTTTAGCTTTTCCTTTTACGTTTTTTACATAATTCTATTGGATAGACCATTATTTACATTTATTTTAAATTAAATAAAATTTTTACCTTAAAAAGAGCTGAGTATTATAAATAAATTAATTTAAACATTTTATACTGTAATGGTAATTCATGCATAATAAGCAAATATTACTATGTCTATTGTGTGTAGTTTGTATATAAATTAAAATTAAAATTTAGATTTTTACATTTGCAGGGAATGAAGTAAATCAGAAACAAACATACACATCAGTCTTTCTCATGAGGCATGTACACTACATTATTAACTCCTCTTTCAGCTTTCGTAGTTAATGAAAGTAAGAAAAAGTATAAACAAAGTTTATTTGTAGGGGACACCCGGGTATGAACCGAGGACCACTCGATCTGCAGTCGAATGCTCTACCACTGAGCTATATCCCCTTGTATTTGTGTCACACCAGGCCAGTTACTGTAACTGACTCTTTCCTTCTCAAGTCCCTTGACTTTTCATAATCCATGCAGCAAATATAAAAACAATATGTGTGCCACAAGCCGCAATGTTTTCATTCAGTTTTATTTAAACTTTTGGTAGATAGAATACTGTGAATGATTTTTAGCTAAAATAGTCTTTTATATTGTTAAGTTTTTACCTTTTAAAAACGTTTAACATATGAGCTCGTAGATTGCAAAAAAAAAATAAAACTGAATTGGTGTTTAGTTTTAATTAAATTCTTATTTTTCGCACAATTCTGTGTGCCACTGTTCACAACTTGATCTAAACAACAACAATTTGCTTTGTTTGTTATTCTTCTTTACATGCTTCTGCGTAAGCACTAACAATTGTTCGTTAGATCAAACCACGTTAGATCCTTCGTTAGATCTACACACGCAACGCATCTTCACACAAGACTAACTGAATTTTTACTGATCCCGTTGCCTGCTTTATCCTGCTTTTTATATCGCAGCGTAAATAGTCTGATAGATGCTCTTGAAGGATAAGGACTTTGTCTTTGCGAAATCTCTATAAATGTAAACATGTTATTTACGTTATTGTTGTTTGTGTATTTTGTTTACGTTTGTACTTGCGCTTATCCCTATTTTATACTGATGTTGTTACTATATTTTTGTTTATTTGTTGATTATGTAAACAAGTCCATAGTTTTTGTTTTTGTAGCTTTTGTTTATCACTCTAATGTTAAACGATGTAACACGATGTACTGAATCCAGCATATCATCCTCCGTAGTCGGAATTGATTCTGACTTTCCTCTGTCTATTGTTTTGTTATATTCTAAAAATTCTTGATTTGGATCTTGGTCTGGCCAGTCTAATGTATTGTTAGTTGTTGCATCGTAGTAGAATACTTTCTAACACTTAAGGTACTATGAAATTTCAATGTATTACAGCCGTAATGCTGTACCATAGTAAGAGTGGATCTACACTGTAATTATTTGTAAAAATTGAATAATTTAATTCAATTCGAGGTCTTCAAAATGTAAGGAGACGATTAGCGATATTCATTTACTTTCAACATTACGAAATAGTAATTCCTAGATGGGTTATTTGTATTGATTATATAATACTCGTGTTTGTAGTCAAGCGATCAAATTATTCAAATAAATATTATTGTTGGTAATGACAGCTACGCGCCATGCAATTTCTTTATGAATCCAGGCATGTTCGTTGTTGGTTGCATAGTGCGTAGTCTAGTTTCATTCGAGTTTCATAAACTTCAAAATATTTTGATGTTTACTGAGATCTTTACTAACAGTTTCGCCATTTTTATGTGTATCAAATTATATGAAACATAAACGATAAAAATGTTGCGTAAACACGTTGCCTACCATAAAATTATCTGTAAACGCTGCTGAAGTCGCAGTAAGGTCACGGTTCAAACCCCAGGTCAGACATCAAAACGAAATATGAAAAAATATTTCTTCGGCGACTTCCTCTCAGCAGATTTCTGGCAAAATCTCTGAGAGTAAATAAAATTGCCATGAAAAGTTTCTCAAAAATCTGTCGTTCGGAGTCGACTTTGAACTGTGGGTCACGCCACTCATGTATAAAATTAACACAGTATGACGAAATGGCGTAATTTAGCTTAAAACTTTAGGAATTATTTCTTACACACACACTCACACATGTATTTTTCATTAATTATGGAAGTGATTGTCCATTTCTATGCTAAAATGGTGTTATATAATTTTAAAACAAGTTTATGTACATAAGTATTGTAAATACATCCCTCAATCATTATTGTGTAAGGGCTAATATTGACGTAATAATATTTGCTTGACTGCTTCATGCCAAATGTTGTTGATTTTGCAATCAAACTAAATTAAGTGTGGATTATTTCGAATTAATGAATTTATTGTGCGTCATAAATACAATTGCAGTCATATCGAATTCGTTGCAATATTTTCAATATTCAAAAAACATATGTTAACACACCTACATACATACGCAATTGGTCATTACACCCCTACAGTCAGGATGGCTTCAAAGCCATCGGTCAAGTTCTATGTGGTTTATGCACCGGCGACCACTGTAGCTGTAGGTCTGAGGAGGAGAGATATGCTGCCTTTCACTTTATGTATCAGTGTCCTACTCTTGTCATAAAGAGACGGACATTTTTGGACCTCCCACTTCTTTGATCGAGCTCTCTAATACAAAAATTCATTAAATAGCAAAATTATTTTGCACTCGGTTTGGTTTTCTCCACAGAATGTTTGATTTCCGAGTAAAATTAAATCTGGCATCACAATGAGGCTGTGGGTCCTTTTTTAATTAAGAAAGGTCCTTCACATTTCCTAAGTTAAACTTCTTATTAACAGAAAACTTGGACCAACAATGTTCAGAAGAGCATTGGTGTTCGGAGTGTGAGATGGATAGCTAAGAATACGCCAACTAACCCGGGGAGTTGTATCAATATGTATGATGTTATCTTTGTATTTAGACCATCCATTTGTTGAAAGTACTCGTCTGAATTATTTGCCTATATGGAATACAAATAGTAGATTAGTTCTTACTAATATCATCACATATGCGGCAAAATCTTCATGAATATCGATTTAGACATGAAATTGAAATTTATATCCAATAACACTTACATACATATATACTATGAGTTACTGATTACTACATCTCTCTAATGTAAACAATTATGGTTTTATTTTAATTATACTCTATGTATTGAACAAACACAAACAAATCTAAGTGTTTTATATCTAAAGCCACAAGAATGAAAGAAAAAAAAAAACAAAAAGTTGAGCAAAAACAGTACTCATATTCAGTCATGGACGACAGCTGGTACATACAAATGCTTGTAAAACAATGTTAAGGATAATTAATTACGACATTCATTATAGAGGGAAAATGATAAAATACTCACTGAAAAAGCCATTCAGTCAGCCACCATGCAATGTTTTTATAACATGTAACACAGTCAAGACAGTCACGCACATACATAAGTATGTATATACATTCGAGATGAGCGATATTTTCAAAACTGTGATTTAATCACGGTGATTGATAATTTACTGGTAACTACAGTGATTGAAATTGCCAAATAGCAGTTACTAATAATGTCGTTCTTTCAAAATGATACATACTCAAATTTATTTCATTTTATTTTGAGCGATTATTATTTTAAAAATAATAACATTGATACTACCACTTTGATTTTGTTTAGTAGTCTTTTCGTAGTATGTATCTAGTTGCCTCTTTCTTACGACTTAAAATAATACGTTATTGTCATTATTGTTTTCTTTTGGAGTACTGTGATCACAATATTAAGTTTCACAATATTTAAGTTTCACAATCACTGTTTTAAAGCACACATCACGTTCACCGTGGTCTAGTAGGTAGTGTGTTGGCTTATTAGACGTAAAGCCAGAGTTCGAGCCCCAGGCCAAACATCAAAACAAAATACAAAAAGTATTTCTTCGGCGCCTTTCTCTCAGCAGATTTCTGGCTAAAACTCTGAGAGTAAATAAAATTGCCATGAAAAGTTTCTCAAAAATCTGTCGTTCGGAGTCGACTTTAAACTGTAGGTCCCACCACTCATGTATAAAATCAACACACACAACATAAGTGGTGTGAGAAACGAGGTCGGAATCCTCACTGAAGGGTTGTAATGACCAATTATGTATGTATGTATCACGTTCACTGAGAACAACGTTCTTCAAAAATCACTGGATCGCTCATCTCTAATATGCAGCACTGCAATAATAACTAAATTGTTCTTTAATGTCGACAAATGTATGAACAGCATTTGGTCGACCGTCATAAAGAACGAAAGAATTTGTATCCTTTTAAAAACGTTTAAAATATGAGTTGGTAGATTGCAAATAAAAATAAAAATAAATTTGTGTTTAGTTTCAGATAAATTCTTTATTGTTCGCACAATTCCATGTGCCACGGTTCGCAACTTGATTTAAACAACAACAATTTGTTTTAATTGTTATTCTTCTTTACACTCTTCAGCGTACACACTAACAATTTTTCATTAGATCTTTACAACGGAGATCTTCAAACCACGATTATTCTCTTCACACGCAACGCATCTTCACACAAGACTGACTGAATTCTTTCTGAACCCGTCGCCTGCTTTGTCTTGTTTTTTATATCTCAGGGTAAAAAGTCTGATGGATGCTCTTGAAGGAGAATGACTTTGCCTTCACGAAATTTTTATAAATGTAAACATGTTGTTTATGTTATGGATGTTTGTGTATTTTGTTTACGTTTGTCCTTGCAGTGTTGTTGTTGCTTGTTTGTTTACTTATTTATCCCCTTTTTTATACTGATGTTGCTATATTTTTGTTTATTTGTTGATCATGTAAACAAGTCCATAATTTTTGTTTTTGTAGCTTTTGTTTATCATTTTAATGTTAAACGATAACACCATTTCCATTTTCGTAATAATATTTAAGTTTCAATTTGAAAATTCTCTTCAACTACTCAACTCTCTTGTACGGTATGTCAACCGTAGAAACATAAAAAACTCTTAATTTGTTTGTTTCAGATATAAAAGTTAAAAAAGCGGTGATTAAGTAATCGACGGCAGACCAATGTAATCTGGATCCAAACCAATCAATCGATAGATTGAAATTGTTCAACAGGGTTTTCGAAATGGTTTTTATTCGGTCGAAAGAATCGTTTTGGTACAACCCCCGAGAGAATAACAAAGTTAAAGAAAATTTAAAATTTCTAAGAACGTTACGAACTTTTCTGAGAAGGTCAAGAGGTGCAATAAGTAGAATTCTTTTAAATATTTTAGAAAAGCAATAACGCGCTAGTTGTTGGTAGCTGTAAGGCCTCTGTTATTCAATATATTTGTAATGAAATCTGCAACCAGACTGTATTGAACTTCAATATCTATGCTGCTACTCCATCAATCACATAAGGCAGTTAATTGAGAATGCGATCTATTCTTTAGTGGTACCAGTATGAAAAATACGACTTCCTTTCAGCAGCTTCCTTGCAAAAACTATGAGAGTACATAAAAGTTTCCATGAATGGTTTTTCAAAAAATCTATCACTCGAAGTCGACTTTAAACCGTCGTTCCCGCAACTTATTTATAAAATTAACACACAACATGGGGGGAAGGTTCGAAGCTAGGTCTTAATCCTGATTGAAGGGTTGTAGTGACCAATTATGTATGTATGTGCGTAACATACATTCTTTCCACTCGTAACAATATGTAGGTTATTTAGCAATCTGCTTAGACAAAAAAATATTGCCTTATTTTTATTAAGGTTAAGAAGCATAATAATTCTTTTTGTTATTAAAATCAATCCAAAATGATTTGTTTTTAAGAACAGCTGTTGTGACTGCAATGAGCCAACGATACCAACTAACATTTAATTTCACTTCAGTTACAGGTTAATAAATTTTTAATTGAACGCACAGAATACATATCATATTTAAGAAATGATTGCTCAATGTTTCGAAGTTTAATTTTAGGTTGAAGGTAAAGCAATACTTTTAATGGCAAAAGAAACAAAAATTCACCAGACGACATAACTTTTTTCGTTTAGTTAGGATGTTCTGACATTTTTTTAAAAATTACTTCCAAATATTTCTTACAAAATCCAATTTGTTTAAAAGCTGTACTTGTACTTCGACTGTTGCTTACATTTTGATTAGTTGTACTGTATGACTTTATATTGTTTTCTATACTTGATTTTTAATAAAAAAAATTTATCAAACAAGGTTTTACGACTGCAAGTGACTAAATCAAATGACAGCTGATAAGATTATTAAAAAAGTTTTCTTCATTTAAAAAATATAATAAATGGCATGAACAATTTTTTAAGGTGAACATTCCCCTACAGCTACGTAGTATATTTTCGGCAATAACGAGCAATTCCTAAAGTCGACATACATCAAAGAACGCATAATAAAAAGTTTTAAAAATTTTTGCAGAAATGTTTAGAATTTAAAATGATTTATTTGTGCGAAAAAGAATTAAAAAATTAACTTCAAGGTAAGTTATTCCCGTGAGCTCCTATAAATTTAATTATTGTTGTTCGTTACAAGATAAAACCAATTTCTATGCCAGTAATCTTTTTTCTAATAATGAGCACAAACATTTTTAGCAAACATTTATAAGTTTTGAACATGAAAACAATAGCGTTATCAGTGTTAATTACCTAAAAATATAGAATTTCATTTGATATCACCTGAATAGGGCAGAGTACTAGACACGCCATTAGTTTAAATGCATGCGCTATCAATACAAATATCCTACAGAGAAGGCTACCAATGTTTTTACGGTTCATCATCGTCAAGCTTTAATACATTAGATAGGACAACAGTTACAAGGCAACTAGACGTACGTACTTTTACGGAGAATGTTAAAGCACACTATTGAAACTACGTTCACAAGTTAGCATCGCATCCAAACATCCTGGTGCTCGTACAATTAAAGGAAGAACAGTCTTAGTAGAATTGAATTAGAATAGCTCTTCAATTAGGATTACAACCTAGCTTCTTACATCACTTATGTTGTGTGTGAGAGTGTTTTATTTTTATACATGAGTGGCAGGACCTACAGTTTAAGAAACAACTTTTAATGTGTCATTCTTCCGCTATAGTCTATGTGACGTTTCCGTCTACTTTTTCAGCTTGGTATTAAACCGTGGCTCTATTGGCTAGAATATTTGCTTCCCCATTTGCGAAGACTCCTTAAGGAATAGATACCCATATAATGCGCATCGCTCTCTCCTGGAGCCATAATTAGTCGGCTTTTTACATTCCAGAAGGATTCTTATCACCGTATCCTGTTATTGTCATAAATATCATTTACCCTTGCGCTCTAGATGCGAAAATAAATCCAATTATCTTCACAGAAAATGGTAAAATATTACAAGTACTGTGATTTATAGGAAGATTTTAGTGAAAATAACATTTGAATTATATCGGATTCGTTAACGATGGATTTCGGGGCGTAGCTGTAAACCTGGTAACGAGATGGCGGATGTTCTAGTTGGGTTAGGTTCACTTTCTGAGGGCTATTTACAACTGGTCTAGATCCTCCAATTTGCCAATTATATATCTTTGTCACTATATGGGTCAGGCAGAAGGAATAGAAGTGTTGGGGTGGTTGATAGGCTTCTGTGACCCACTATATATAGCACTTGAACATATTTGCTGTTGTTTGCTAGATTTGTTGCTATTATTTCTCTTGGATATACATGTATTGAAGACATCGACTTTTCTTTTTCGGTTCCAATGAATCAGAGAAATAAACTTTCTAGGTAAAATCCATCATTACGCATGTTTACTCAGAGAGATGGTTAACGAAATCTAAATAACACATATTTCTCATTATTCGCACTCATTATTTCAACTCATAGTGCTACAACTGAAAAAGTTTAAATATTTTACGGTTTCACACGTCTTATGGCAACACGTTTAAACACTTAAATGCTGCATGAATTAAAACTAAAACGACAACTTTTCTTGTCAATTGCTTTGTGATTTTATTTGCATTTTTTTCTACGAACATACAATATAATTTGACATACAAAAAAGGGGTGAAACTAAAATAAACTTTTTACTTTCTTCGTGGAAACACATTTTGTTTATTCTGCTCCATAGGTACAGATATTACTTTCAGATGAATTAAAAGAAAAAAAATTGTTAGAAATTAAACACTAGCATCCCCCATCTTCATTTTTAATTTTTTTTCCAAAAATGGAGAATTATTACATCATTTTCAGGAAAAAATTGTTCAAGGTTTAAACAATCTATCCCATAAGCGCAGTAATATTATTGCATTATCTATAGCAATAGGCGGTGTAAATATTAGAGTGTCAGAAGCTTTTGACGTTCTGAGTGAAAATTCAGTGTAATGTTGGCTGGAACCGACACATTTTTCAGTTCCTTCTTAAGATCTTACCATCTGATCTCACTACTCCATTTATAACCGAGCGAGAATGGAATACAACTCTCATGCATGGGTCGGTGCCTCAACGTGCGTTTACAGCAGAGACCATAGTAGCTCGTTAATGACGGTAGTGTATCCAATATAAAAATATACAAGCCTAGTGTCCATAAACATTGTTCTCTCTTTCCTTCTTCCCATAATATATTTTCATAGTTCCAAACACAATGCCATCCATCCCCTGAGTGTTGGTAGCACGAAAAAAATTAACGGCGCTTCCCTTCGTTCTTCCGATGGTAATATTAGAAGCTATACTCGAATTTTTAAAATTGTCTGCAACGACAAGTGATAAATTATTCTCAACTACGAGGTTATTTAGCAGTTGTAATTTTTTGGTTTTTAAGGGGTTAAAAAGGACTAAACTACAGAAAAATCATCACAGGTATTCGAAAGTAATTTAATAATATAATAATTTACTGCCTGTTTTAACTAACATAAATTTCGAATAGTAACAATTGCAAAGTAAATACAAAGCATTAAGTGGCTTTTAATGTACTAAATAAAGAATATGTTGTAAATTTTTCATTTCCTAAAATCGTCAAAAAAAAATCATAAATCGTTATATCGTCAATATGATATTTTTGGAGCTCAAAATCGTCAAATCTAACAGCTATGCCTACAGTTTAAAGTCGACTCTGAACGATACATTTTTGAGAAACTTTTCATTGCAATTTTTATTTACTCTCAGAGTTTTTGCTAGAAATCTGCTGAGGAAGTCGCTGGAGAAATATTTCTTCATATTTCGTTTTATTGGAGATGTCTGACCTGGTCTTTGAACCGTAGCCTCGCGTCTAATAAGCAAATACACTTCCTACTAAACTACGCCGGCTTCTTTACAGGTAGGAAAACCTGTCAAGAGAGAAGTGGAGCGACCAAAAACTCGTCAAGTTATGTCTGTGAAAGACCGTTTTCTTGTGGGGGATATTCATATTCTCCTGCACTTTCTTACGGACATGTTTTACGGCGATGCATTCGGCCGATCTTGTGTTTCGTATGGATGTTGGTCGATCCTTTACCATCTACCAGTTAACACGAATTTGTTCACCACATGGCGAATAATCTCCCAGTAGAAGGACTGTGATGCTCGTAAAATTAACGAAGCACGAGCTCCGTTGCCAGAACAGAATACCCGTATTGGTAATACGACTCGAAAAAGTGCACTAAAATTAGGCCTATCGAAAAAGGTATTGTTAGGTCAGCCGCGTCCATTTCTAATCGAAACAATTGTACTTCACAATTAAAAAGTAAATTTGATCACATATCTACCACCAATTCAAATTAATGGATCATATATATATATATATATATGATATATACATATATATATCATATATATATATATATATATCATATATATAAATATAGGCTTTGTTAGAACAACTAAAAATCTTGGCGTAACTCTGAATAGGGAACTAAATTTGCCGGATCACGTCAAAATGAGCTGTGGAAAAACTTTTGGAATGCTTTGAGATATTTGGATGTCACAGTATTTTACACCAACTAATATTCGAATGCTATTAGCGAAGACATATTTACTACCGACTCTTATGTACGGATGTGAGCTGTTTGCTAGCTGCGATGCAGTTAGTAGACGAAAACTTAACGTAACTTACAAAGCTATAGCACGATAAATTTTTGGCATTAGGAGAAATAGGAACATATCGCATTTCGCCCGACTAATATATGAGCCGTTCAGTGCACAAAGTGATTAACTCCACTTTTTGAAAAATCTTAAATTTAAGTGTCAAAGCACTTGGGATAGTCATAACTTTTTATATTTATTACAACTTTCCTGAATAGTAAAAATTAACACCATTAAACGACAAAATTTTTTGGGCCATTGAATAATAAGTAATTTATTTCAGAAGACATTTTGATTAACTCCATACTCTTATGTAAATTGTTTCAATAACGTAATTCAAATGCACCACTAGCAAACGCAACGCATTTTAAAATTTACATAGTCAACTTGACCAAAATATTTCTTTAAGAGGCTGAATCAAAGTTAAAGAAGTAAAAAGAAGGCGTCTCACGAATAGAACTAAAGACCAAAGAACACGTTCTTGCACATATTACCTTCGAAAAGACAAAACTAATATTCCCGTTTGTTTTAAAGATTAGTTGAGTGACGGGCGGATACACAAGTGTTGTTCTAACCCTTTCCGACCGTATACGCACAATTGAGCGGGTGCGTTTAAGTCTCTATAATTTCTTTGATATATGACGTTATGCGACATGACCGGCAAAAAACAATTGTGTATGATCTGTATTTGTTGATCATTGTGAAGACCCGTTATCAGGTTTTGTTTTTTCATACTATTTTGGTAGTTTTAGTTGTGTACTTTCCCCAGTTGTGAAAATGAGGCGAAAGGGTAAGTTTGCATATACATTAAAATTCTACAAACGGGCTCGCAATCAAATGGCTGCCGATCGAATGGCAGCATTAGAAAAAAGTTTCGTAATTTCTTTCGATTTAGAAAAATCTTTAGGCTTTCATAAACTGACTACATCTGTAGCTTATTTTAAGCGAAATGTATGTGTTTATAATTTCGGATGTAATGAATTCAGTAAAAATATAAACCACATGTTTGTTTGGCCAGACACTGAAGGATCTTGTGGGTCTCAAGAAATTTCATACAGTCCTACAAAGTACATAAAAACTTATAGTAAAAAAATCCTTTGAAAAAATAATAACATATTCTGATTCGTGTACCGGGCAAAATAGAAATATTAAAACTTAAAAAATTTAAATACTTAATTTTACTTTATTATTTTTTCAGTTGCCAAATCGATTAACTCCACCAGTCACATGAAATTTATAACATTACTGGCATTATTTTTTTTTTGCTATTCTTTCTTATAATTTTATATACCATCAGATGAAAGCTATATATGTATTTATGTATTCTATAATATATATTTGAATTTATATTGTAAAGGGAATTTTAAAAAACAATTTACATTATTTAATCGCATTTCTCAACTTTTTGTTTTATGGAGTTAATCGATTTGTGCACTGAACGGCTCATATAATGTTACATTTGACAATTTAGTGAATTGTCGGACTCTACTCTTTCTACACAATTTAATATATAATCGACGGCCAGCCTATTTATATGAGAGATTAGTATTTTCTAGCGCGAATAGAGGGAACAAGATAAATTCCGTAAAATATAATAAGGCTATCTCTCAACAACACCTTTTCATACACTCCATCCTTCTCATTTATTCACTCAAATACAAATGATCAATAATGCAACCAATTTCATAAATGCCATTTTCAAGCGCTTTGCGCAGACAATTTTCTCTAACTTTTTTTTGATTTTTTTCCCACTTAGTCCTATTATAACTGTCATATTCTTTTTTTTAACATTATTGTGATGATGTATTTTTCCATTTCCTTACTTAATTTTCGTTTTATTTTCTTAATTTTTAGGTTTTTTTCTTTTTAATTTAATTATTTTAAATTAAATTTGTTAAATTAGTTAAAATAAATTACTCAAAATTAATGTTAATAACAATTGCTAAGCAATATTGTAATATAAGATTTATACTTGTTGTATTGTTTTGAACAAATAAATAAATAAATAAATAAAATAAAAAATAAAAATTTCAAACCATTTTTGTTTTATTGCATTTTTAAATTTAAACTTTTACATGGCCCACCCACCACTCGCATTTAATATGTAAAATTCATAATACCGAGTACATATGTGACGTATGAGTGATATTTAATTCCATTAGTTTCATACATGACAATATCAAAAAATTTTTATTGCATACTTTTCAAAGTAAATTTACTAGTACGTGTGATATGATGCGTATGAGTAATATATTTCAAATCCAATTAAATAGAAAGTATACCCTATTAAATTGGAATTAAATATTTCCAATGATATAGCCATTAAAAGCACATAAAAGTAAATAAAAAAACACCACAATTCTATGTTATATTCTAGTGGGTACTATATCATGGCCTGCATCTTCTAAATCTGCATCTAAATTTGACAAAATTTCTAACAGTTTTTGCTTAATTGCATTTTTAAATTTTAACCTTTAAATGGTCTTGCTATTGATCAGATTTTTTGACTTTCTTTCTTTAAGTTAGGAATTATTTTCGTAAACTCATCTCTTGTTGGACTCATTCCTTCCTTTTCTTCTCAAAAATATTATTCCATGCTTGCGACTTTTCGCTCAAATATTCTGAGACGGACTTGTTTTTTTCAAGTTATTCAATCACAATTCCTTGCGTTTTTAAAGGGGTTATAAGGCTATAAATTAAATAGAATCTATTGCCTCATTTAAATTGAAAGACTCCATGACGTTGACAGCAAGAGCGGTACGTGCAAATATTGCTAGAGTCTGCTGAATACGTATGGATAAGAAGTAGACCGACCCACTTCTATTCTTAAACCACCCATTGCACATTAGTGATTCTTTTTTGCCAAGGTCTCTTTTGTAGGCATGCCAAAAGACTAGGTATTCCAGGCCTGACGAGGAGGAGTAGGCTGTTTTTCACCTCATATGTCAGTACCCTAGTGCCATAAAACGGTGGAGGAATCTCTAGTTGTTTTTTTATTAAGGTTAAACAGAATAATTTTTTTTTTATTAAAATTAATCCAAAATGATTTGTTTTAAGAACAGCTGTTGTGACTGCTATGACATTTGCTTTTACTCCAGTTACAGGTTAATAAATGTTTAAAACTTTTGCCAGTGAATGCACAGAATACATACCATATTTAAGAAATGTTTGTTCAATGTTTCGAAGTTTAATTTTTAGTTGAAGGTAAAGCAATACTTTTAATGACAAAAGAAACAAAAATTCATCAGACGATATAACTTTATTCGTTTAGTTATGACATTCTGACATTTTTTTAAAAATTACTTACCCAAAATTCTCCAAAAATGAAATATAATTTCGCCAAATTCAATTTGATTAAAAGCTCTACTTGTACCTTGACTGTACATCAAAGAACGCATAATAAAAAGTTTCAAAAATTTTTGCAGAAATGTTTAGAATTTAAAATGATTTATTTCTACGCAAAAGAATTAAAAAATGAACTTCAAAGCAAGTTATTCCCGTGAGCTCCTTTAAATTTCGTTATTGTTGTTCATTATAAAATAAAACCAATTGCTAGCAATCTTTTTTTAGTAATGAGAACAAACATTTTTAACAAACATTTATAAGTTTTGAACATGAAAACAATAGCCTTATCAGCGTTAGTTACCTAAAAGTACAGGATTTTGTTTGGGATCACCTGAATAACGGAGAGTACATAAAGATATAAGATGTATACAAGACACTGCATTAGTTTAAATGCATGTGCTGTCAATACAAATATGCTACAGAGAAGACTGCCAAAGTTTTTACGATTCATCATCGTCAAGCTTTAATACATTAGAAAGGAAAATATTCACAAGGCAACTAGACGTACGTACTTTTACGGCGAAACTTAAAGAAAATTGTAGAAACTACGTATACAAGTTAGCATCCAAATATCATGGTTCTCGTACCAGGACCTTCACGCATTAAATGAATAACAGTCCCACAAGTATTGAATTAGAATATCGAGCTTTATGAAATTAATTAAAATGAGCTTGTACAACGGAAATATTAATGCATCCATACATACAGACATATTTATCATCACAACCTACATAGCTTCTCACACCACGTATGTTGTGTATGTTAATTTTGTACGTGAGTGGCGTCAAGATTACGACCTAGCTTCTGGCAGCATTTATGTTGTTTGCGTTAATTTTATACATGAGTGGTGAGACTTATAGTTTAATGTTGACTTCGAATGCAAAATTTTTGAGAAACTTTTGATGACAAATTTATTTTCGCTCAGAGTTTTGGCAAGAAGTTCGCTGAGAGGAAGCTGTGGAAAAAATATTTTTTTTTATTGTTTCGTTTTGTTCGAGATGTCTCAGCCTATTTATTTAGCTATAGTCTAAAATGTACTGGCAGACATTGAATTGTCCAAGCTCATGATAAGTAATACTCTGACCATATTGGCCAGAATATTCGCTTACTCAAGTGCGATCACTCCTTGATTACTAGGTACTCATATAACGCGCATCGCTCTATGCCTGAAGCAATCGTTAGTCGCCTTTTTACATTCAAGGATGATTCTTAATACCTAATCCTGTTATTGCCTTAACTTTTAATATACTAATCGAAATCTATGCAGCAAATGGTAAAAATTACAAAGAATATCCCGATTTATAGGAAAGTTTTAGTGAAAATAGCTCGATGCGAATGTGCCATACGTGTCAATAGTTTGCATGCGACATTGTTTTTCAATATTTCCCACTGAATAAGCGTAAATGAGGTTATGGATATTGAGTAGGCGCTTTTTAGAGGGTTTAGAATCTCTGTCTAGAGCTGACATAAGAGTTCACTAGAGGCTTACAAATAGTTTGAGCTTTTTGAGAAGTGCCAAAATTTTTTCGTGCGCACTAACTATTTTAACTCAAATTGCTACAACTGAAAATGGTAAACTATTTTACGGTTTCACACGTCTTATGATAACACGTTAAAACGACAAATTTTCTTGTCAATTACTTTGTGATTTTATTTGCATTTTTTTCTACAAACATACAATATAACTTGACGTACAAAAAAGGGGTGAAACTAAAATAAACTTTTTACTCTCTTCGTAGCAACACATTTTGTTTGTTTATTCTACTCAATGTGGTTGATATAACTTTCAGATGAATTAAAAGAAAAGTTTTTAAGTGGTTAACATTTATAACGTGAGGGTTTTTGATCAGACACAAATGCTTGTAGAGAATTTTGATTTCGTCAGACTATTGCTTTAGAGTTCGGATAGTAGAAAACCTGTAAGAAGAGAAATGGATAGAAGCAAAATTGGTCTAGTTATGGTCTGTGTAAGGCCCAGTACAAATTCCCACGGAAAGTAGCGATATTTTCGGTAGATCTTGCGTTTCATCTACATTAGTGTGATCGATCATTTACTAAGCCAGTGAACTCAAATTTATTCACTACCTTGGGAATAGTCTTTTGATAGTAGGATTGTGACGATTGTAAAATAGACGAAATGCGCGTTGTTTTGCGCGAGCAGAGTAGGCATTTTGATGTGGTAATTTGAAAAAAAGGGTACACGTAATCAACTATCGGAGTTAGGGAGTCCTTGTTAGAAAACCAGATACTTTTAGGTCTGTTAGAAACTATTTGTCTTTTTCCAAGCTAAGTCGGACGATGATTTAGTGAAAAACAAATTTCAGAATGAAAGAAATTCATTATCGAGTGATAAACAATAAATTCACACTTCACAACTTCTTTGAAAAAAGTCGAAAGGTCAAACACGAATTTCGTTCTTAATTTCCAAAATATTCATAAATTTGTTACGCATTTTTCCCAAATTTTAGGACACAGAGTTTATAACAGGAAATAGTGTGGGTACCTTGTGGTTGTTCATTTTGACTAGATGTGTTAATTTGTCAGAAATTCTAGTCTATTATGTTACGCTATACAGTGATTTCGCTCCAGAGTATCGTAGACACCACCTCTTTTAATTTTCATGAAAATTGCTACGTTGCAACAACTTTTAAGATGGTGGAAGCAGGCCTGGCTCGTGAAATCGACTACTACTACGTAATCATTGAAGATAAATGCCAATAAATGGCTCTTAAATCGATTCAATTGCATCAAAATGAATCTCATTGTATTGACTTACAATCCAGAATCGGTCTTTACACTATGCAGCTAAGTGTTTGATATAATTTAGTAAATATTTGGCCATGCTTTCCTAATCTTCCGGTACTCATCACACTACTACCCAGTATTTGTTTAATAACCTTATGAGGGTTTCCTGTAGCCTGGATCCATTATCTTAACGTTATTTTCCGTAAGCCTCTTAACCACCTATATAGGGAGTGGGCCGCAGATTTTCACTAAAAATATGTGAGGAGTACCCCTAATTGCATGCGATAATCCCAAAGGAAGACATTTTTAAACCATACCTAACGGTCTCTAGAATGCTCAACATACTATACAGACGTGCGTGAGATTTGGTTACACTACTGAGACAGACCAACCTACCTATGATACTATTAACTACAATAAGTTAGAATTTAAACAACCTACTTTAGATTTAAGTCTGTAAATCCCAAATCGCCAGTGCATCATGAAACTTATCAAATACGCACATAACATATATAATTAGGGATTACAACCTAGCTTCTCACACTGTTTATGTTGTGAGTACCAAGACCTACAGTTTAAAGTCATCTCTGAACGATAGATTTTTGAGAAACTTTTTCATGGCAATTTTATTTACTCTCAAGGTTTTTGCCAGAAATCTGTTGGGAGGCAGTTGCTGAAGAAATATTTTTCGATGAAGATGTCTGACCTGAGGTTCAAACCATGGCCTCACATCTAATAAGCCAGCACACTATCTACTAGATTACAAATCCTTATTAAATACTTTTCTGAAATTATTGTAAATAACATCAGTTTCATTGTAAAATGTCACGGATAATAATGATCGTTGAGTTAGGTTAGTGGGTGGCTTTCTGTTTACAGGCAAGTTTGAACGTTCTGTCAACCAAAAACCGATAACGTCTGTGCTGAAGTGCAGGGCACTCTCATAAAAATTGATGTATCGTCTCAATGATCACAGCTTACTTAGGTCAACACTAATATTACATATTCCGTCATATATTACAACTCCTAGTTGGTATCTCTCAATCATCACAAGAGTATAATGAAGGTTGGAATTTTTCTTAAATCGCCTTTGGCTAGACATGTTTTGTGTTTAAGTGTCTAAGAATTCTTCTCCTCAGTTTCCCAAGCGTTTCCCAAGCGCCGGACAATGGCAGAGAAAGTGGTCTGCATCCTGACAGCTTCTGAAGCTTTCCTGGTTGGGCAGATCGAGCTTGTCAGCGAAACCGCCAATATCGCAGTGTCCCGTTAGAATTCCTGTTAGAATGTGAACCGTTCTCTTGTCATAATGACAGTAAGATGAGAAAGATTTGTAGTTCGAACGTCCCCGGCCTCACATTAACCCACCCTTACCCGAACCCGGAGGGATCGTCCCCATTACGTAGGGACACGTACACACTACAGTCCAGACTGTAGCGGGTAAGGGAAAAGTAATGGCAACGAGAACATAAGTCAGCTACAGAACTTAATCACAAGCTGAATAAAGTAATAATAAACAGGAACTACCTATGACAAGAACGAAAATACATTTTTATATAATAATTTACAAATTAATGCCAGCATATAAGCTACGTTTTATATTACAAACACTACAATTAAAATCAATTAAATCATTACATAATCTACGAAAAGGAAAATTACATCCATAGTTTGTTCTATAAAAATCTAAAGAAAGAGGACGATAGTGCGGTGAAAATCTTGCTGGAATACTGAAATTCAGGTTACAAAACAAAAACTCAGAATCGATATCACCTTTAACCAGATTAAAAACAAAACAAACCCCTAAAACAGCCCTTCTACGTTCTAAACTTGGAAGTTTTATCAAAGGTATTCTAGCCTCATATGACGGAAACCCATTGGCACAATCCCATCCTAAGCCACGTAAACAGAATAATAAAAACTGCCTCTGCAAGACTCTATTGAATCACTATGACAACGATAGTATGGATTCCAATTAATAGACGCATACTCCTAAATAGGTCTAACAAGTAAAATGTATAGCAGTCTTGTTTTATAAGGATCAATGAATTCCCTAGCCCATCTTTTCACAAAACCAAGAACAGCCCGAGCCATGCCACTCATCATACTAATATGATCAATAAAAGACAATTTCATATCCAATAATACTCCCAAATCAAGAAATGTAGTCACAGTTTCCAAAGGGTAAGCATTAATCACATAAGTGGACGAAATAACATTACATTCAATACATTACAATACATTCCTAAACAATACCCTCTAGGTCCTAATAGAGAGGTAGGAGTCTAGCCAACGATGAATAATATCAGGAATACCGATTAATTAAAGTTTAAGAAGCCAAACTCTATGATCAACCTTATCAAAAGCTTTACTGAAATCAGAATATATTACATTAGTCCGAGCTCTGGCAAGAAAACCCCTGAAAACATGTGCAGTAAATTCAAGAAGATTAGTGACAGTCGACCTGCCTTTTAAAAAACCATGCTGGAAAGGGGATATTAAAGATCTGGTATTAAAAAAGAGATAATCCGTCACCAGTTTCTCCATCAACTTGGGAATAGCACTGAGTTTAGCAATACCCCTGTAATTTGAAATATTGGATTTATTACCCGACTTATGCAAAGGAATTATAAACGAACTCTTCATAATAAGTGGAAAATGACCAGCCCTCAGAAGCCCATTGAATATAAAGGTCAAAGGACCACTCAAGACAACAGCGCACTTTCTTAAAATACAGGCCGGTACCCCGTCAGGGCCCGGCAAGTATGTAAGTTTTAGTCCAGACAAAGACTCAAGAATAGACTCCTCATCAAATGAATATATATTAGAAATAGATACACTTCCCACTGAAGGATACGAAAAGCCGCTACTGAGATCAGGCCCCGAGTCTAACTGCCTATAAGTAGACTGAAAAAAGTCAGCAAACATATTCGAAATATCAAGGTAACTAGAGGATGATACGCCCCCATAAAACATCTCAGTGGGAAACAAAGTTGATTTGCGTTTAGCTCGAACGAAGTAGTAAAACGACTTAGGATCGCTAGCGAAGTTCGACCTGACTCTAATCATATATTCTCCATAACAGTAATGATTCATTCTACGATAATCCGCACGCGCCCTAGGGTAAAGAGCATAATCAATATCAGTACCTGATCTAGCAAACTTTTTAAATAACCTCGATTTTCTGTTCCTCAACCTTGGCAGTCTAGCCGAATTCCACGGAGGACCAGAACGCTCCAAACAACCCTTATTAATATTTCGGTAATATTTCGATGTAGCTGCAGCAATTATTTTGATGTAAGCAAACGAGGGAAACATGGGTGAAAAAATAAACTTCAATTTGTGAACATTAAAATGTAAGCGATCTTAATCAAATAAAGTTAGCGGAATTGCTTTTGTATACTTTCCACCAATTTTTGCGTTTACTCGAGTGTAATTGAGCATTAGAAAAGTTTTATAATTCCAGCAGTTAACAGAGAAAAACTTGCTTCAACATTCGCATTAAACGCAATACGCTCACTCATTTAGTTTTGCATATAGAAATACAAATAAAAATTACAGGCAAGCCCTCAACCAGACAATTTAGAAACTTTTGTCATTTTAATGCCACAAACTATTTTCCATGTGGTAGATGAGATTAACTTGATGGAAAAACTAAATATTGTATGCGGAGAAGCAAGTGGATAAAAATGAAATTATGGAATCAAGGGTAGATTATCAGCGTAAAGAGAGTAGAGTTTTATGAAAACAAATACTTGTTTATTGAATTCAATGTTGGCAGCGCATAAAAAATATAATGAATAGATGCAAAAATAAAAAATAAAAATTTTAGATGTTTAGAAAAGTGGCATGGAAAACATGAAAGAAAATCACCATGGAAAAGCTTATTTTCAGTTTCACGCCATCAATTTAGTTTAACACTTCAAAAGCATTTAATATATAGTGAGAGACATAAGTAATATTCATTTGTGATGTGAAATTAAAATTAATTCCAACTTTCATTTACTCATTTATTCATTCAAAATTAACTGATTAACTGAGCTACAGATTAAAGTCGACTCCGAACGACAGGATTTCGAGAAACTTTTCATGGCAATTTTATTTACTCTCAGAGTTTTTGCCAAAAATCTGCTGAGAGAAAGTCGCCGAAGGAATAATTTTTGTATTTTGTTTTGATGTCTGGCCTGGGGTCGAAACCTGGGTTTACGTCTAATAAGCTGACACACTACTTACTAGACTACGGCAACTTTTTTTCTATTACTTGGAATAAAATAGTAATTGAAGTAACACGTGAATATTTTACTTGTGCCATATTGTTCCGCTAAAGATATAAAAAGTGTACGATGTTAAATTGATGGCTTTTACGCACACTTAGTAAATATAAAAGAAATGAACGTTTTGTTTGCTACTGTAATTGTTTGGCTATATAAAATGAACAATGAAGCTCCATTTTGTGAATCAGTATCGAGATTTTAAAATGATTTTTTCTACCGTTTCACCAAATCTAAAATCTAAAAATTTTTTACGGAATTTACACATTTGCTACATGATATCGATGATGTTGACTATTTCAAAGGAAGTATAACAAAACAAAAGAAGAAAAAATCACACTCATTGTATTGCATTTAACTTGTGGCACTTGCTCCCAGCTGTCGTTTTGCTTTTAACGTAAGCTCTTGCGAATATTTGTGTGGTCACATTTCGAGGGAATGTTGAAAGCAAAAATTTAAATCACAAATGAAGTTGAAATATTAAATAAGAAAATGAATATTTATCCAATTGGGAACTTTTGTATTGGTCTAAGGAAAAAAAGTAGCCTTAAACTGACGTACAATTTGCGAAAGTATTAGAGTTATAAAGAGGCGTATAATTTTTTTAGTTGAGTAGAGTGAAAAAATCAAATTAAAGTATTTTTCCTTTTGCTTTGGGTTTTTTTTTAAATTTTTCTATGAGGTTGGCGTTTTATTCAGGTACAAATTAAAATAAAATAAATATTAAATCTTTTATAAATAACGAAATGCTACTAAGCGGTAGCATAAGTACTCGGAAGGCTGCTAACAGTAGTATTTCGATGGTCCTTAAAAATATTTGAAATCAAATGTTAATATCTTATGTTACCACATTTTTAAAATTTAAAATATAAAGAGTAAGAGTAGTTTGAATACTAAGATATTCTATACATACAAACATAATTGGTCATTACAACCCTTTAGTCAGGATTACGACCTAGTATCTCACACCACTTTTGTTGTGTTTTGTTTTTATACATGAGTGGCGGGACCTACAGGTTAAAGTCGACTCCGAACGACAGATTTTTGAAAAACTTTTCATGGCAATCTTATATACTCTTAGAGTTTTTGCCAGAAAACTTTCTGCTGATAGGATGTGGCCGAAGAAATATTTTTTCATATTTCGTTCAGTTGGAGATACCTGACCTGGGGTTTGAACCGAGGCCTCACGTCTAACAAGCCACCATACTACTTACTAGACCCTGGCGACAATCTAATCTTAAATAAATTATTATTTGGGCCATTGCCGCTGCAAATATCCAATCATCACCTAGTTAACTGTTTATGTCGATTATACTCTTCAGAGTGAAACGAAATTTTTTTGCGTGAAATCGTATAAACTCGTCTTGAAGAAAAGTAGCCAATGCAGTTATTGGTTAGGTTAGGTTAGAGGACGTGTACTTGTCAATTAAGACAAGTACAGTACCCTCAGGTCAAATTGACCCATTGTACAACGTCCTAGTTTCTCACACCACTTATGTTGTGTGTGTTAATTTTTTATATATGAGTGGTGGGACCTACAGTTTAAAGTCGACTCCGAACGACAGATTTTTGAGAAATCATGCAATTTTATTTACTCTCAGAGTTTTTGCCAGAAATCTGCCGAGAGGAAGTCCCGAAGAAATACTTTTTGTATTTTGTGTTTGATGTCTGGCCTGGGGCTCGAACCATGGCTTTGCGTCTAATAAGCCAACACACTACCTACTAGACTACGGCGACTTCATGCAGTTATAAGATCTTTAACTGGGTACGTCTAGTATACTTGCCAGAGTGAAATGAAATTTGTTTGCTTAAAGTCAAATATACTCGTCTTGAAGAAAGAAAAGAAAATAGCATTCATATTGTTATTCAAAGAATCTACTGGAGTTTTTTTTCCCTTAGAAAGGTAAAATATAGGTTTTTTATTTATTTCTTTACAATACAGTTACAAATTATATTCTAATTGACCATATTTTCGGTGTAGAGTCACAGACCAGAGTCTATGGTGGGAATCGAACCCATGACCCTCACGCTAATAGTCTAGCACACTACCCACTAGACTACAAGGGCACCCATAGGTTTTTCAAAAAGTGTACATTGTTCAACATTCGTTGGTTTGGCAACATTATTTATTCTAATCAATCCCAAATTGTATTAAATTGAAATAATAATTTCTAAACAAATATCGTTAATAAATAAAATAATAAATTTGTTTTTTTAGAAATGAATAAAATTATACATTTTCTAAACAGCAAACATGCAACGTTGCTTTTTAGCCATAAGTAGGCGGGAACATATTACTCTGTATATACCGAGTATACTCGTTTTGGTTGGAAAATAATTAAGTAGGCAGAAAAAGTTTTTAAAAACATAATTAAACAGTTAAAGGCTTAATTTTGTAGCCAATAGAAGAAGCTAAGCCGGCCTTATAGTATGTACTGTGTTCAATCGTCTTTGTAATAGATCTCGTATCACAACTTTGAAAGGTTATAAGCTCTGACGAACTTATGTTATAATGTATACAAGAAGACCCGACACCAAAGTGAATGATTATCTCTAACAAGTCTGGTCAGTCATTGTTGCTTCCGACAATACAGAATGAAAACGAATCAGAGGTCCATGGAACTTTTAAGTGCGAGATATCATTAGATAATACAGGGAGCTGAATCAAAAGAAACTACAATAACATTGACTGCTACATCGGGCTTATGTTATAGTATATCTGTACTGTTACTAAAATAGCGCTCTGGATCACTCCCAGACGTAATCTTTAATCTGTGATTTTGAGATCTTCCCAACGTTGCACACTGGGACTTTCGACAATTGAAATCGATATTATGATCAATTCTGAAACTTATTTGATCTCAAGAATTCTATTTAGAATCAGTGGTTACGAGACTAAACCTTTGACAGCCATATGGAACAACAGAAAATAGTTTTTGTCAGTGGTACAGCGTGGTGAACATTTGAGGCCTTTCATCAGTGCTATACTTGGATTACCCATTCAATAAGACTCTTATATTTTACCAAGCATTGGCATTGGCCATCAAGATCTTAAACGATCGCAAACTAAACTAAAAAAATTTAAAAAACCACATTGATTGCATATGGTTCTGATAATGAGCTATTTGTAAACATTTATCTCCTCATTCATGCTCAAAGCAGTTTGTTAATTTGATGAACTCCTTATTGGGCAAATTCATTGAAACATTTTTTTTTGCTCAAAAACCTTGCCTAGTTACTTAGCTATCCTATAGGTAAAAGCGATTTCAATCTTATTCACTCCATTTTGATTTTATTAACAAGATAATAACCAGAAGTCACTAACACTTGTTGATGGGCTCTGTATATTGAGAACATCCAACTTCAACAAAACTACAATATAAAGAGGTATACTCGAACATGCCGATCTGTTTCATGTGCCTGCTAGCATGCTCAACGAATCCATCGAAATCAAAAATGGAAAGTTTAGCCATATTCGTTAGGTATTTCCAAATCTGAGGGTGTCGTAAATTAATCATATGGAGGGGTGGTTGGCCTCTTAACTAAAAGGAGAATACACTTATGTGCTGCTTATGAGCTGTTTAGTGTTTGACAGCAATTGATATCAGATTACTGCGCTTTCTGATAAGAATATTAAATGAAGTTCGTGCAAATGTTAACAAAGTTGGCAATGGAGAGCTCTCAAATCTGTTCTCTGGATTTATACTCAAATGAATATTTTGTTTCCAAACCATTAGAAATGTCTCATAGGGAGACAGGAAAAAATTCGAGAAATTTTTTTTTTTTGGAAAAACTACAGTTCCTTTAGAAAAGTTACGGGATTACTGACCCAAAGTTGTTTAACGGCTTATAACCAACAGCTTCATTGAAGTCACCGTAGTCCAGTAGGCTTATTAGACGTAAAGCCGGGGTTCAAACCCCAGGCCAGACATCAAAACAAAAAAAAAGTATTTCTTCGACGACTTCCTCTCAGCAGATTTCTGCAAAAACTCTGATAGTAAATAAAATTGCTATGAAACGTTTCTCAAAAATCTGTCGTTCAGACTCAACTTTAAAGTGTAGGTCCCGCCACTCACGTACAAAATTAACACACACAACATAAGTGGTGTGAGAAACTAGGTTGTAATCCTGACTGAAGGGTTGTAATGACCAATTATGTATGTATGTTCATATAAATAATTTGAGTTCCATTCTTTCTAATCGTTGTGTAGTAGAACAAAAGAACATACATAATTGGTCATTGCAATCTTTCATTCACACCACTTATGTTGTGTGTGTTAATTTTATAAATGGGTGGCGGGTTTTTAGAGAAACATTTAATGACAATTTTATTTACTCTCAGAATTTTTGAAGAAACCTAAACTGTGTTTTTGAATTGTAGTCTCACGTCTAATAAGCCAACACACTGCCTACTAGACTACGACTTCAGAACAGAAGAACCAAAAATTTAAAAAGTTATTTGTGACGAAGAATATTGTTTAATAAAGTATGGTCGAACTTAATTTGCTTGTATTTCAGTCCATTTATTTACGAAGCATACAAATAATAGGGATAACTATTATGAACCGACTTTAATTTTAGAAGTGTTTTTAACTTTCATTCTTGCTTAATTCTAATGAGCGTATGAATTATTACTAACGTGCTATTTTTTTTAACTAAGTTTTTTATTTAATTTGCATCTACAAATTGTTTAATTTTGTGCAACCACAAAAAAAATCCCACTATCATAATGTATGTGGTAAATTTCATGCTAAAGCAAATTTTCTTTTGAAACCTTGTAACCACATGCCACATACAATAACGAGGTACGAATTGAAGCAGTATTCACCCATATTGTTCGAACAAAAATGTTGTCTGGACGAAATTATTATTTACTGAGAGTTTTCTCCAGTTCTGGAACTGTAATACTGATTACCTAACTAAACCAGCGTATTTAAGATGGAGATTTTCGCTATAGGCAGCAGGGAATTCAATAAACTGTAACATATATACTAAACATAACATACTTTGTTACCGGATTTCAAAACTGCTGTGTGCAGCAGGGGACAGCAGGAAAATTACTTGAGTTCGACAAGAGAACGATTCGCACTCTAAATGGAATTTTAAGGAGAGACTGCGATATTGGTAGTTTCGCTGATGAGCTCGGTCTGCACCACCAGGATTACTACAGAAGTTGCCAGGATGGATCTGGGAATACCCTATAATGACTTCTGAAGAAGCTTCAACCACAAGGAAGATGAGGATAATTGAGAATATTTTCTCAGATATTATCCGGCGCTTGGTAGCATGAGAAAAAAATTGTTGACACCCAGTATACAACTTCATAAGACTCTTAGGATGGTTGAGAAATACCAACCGGGAATTACATATATAATGGAATAGGTAATATTGATGATGTAACCTTATAGGACCCAAGTAAGCTGTGCCCATTGAGGCGGCTGTCTGTTTAACCTCACATGACCTGGCTTTCACATACACACATGCATAATTGTTCATTACAGCCCTTCAGTCACGATTACGACCTAACTTCTCACACCATTTATCTTGTGTGTTTTAATTTATATATGAGGGGCGGAACCTACAGTTTAAAAACGACTCCGAACGACAGATTTTTTGAGAAAGTTTTCATGGAAATTTTATTTGCACTCTGAGTTTTTGCCAGAAATTTGCTGAGAGGAAGCGGCCTAAGAAATATTTTTGCATATTTTCCTTTTGATGTATGATCTGGGGTTTGAACCGTGGTCTTTGCGTCTGATAACCAGGCTTTCGCCACCCCAAAATCCACAACAAACAGTAGCTTTTTTGGGATGCATTGGACGCTTTTGGATTTAGTACGAATTGGTATCGACAATCTAGTTTGATTACGTACCCATTTACCCAGAAATCGAACTAATCACACAAGACGATTTTTCAATGAAAACCTGATCCATAGAAAACACATTCGTTACCTATGGTCGTAGTTTGTGATTTGGTAAAACGGACTGAATAAATGACAACTAATGTTTCAGACGAGCGGCCAATGTACGGAAGTCCCTATTTGATGGGGCTATATATTAAATAAAACACAGAAAGCTACCCTGAGAACGGACGGCTTTGTTTAGTTGTTGGAGACTCGGAAAAAACCTTTAATCGTAACACTCATAATTGTCTTGATATACGTTGATATTTAATTTGTACAAAAAGGTTTGCAGTGTATTATTTGTTCGTGTTGGATAGATACTGATATATGTGTATATGTATGTCCTACATTCGTTTTTTTTTGCCTTCCTCAAATGATGCTCATATAATGCCATGTTATTTAATTGTTTGCATATCTATTGATATGCATAGCATTTAACTGTTTTTTACTTTTATTTGCTTGTTTATTGTCATTTAAATTTTAATGATTTGCGAATATGCGGAAATGATTTTTTATCGTGGATGTTATATTTGCACACTATTTGACTACTGGAAGTGGTAACATAATGTAATTACTGTGGGTAACATTCTAGACAACAGTAGTCCAATTAATTTGATCTAATCATGTAAGCTTGTTAATTAAGGTAAATGTTGATGTTTTGAAAACAACTCTCTTAAATTATCAATGATACCTGTTATGGTCTAAGAGAAGAGTACTTTTTAACAAACTATAGTCTGGACGAGGTTTATTTATTTACTATTTATTATTATAGTTAATTAGTAGCCTGATGAAGCCAAGTCTGGTGAATACGGAGGGTAGTGTAGCAGCTCCCAATCTAATGATTTGATTTTATTTTGAATCGGTTTAGCTTCGCCTGCAGGTGCATTGTCATTTTGCAAATTGCTGTGTTTTGTGGCCCATTCTTATCGTTCTTTGATCAATGTTTGGTTCAAATTAATTATTTGTTGTCGATTCGAATTCTGTATTAACGATTTCGCCAAGTTTTTGAAGCTTGTGCTACACCACAACTATTTATTCGCACCAAACACACAACATTGTCTTGCTACCGAATCGAGTAGAGGTGTAGCCGAAATGAATGGTTGTCCCGGATTAATCCATAATTTTTTCTAATTAGGATTCTGAAAAAAATCCATTTTTCATCGCAAATAACAATTCGATATATATGCGCTCCTACAAGAATACTATTCGAAATTGGAAAAAGGTAGCAAGGAATTCAATAAACTGTAAGTGAGTAATTTGCCGAATTTCAAAACTGCTGTGTGCAGCAGGGGACAGCAGGAAAACTACATGAGTTCGACAAGAAATGGGTTCGCATTCTAACATAAACTCTAACGGTACACTGCTCTATTGGCAGTTTCGTTGACAAACTCGGTCTATCCGACCAGTATTACTATGGAAGCTGCCATGATGTCCTGCTGCCCCATATAGGACCAAACGATCTTTTACAGACGTACAAGGCTTTCATAGCCGTTACCTGATTTTCCATCGTGTTTTTGAAGCAAAATTTCACATGATGCGACTCTCCAGCATTTTTATGAAAGTGAAAACAAAAAATTGTTCCACAAATCAATATTTTCTGTTACAAAATTCACCATTTTTGACATGAAGATGACGATTGGATGTACACTGGATATGTTTTACTGATGTTATCGCCCACAAAAAAAAGAAATGTTTCCTATGGAGACAATTTTTTCTTGACGTTCACTTCATACCAGTTCACCTGGTAGATATGTAAGAAACACTTGTCTTTTAGCCTAAAAATTTTGACCAAGTTTTGTTTTGGCAAATATTATTTAATATAATCAGGTTTGATATAATCAGGTTTGTAATGTTTTTTAATTGATTTATTTTCGATTTGACTTTTTTTATTTATTAAATTTGTATTCATTTATACCACTTTTTTTTGTATTTTTTATAAACTAAAGTTTTAATTACAAAAAATAAGCTGTCACTGAATATGCATAATTAATTTGTTGTTCAATAGGACAGTTAGTGTTTAATAGGATAGTAAGTATTAATCCAAATGAAGTATTTTTCAAATTATTCAAGACTTTAAAAATCATTACAATGCAAAAGAAAACCAATGATAGTTGTATCACACATAAATAATATCAAAAAATATTCATTACATTTGGTAAATTGCTTAAATCTACTGATATGGCAATCCGAGTATGTTTTATATATATTCACGGATGATATTTTGAAATACATGCATACATAATTGGTCATTACAACAGTTCAGTCAAAATTACGAGCTAGCTTCTCACACTACTTATGTTGTGTTTGCTAATTTTATATATGAGTGGCGCGACCTACAGTCGACTTCGAAAGACAGATTTTTGAGAAACTTTTTACGGCAATTTTTTTTATTTACCCTCAGAGTTTTTGCCAGAAATCTGCTGAGACAAAGTCGCCGAGGAAATACTTTTTGAATTTCGTTTTGATGTCTGACCTGAGGTTTAAACCCTGGCTTTGCGTCTAATAAGCCAACACACTGTCTACTAGACTATGGCGACTTCATGCCTTTTCAAAATCAATGAGTGATGGATTTGGTGTTAAATAGTATTGTATAAATAGTTTAAGTAGTCGCCTACTAGGGCAGTGTGTTGGCTTATTATCTGAGTTGGGGCCACGGTTCAAACGCTCGGTCAGACATTGCCAACAAAACGAAATATGAAGAATTATTTCTTCGGCGAATTCTGGCATAAACTTTGAGAATAAACAAAATTGCCATGAAAAGTTTCTTAAAAAATCTGTCGTCCGGAGTCGTATTTAAGCTGTAGGTTCCACCACTCATATATAGAATTAGCACACACAGCATGAGTGGTGTGAGAAGCTAGGACTGAAGTGTTGTAATGACCAATTATGTATGAATATACGGTATTAAATGGGGTTAACATGGTCAGCCCAGGGTAAATCGGTATTTTGTCTTGCAAATAACAATCTTGATCTTTTTGTCCTTTACGCTATTTAAGATTATCCTCGTTATTAATTTTGATAGCGTTGGCAGCAAATAATTTGCTCACTTATTCAATTCAATCCTTTTTGCTATCTTTGCTATTATACTGATAACAGAATATATTATGCGGATGCCCTGGTTGTCTAGTGGGTAGTGTGCTAGACTATTAGCGTGATGGTCGTGGGTTCGATTCCCACTAGAGATTCTGGTCTGTGACACTACTCCGCTCGTATATAGTTAGAATATAATTTCTAATTGTATTGTAATTAATAAATAAATTCATAATATATTATGCAGTAACAGAAATTTAACACCAAATTTTTCTTTTGAGGTAAGATTGCTTACAAGACTATGCTATATTTGAACTCATCTGATTATTTTTAAAATAAATTTACTTAGGATTATGACCTAGCTTTCCACACCACCTATCTTGCGTGTGTTAATGTGAACCATGAGTGGCTGGACTTACAGTTTAAAACTGAGAAACTTTTCATGGAAATTTTATTTTATTTACTCTCAGAGTTTTTGTAAGAAGACAGCTCCTCAATGAAACGTATTTTATATTTCGTTTTGTAGGAGATGCTTGAGATGAGGTTTGAAACACTGGCTCGCATCTAATAAGCCACTACAGTATCTACAAAACTACGGCGATTTTTTAAAATAAGCTTGAACTTAAATCTGAATACTATTCTATTTCTTCCTCTTCCCTGGTTTTGGTAGAACTTGGTCAGTACAGGGACTGCGTTCACCTGTGGCGTCACAATGGGCCGCTATGAGTGCTCAAGTTAGCTTTTCGATATCAGAGCTATCACTCCGGCCTAACCTAATGCCATTATATGTACTATTCCTAGAATATATGTTTAACCCTATTACTTAATTATTTGATTAATATATACATATATATTTTTGGGATAAATAGATTTACTTCATTGAATTTCAAATATAAATTCATTGAGTTTTAAATTAAATTCTAAATTAAATACAAATAAAAATATATTTCATTTATTTAAATGCTAATATTTTCCATCTTTTTTCTAAAGTTTACAATAAATTTTTTTCTTAGAAAATAATCAGCAGAAACATGAAACAACCAGCTTTAAATGTCTAAAATAAATTTATTTAAATTTTTTTTCATAATTTAAAAAATTTAAATTTTTAAAAATTTAAAAAAAAAAATTTTTTTTAAATTTAAAATTTTTTTAATTTTTAATTTCCTATAATGAGAATTAAAAAATGTTTTTGCACTCACACAATTAGTCAGATTATAATCAGTCTGCAGAATTAATTTTTTTTTAAACAAATTAGCGGATTTACATATATACTGTACTCTAGCATGACTACGTCTTATTCCGAACGATGTGTAAAAAGTTAAACGATGCATAAGCAACATTTTATTTAAATTCGCTGCAATTATATATATATGTATGTATATACATACATATGTATAGAGTCACTCAAACAATGTTTAGACATAGTTGGATGATGATTTGAAGAAGGTTATTTAATCAGGTGAAACCAAAATTTATTGTCTGGCATCGGTTGGCAAGGAGCCACGAAAAATGTAGCAGGCAATAATGTCAGATCTACTTAAAATTTTAGACGGCAGATATCATTTTGTAACATGATAATGATCTTAAATATTCTGTTAAATTTACAAAAGAAAAACAAATTGGTTCTATAGCATGCGCTAGAAAAGTCTTGATGGGCGGTCCCTGTTAGCAGATCTTAAATCTATCGCACACTTCTGGGAACCTTTCAAAGTAGGTGTTGCCTGTTATCTTGGAAATATTCAAGAATTGTGGATCACTATGCAAATAAAGTGGAACAGTATAGAGCCAAAATATGTAAAAATTTTGTGGACAATATATGTACAACGCCGTAGTATAGTGTAGGTAGTGTGTTGGCTTATTAGACGGCTCAAACCCCAGGTCAAATTTTTCCAAGAAAACGAAATATGAGAAAATATTTCTGCGGTGACTGCCTCTTAGCAGATTTTTGGCAAAAATTCTGAGACTATATAAAATTGCCATGAAAAGTTTCTCACAAATCTATTGTTCGGAGTCGCCTTTAAACTGTAGGCCCCACCACTCATGTATAAAAATTAACACACACAACATAAGTGGTGTGAGAAGCTAGGTCATAATTCCAACTGAAAGGTGGGTTTTAATGATCAATTATGCATATATGTATGTAAAAACAATTAACTGTTCTTATAGCATCCAATGCATTATAAAGTTTGGTGCGGATTTTAGATTGGCGACCATCAGTTCATATTTCCTTGAGAACGATGTGCGCCAGGTAGTGTTTTTCACGGGAATTCCCGGGAATTCCGCAAATTTTTCAATCCCGAAATCCCGGGAAATTTGTTCGGGAATTCCCGGGAATTACTGTGAATGAAAAATGTTTACTATTTAGCAACATTTATCATTTATCAATACTAATTACAAATTGGTATTAGAACAAAATCGTCGTGTTATTAAATTTTTTAGAAAGAGTCCAACAAAAATTGTGTTACAAAAATATGTATTGGCCGCATATAATAAGGAAATCTGCCTTGTATTGAATATAGTAACCAGATGGAATTCTCCAGTTCCAAGGATCGAAAAAATTTTACTTATAAAAATGCAATAAAGAAAAGCCTCATTGATTTGAAAATGGGTGATCTATGGATAGAATCCAATATAAATAATTTGCAGAACCTTTTGGACGTTTTAAATCCAATAAAATTAGCTGTAGAAGCTTTATGTCGGCGAGAAGTTAATATTATAACAGCTGATGTGATAGTGAATACTTTATGCCAATAAATTTCTTCAATTATTACTTCACTAGGAAAGACCATGTCTGAATCTCTTATATACCGAATTGGAGAAAGAAGAGATATAAAATTGTATAACTTGACCAAATACTTGAAAGATCCTGAAATTTTTAATAAAAATAATAAATTTTTTCCGAATGCTTCAAAACACTCAATTATTTTATATGCAGAACAAATTTATAACCGTCTTTTTACTGAAATAGATAGAATTAGAAGAAATAGAAAGCAACGATAATGATATTTTAGAAGATAAAAATTTTGAGGACATTTTAAACGATGCAATAAATAACATTAGTACAATATCTACATCAAACACTAATGAACCTACCGGTTCGATAAAAACGGACTTAAATTTTTTTGGAGAATCTGGTAAGCAAACGGAAAACATAAAAAACCTTTTAGAGGCCTTGTTTACTATTAAGCCAACATATGTTGAAAGCGAGAGAGTTTTATAAAAACTCATTTCAAAAGTATTAAATAAATATGTTAATAGATATATAGTTTTTTATGTTTAATGTTTAACTAATTTTAAATGAAATTATTTATTTTTTTAAAGAACTGTACCTTTTATATGTTTCTATTGTTATTTTTTATGTTTTTGATCTCATTAATATGAATTTAAAATAAAAAATAATACTTAACAAAGTAAAGTATGTTCTAGGCGGGAATTCCCGGGATCCCGGGAAATTTCAAAATTAATCCCGATTTCCCGGGAAATGAAAAAGTCCGGGAAATGATAAACACTAGCGCCAGTTCATCGGTAACCACTACCGGTCGATTATTATACACTTCCTTTGGACTGGATTCGTTGATTTCAATACCAATGGCATATGATTTCAACAGGATTGCGCTATGCGTCGTACGTGTTATGCACGTTTTTTTAGGGCTTGGTTATCTCATGTGGAGGTAATTTACAAATCAAAATTATTTTGAAGATTGTCATTTTTTCGCTAAAATATAAAGAAATAAGCTCGCATTATTCAGTTAAAACGTTTTTAGGACTGATGAATCAAAATTCAATCGATTTTACTTCAATAGAAAGTACCATTTGAAGCGTTTATCGAAGAATGATTGAAATCCATCTTATACTTTGAAAGAAATTAAACATAAAGCAAACTTGTATGTCTTTACAAGATAATGATGATAATATTAACACAACGCACGATTGTACAAAGTAATAGACCAAAAAGTTGATGCTAACATAAAGCTCTGATTCCAATTGAATTCATGGATCGATCTTAAACACAAGTTGAACAAAAAGACTAAAAATCTTCAAGACCTAATGAAAGTATTTTCATTGGCATGGAATGATGTTCGAGACTTTTTGAAAGTCTTCCTGAAAGTTTATGTAACTTAAATAAATGTTAAAAAATGTTTCATTTTTGTTTGTTACTGGAAAAGGGTCGTATAGAAGAGTGTGCTAATTATAAAACCACCACTGTGTAAATAAGTTTCTCTTATTTCGTATATTTCGTACGCATATTCCGTTCTCTTCAGTTTGAATAGAAATAAATTTACTACAGTGATATATTGACATAATCTCCACTGGCGTTCTTTAACAGGAATAATAGAAGAGCTTATGATAACTTAATTTTATCTGTATTGGTAAATGGCATTTGGTATTATAATTGATTTAAAATCTAATACTTACTTTATACTCTTATATTCAGTCTACACTTTTAAACTGTATTGTGATGTATTAAATATGACTTTCTTTTCCTATATACAACTTTCACAATCTTTTGTAGCCAATCTGCTTTCAGATTCCTTACAAAGATAAAAAATTATTTTCCAATACATCCTTTATATGTACGTATGTTCTCTTTTTAGTTTTTATTATATTCTTGCCTTATATGGATGCACATAAGTGTGTATGTATGTATTCCTGTATAACAAAGACATTTTAGTTGAATTGTAGTTTCAAGAACCTTTTTTTAAAAACAATTTTTTTCCTAATTTCCTGGAGTGCATTATACTGTTCGGTATTGCAAAAACCCTAGAAATGAAAGTTTTGTCTTCTTTCAATAAAGTGAAGTAAATGTTGCCGTTTATATGGCATGTAATACACAATTCATAGATAGTTTCTTTGATTATATTACAACACATCATTATTATTTCTCTATAAGCCATTGTGGTGGGTATCTGTATATATGTATATATTTTAAGGAGTACCGGCATACAGTCATCAGTCCATTTTCCTGGCAAATATAATTAAAGATATATATATATATATATATATATATATATATAATTAAAGACATTCGTTATTCATTCTACTTTCAAAATTTAAAAAAGATTAAAAAATTTATTTTTCTGTTCTTAAATCTAAACTTTAAACGCATAATTTTGTAAAGAAAAAATATTTAAAAATTGGGTTTTTGGTTTGGCCATGTAATTAATACATTTGTGGAGTATCCTTAAGTTTTGAATAATATTTCCACATCGATGTAGTGGATTGGTCATTAGAACCCTTCAGTTAGTATTACGACCTATTTTCTCACACCACTTATCTCGTGTGCGTTAATTTTATATATGAGTGGCGGGACCTACAGTCGACTCCGAACGACAGATTTTGAGAAACTTTTCATGGCAATTTTTATTTGCTCTCAGAGTTTTTGCTAGAAATCTCCTGAGAGGAAGTCGCGAAGAAATACTTTTTGTATTTTTGTTTCAATGTCTGGCCTGGGGCTCGAACCCTGGCTTTACGTCTAATAAGCCAACACACTACCTATTAGACTACGGCGACCTCACACATCGACGTGGCAAGCTCTGAAATAAATGCCGGCAGAGACACCGAGAAGTAGCCTTCTAACACATTTCTATACTTCAACAGCATTTTTGGTATTTGTAATTTCAATTCTTTTTTAATTTCGGTTCACAATTTTTTAATTGTATTGAGATCAGAGCGTTGAGCTCGTAATTTTAATAAGTTTAGTTTCTCACAAGTCGTGAAGAATACATAACTGCATAATTGGTCATTACAACCCCTTAGTGAGGATTACGGCCTAGCTTCTTACATCACTTATGTTGTGTGTGTTAATTTTATTCATGACTGACTGGATCTACAGTTTAAAATGGACTTCGAACAACAGATTTTTTTGAGAAACTTTTCAAGAAAATTTTATTTACTACCAGAGTTTTTGCTAGAAATCTGTTGATTGCGTTTTGTTGGAGATGCCTAACCTAGGGTTTGAACCGTGGCTTCACGTCTAAGAAGTCGATACAGTACCTACTAGACTACGACAACATTTCGTATATATGTACCTCCAGAAAAAGTCTCACTGAGTTAAGTCGCACGATGTCGGACCTGGGATTTGAATCGTGCCTTCACGCCTAGTATGCCAACACACTAACTAATAGACTACGATGAATACAATTCGTGAGGTAACCTTATTTTTAATAACTGTAGGTCCCGCCACTCATATATAAAAATTAACACACACAACATAAGTGGTGTGAGAAACTAGGTCTTAACCCTGACTAAACGGTTGTAATGACCAATTATGTATGTTATGTTATGTATGTAATCCTACTCAATATTTGTGGCCTTTATTAACATGGTGAATGGATCAGCCAAAATGGAGAATTTTACCAAGTTTATTTGATGATAATTTGATCCAAAACATACTAACGACCGTTGAAGATGTCATTAGAAATAGATTGTGAATGAAGTTGTATCATGTTTTTCTATTCTGTTGTCATTCAATTGCAAATTAAATTTTGTTGCTTATCTTTTAAACATTTATATATAAAAGTTACCTAAATTTTCCATTGTTTATTCACAATTTATTTCACTTTAAATAAAAATATTCTGAACATTCTTTGGCTTTTACTTAGCAATGTCTAGATGAGACTGCTATAAGCAAGAAACATGTGCTGTTTATACCATAAAGAACTGACACTACTGGCAAATAAATAAAAAATAAATAAAAATAAACTAAGAAAACAAAAAGTGATTGAAATTATGAAATCGATAAAGTATTTATTATATGGAGCGAGCATACATGGACTTGAGTTTAGAATTTTTGCAAGTTTTTCGAGACAGGCATTGTAGATACACATGCACAAGAATTTAGGATCTTTTTTAAAAGCTTTTGTTCTTTAAATTTAAAACAAACAAAGTGTACATAAGATATAATCGATTTTTTTTTTCGTTTGTCCCCACAGCTTCTATGCACTAAGCGTATTCTAAAAGTGTTCAATTTTCTATGATGTTCGTGAATCAATCAGGCTTTGGTCGATGACATGGGTTAAGTTGGCTTTGAGGTTAAGCTGTGGCTTGTAGTTTGTTGGCATACATACCAGAGATCAGCAATGAGTATTCAAAAAGATGAGTATATTCGAATCATACTCATAATTTCTGATACTTATTCGAACTCCTTTATTCGATTCTCCTTTACTCAACTTATACACGAATCACAAAATAAGTATGATTCACGTACGAACACTACAATACCCACCAGAAGGTTGTGGGTTTGCTTTGCTTTTTCTTCCTTCTTTTTTAGTAAATGCAACAACACCTAAGACTGTAAATTTTGATGCATTATTCTAATCACTCGAATCATTTATGAGTATTATAAGTATTTTTCTAAATTTATGAATCTGAATGAGTAGGCATATGAATCAAACATATTTCGAACGTTATGAGTTTGATGTCAACGTTGTCAACTCATACTCATTGCAACATGTACTTATAAGTCAATGTTGTTGTGAGTACGAATGATTCAGAGTTGTTGAATTTCAATACTGTTGACATACTCATACTCGAGTGATGTGTGTAATGAGTGCTTATGAGTAGCGAAAAACGATTCATTTCTTATCTCTGATACATACGTACATATATAATTGGTCATTATAGCCCTTCAGTCAGAATTACAACCTAGCTCTCACCACACTTATGTATGTTGTATATGTTAATTTTATACATGAGTGTTGGGACCTACAGTTTAAAGTCGACTCCGAACGACAGATTTTTGGGAAGCTTTTCATGGCAATTTTATTTGCTCTCATAGTTTTTGCTAGAAATCTGCTGATTGCGTTTTGTTGGAAATGCCTAACCTAGGGTTTGAACCGTGGCCTCACGTCCAATAAGTCGACACAGTACCTACTAGACTACGACAACAGTTCGTATATATCTCCAGAAAAAGTCTCACTGAGTTAAGTCGCACGATGTGGGTGGCCAGTTCAAATCACCTCCAAGCGCAATGACAATGCCTTCGATTCACTCATGCAGAAGTTTCAATGTAGCATGATGTGTGACACGTGGCGCCGACCTGTAGAGACTGCATGGCGTTGGTGTCCAGATCACCTAATTTAGGCCATTGACCTTTCGGACTCACCGTTAATAGTGATGGCGTAGCCAATGTCGATCTCAAGGAAATATGGTCATAAAATCCACTCCAAATGGAGACCTTTTCACTCTGTATTGCATACACGTGTATCTCATATGGTTTGACGTCGTTTGAAATTCAAAAAATTTGTTTGTTGGTGTACTCATTCATCCAGAAATGGGCTTCATTGCTGGAGATGAGTTTTCGATAAATTTAGAGTTGTCGGTTGCCAACTACTCTAGAGCGCATACAATGAATACATGTTGCTGTAAATGGTAATTCATGGGGATTTGGCAATACAGATTAAATAAATGGCAATTAATTTCAACTGTCACAGTCCGGAAGTCTCTGTTAGAAGACCCTATGTATGTAAATGTCTGGCTGTAATGCTCCTTGGGTATGTCTTTGAGAATAGTAGCAATAATACAACATAAATAGCTTACATGAAGCGGCCTCAGCTTCTTATTGAGAACGGCAGTAAATCTTAGCATAGTTATTGTGCAAACATTTCAAAGAGACAATATATTCGATATTCATACAAAATATTAATTTTAGTATTGGCAGCGTTACTGAAGCGTGAAACACAGAAAATTTAAATAATTATTCCTTAAAAATTTACTAAGGACATCGATTACTAAAATTTTAATTTGCTATTATGGCTTGATATTGCGGTAATGTAGTAGAGAGTGTGTTGGTATATTAGACGTGAGGCTAGGGTTCCAACACCAAGTCAGACATTTCGAACAAAACGAAATGCAGATTTCTGTCAAAAACTCTGAGAATAATTGTGAGCCTACAGTTTAAAGCTGATCCCGAACAAAAGATTTTTTGAGAACGTTTTCATATCAATTTTATTTATTCTCAGAGTTTTTGTCAGATATCTGCTGAGAGGAAGTCGCCGAAGACATATTCTTTTTCAAATTGCTTTTTAGTGGAGATGTTTAACCTGGGGTCTGATTCGTGGCCTCACTTCTAAGAGGCCAACACACTACCTTCACACAACGTAAAATCGGTTCAGTATACAATGAAAGCATTAGGCTGATAGAGGTGTTACCCTATCCGTCGTATTCACCGGACTTGACTACTTCCGACTACTAATTGTTTTCGTCGATGGCACAAGCATTGTCTGAGGAGCACCTCGATGCGTACGAGCAACTCGAAAATTAGATAACTTACTGGTATGTTTAAAAAGACGAACAGTTTTATTGGCGTGTAATCGATGAATTGGCTGAAAAATGGAAAAAAATATGTAACCAGCATTCGCCAACGCTTGCTTTACCATTCAACATTTGTGTGCCATTTTCACAAAATGACGCTTATTTCATACCGGTATAGTATTCCACTACATATGGAAACCAATCATTTCATTTTTCAAAATAGTTTTCTCTGAGCCCCATTTTCTTGCTCCAATATTTCTAGAATTCTTTATCCCTTCACACACTATAAAGAGTGTGTATAACTCTTGAGTTATGGCCCTCTAGTGTGCTTAAATTAATTATAACTGAAATTCAAAGCATATATGTACGTATTAATTCATGCCAATGCTTTTAATTTAATACTTCCATTGCATATATAATATACAATGAAATGCTTTATGGCTCAGATCTGTATGTGAGTATATTCAACAAAATTTATTTCAAAATAATGCAAAATCTGTCATGTGTTTTTATTTTAATATACTCGTATAACAGTCTCAGTCACAATGATATAAGAAATATTATGATTATTTGGAACGTAAAACAGACAAACAAGAGCCATAGCAACGTAGTTAACGAACTAAAATACAAACATGCATACATGAATCCTAGTTGTAGTAGGAATTGCCTTTTTTACTATTTCGTTATCTTTTCTACCCAAAAGTTGGTATTTATTTTTTGCTTTTCGCACATAATACCCTTAAGTAACGGTTTATTGAAAGACAACATCTGCAACATACCCTGTCCAAAACTTTCACAAATACTGTTGCAGATTTTTGTTTGTATTTTACAGTACACTATACTGTTGGAGTTTTCCGTGTAATGTTTTGTAATGAAAGCTGATGATGGCAGTCTATGAAATAAAAGTCAACATTTCTTGCCATCATTTTGTAAATTTCAGCTCTTGTCCTTGCTGAGGAATATACAACGCCTAGATAAACAAACGCGCCACAGTGAAAAGGCAACACATTTGACAAAAACAATGCCACAGTATTTCACTGTTCCTCTCTTACTTTTTCGGTTGTTATAACTACCAACAATGGAAATTAATATCTTAACAGGTTAAAACTGGCGTGCAGATTTTTAAAAAGAAAGGAGTTAAGTGAACTTCAAAGGCACGTCATTAATAATTTTGCATAGTATTGTACGGCTACATTCATTATTTTTATTCAAATCAAATAAAATCGAAAGCTGATATCCATGCATCTCATATAAAGCGTAACCATATTTGGAAATAAACCCAAGGAGCTAATAATACCTGTGCGAACAACAACATTTTGCCCGCAATGGTTTTCTATCACCGTCCGCATGTACAGAGTAAAGTCATTTGACACTCCATTCCTCTGTAGCTTAAGGTCCAGTTTAGTAAAGATTTTTGTTGTTTTCAATCTACTCATGAATGACTCAAAAGTGGGCAAAGGGTAATACTCACGAAGTAGTGCCATTCTTCTTGCCTGTCTCATATCAACACAAATACGAATGCCGTCATTTCCTTTAAAAGCAATAACTATATGAGAAATCCATTTACTCGGACCGAAAACAGGTTCTATAACATCAAGTCGTAATGCCTCATCTATTTTATTAGACACCTTCTCCTCAAGCGCAACAGGAACACGGCGTACTGGTTGCTGGACCGGATTTATGAAAGGGTCTATAGATAATGATATCTTAACTCCATGGATTTTCGGAAAGGGTCGTTTTTCATTTTCCTGAATTTCATTAACATTCAATCCCAATTTTAGCACATTTAGGCGAAGAGCTGTTTCCCTTTCCAAGAGAGATTGGTACGCTTTCTTAATAACATCAAATAAAGATATTATTTCTTTTCTGTTACTAACGTATATCGGAGCATCAAAAACCACCATAATTTCCAATGGATCAATGGCAACATATGCTTTAAATTTGTTCTCAGATTGTAAGCGTATATTCCACATTACCGCTTCTGATACTTGTAATAAATTCCAATCGTTTTCGCTTATGAGGCTAAAACGGCACCCGGTGTCAATTATCATTGGAATATCTTTTCCACTAATAGTGCAGCATATGTTTTCCTCTTTATGTTTATCATTCCCAATTTTAAAACAGCCGAATTCTCGAATTTCTGAAGTGGAGTTATACTCTTCTCCAATAAAATGAACATTTGTTATAGGCCGCCTTTTTTGTACGGTACATTGGTGTCATTATCAAACTTCCTTTTTTTAGTTCTGCATGTTATTGCTAAATGTCCCTGTAAAGAACAATTATTGCATTTTGCATTTTTGGCAGGACATTCAAAAGAATTGGACAAATATCCCTTTCTTCCGCATGATTGATTGAACATTGGTTTTCGTGGAAACTTTGTTTACTTCCTCCTTCTCAGTGTAGAATAGCATGCTCCTAGAAGTTTTGCTAATTTGCTCGTACACTTGACATGCGTCAATAATTGCAAAGAGACTCTGCTCTGTTAGAGAATCTTTTTTTCAAATCGAGAGGGGCCCAAGAATCTGTTATCTTGTCTTTTATGGAAACTTCCTCAATTTCTTCCCTAGTATTACCAAATGAACATTTTGCCGAAACAAAAACTCATTAAAATTCTTGCCCTCAACAGGAGTTATATTCCGCTAAAATGTTGTGTTTCTTTTTGGAGAGAAATATTCACTTAGTTTCTCCACTAGAACATCATAAATTTTAATACCGTCCTTTCCGTCACTTTCTACTAATGCCCCAGGAATATTGAATTGACGCATGTCAAGGCGTCAATAATTTCAAAGAGACTCTGCTCTGTTAGAGAATCTTTTTTTCAAATCGAGAGGGGCCCAAGAATCTGTTATCTTGTCTTTTATGGAAACTTCCTCAATTTCTTCCCTAGTATTACCAAATGAACATTTTGCCGAAACAAAAACTCATTAAAATTCTTGCCCTCAACAGGAGTTATATTCCGCTAAAATGTTGTGTTTCTTTTTGGAGAGAAATATTCACTTAGTTTCTCCACTAGAACATCATAAATTTTAATACCGTCCTTTCCGTCACTTTCTACTAATGCCCCAGGAATATTGAATTGAATATTACTTCCTGTAACACCTAAGCCACTTAAGTGCAAAAGTTTATTCATCTTTTTGACAGCATCAACGATTTTCTTCCGCTGCCAAATAAAGTCTAAATGATCTTAGCCATCTTTCCCATTTGTGTCGAAGAAGCGACTTCTCTGTGGCATCACAAAGAAAAGTTTTTATAACTTCCGCCATTTTACCATTCGATGGCACTGTAAAAATATTCATTAAAATTAATCAAACTAAACTACACCACAGGTGTCAGTTTAATATGCCGAATTTAATCGGTAAAATATCAATATTCAATGTTCACCAGGCAATCCAATTACACGCATTTTAATGCTCATTCACATTTAGCACATGTGTTGTTCCACAAATCTAAAAAAACTTAAACGCAATTGAATGCTGTCTGGTATTCAATCACCCTAAAGAAAAAAATAATTCAATTTCACGCAATTTAATGCTAATATCAAATCTCCATAATTTACCACTCGTAGCCAATGTAATAACTAATCTCTGGTTAATTATAATAAAACAATGTTATTTACATCATACTGAAACTTAAACTTTAATTTCAATTGCTTCTTTTATTTATTTTACAAGTCTATTAGTGATTATAAGCCAACAGTCAGTGTTGCCACACCCTTCTTTATTTGAAAGTCTAAATCCAAATTGTGTGTGAAATATCACCGAAGATTTTTATCGACCTCTTGGATACGGTGTCCCCTTAACCACTTCCTATTTATAAATCTAAACGAAATAAATTGTGTTTGAGATATCGTCGATAATTTTCATTGATCTCTTGTGTATGGTGCATCCTTAAATAGTTCCTATTTGTAAATCTAAACGAAACAAATTGTGTGTGAGATATCATCGAAAATTCTCATTGATCTCTTCCTATTTGTAAATATAAATCAAACAAATTGTGTGTGAAATATCATCGAAAATTCTCATTGATCACTTGTATATGGTGTATCCTTGAATACTTCCTATTTATAAATCTAAATCAAACAAATTGTGTGTGAGATATTATCGAAAATATTCATCGATCTCTTGTATTTGGTATATTCTTAAACACTTCCTATTTGTAAATATAAATCAAACAAATTATATGTGAGATATTATCGAAAATATTCATTGATCTCTAGTATACGGTGTATCCTTGAATAATTCCTACTTATAAATCTAAATGAAACAAATTGTGTGTGAGATATTTTCGAAAATATTTATTGATCTCTAGTATATGGTGTGTCCTTGAACACTTCCTATTTATAAATCTTAATGAAACAAATTGTGTGTGAGATATTATCGAAAATATTCATTGATCTCTAGTACATGGTGTATCCTTGAATACTTCCTGTTTATAAGTCTAAATGAAACAAATTGTGTTTGTGATATCACCGAAAATTCTCATTGATCTCTGGTATATGGTTATCCTTAAATACTTCCTATTTATAAATCTAAACGAAACGAATTGTGTGTGAGATATCATCGAAAATTTTCATTGATCTGTTGTATATGGTATATCCTTATACACTTCCTATTTGTAAATCTAAATAAAACAAAATGTTGGTGAAATATCATCGATAATTGCCATCGATCTCTAGAATATGGTGTATCCTTAAGCACTTCTTATTTATAAATTTAAATTAAACATATTGTATGTGAAATATTATCGAAAATATTCATTGATCTCTAGTGTATGGTGTATCCTTGAATACTTCGTATTTATAAATCTAAATGAAACAATTTGTGTGTGTGATATTATCGAAAATATTCATTGATGTCTAGTAGATGGTGTATCCTTAAACACTTCCTATTTGTAAATATAAATGAAACAAATTGTGTGTGTGATATCACCGAAAATTCTCATTGTTCTCTTGTATCTGGTGTATCCTTAAACCCTTTGTAATAACCTGTGGTTAATTATAATAAAATAATGTAATTTATATCATACAAAAATTTAAACTTTTATTTCAATTGCTTCTTTTATTTATTTTACAAGTCTGTTAGTAATTACACTTAACAGCTGATGATAAGCCAACAGTCAGTCATGCCATATCCCTTCCACCTTTTTCAGTTTTAGCTTCAACGGTTCAACGGCTGAAAACGACGGACACTCAGGTTCATAGGAATCAGCGTCACTGCGGTCCCGCGGTCTGGGTAACGTTTCCGGTGCGTCAACGGTTGATATTGGTTGATTGTTGAAAACAAGTCATTATTAGGTAATTGTAGATTTTTGGCGGCTGGTAATGCTTCCGAGCATAGACGTTGCCGATATGACATTCCCTCTGGAATTATTTTCACCATACTTATATTTCTTTTATATGTTCGTGCTCCTCCCACGACTTTAACTTCAGTTCCATTCCTCTCAACAACTTCATAAATAGTTTTATCAAAATTCGGAGTGAGTTTGTTGGGGAAAATAACATTTTTTAATAAAACCTTGTCACCTATCTGAATATTAGATTCCTTCGCTCCTCTCTTCGTGTCAGCTTTTTCTTTTCTTTTTTGTTTGTTTATTAAATCATTATCTCTAGCTGACGAATCAATTACCTCTTCTGATATATCCTCAATCCTAGGAATATTATCACGAATACGTCTGTTAAACATTAGCACACTCGGTGCTGAATCTGTTATGCCATGTGGGGTCACATTGTACATAAGCATACATTTTTGAATTTCTTCCTTGTAATCCAGCTTATTCGCTGCTGCAATTTTCAATCGTTTTCCCAAGGATTTGTTCCTATTTTCTACTTCGACTTATTGCTGAGGCCAATAGGGTGGTGTTCTGAGTATGGATATGCTATTTTCATTACAAAAGCATTTAAATTCATCGCTGACATATTGTCTGCCATTATCAGTCCTTATTGACCTTAATTATAGCATCAGAAGAAACACGTTTCAAGAAAACAACTTCTTGGTATCTGGAATAGTAATCAATGAGTACTAAAACATACTCCCCATTGGGCAGTGGTCCTAGAATTTGTTTCAACGGTTGTGAAACTAAGAGGCAATCACGACACGATTTTACAAAGTTCTCGGCGTCCCTATCAATTAATGGCCACCAGACCTTAGATCAACTACGACGTTTCATTGCCGGCTCACCAGGGTGGCTCTCGTGTGTCAAATCCAATACCCTTGATCTTAAAAATGTTGGTATTATAATTCGATTTCCGCGTAGTAAAATTGATCCAATGGCTGATAATTCATGACGAAAAACTTAGTATGGATTTGATAAATTCGAATCCCAACAATAATTTTCTTTGTTGCTTTCCTTACTTATTAGAGATATATTTAAAGTGTTAGGAACTGTGTTTTGTAGCACATGAAAAATTTATTCCTCGCATGTACCATCAAAAGATTCTTTATCAGAAATTTTGCAGAGTTTAGATATTGAGTCTGCTATTTTATCTTTTCCACTTGAAAGCATGTAGTCTAAGTAACCATCTTTCAATTCTAGCCGGAGATCTCAAAGTCTGTTTACAAATGGCTTCCAAAGGTTTGTGGTCAGTGACGAGCTCAAAATCTAGCCCAGCAAAATAGTAGCAACATCTTTCTATTGACCAAACTATGGCCAAACTTTCCTTCTCGGTTTGAGAATATCTTCTCTCGACGGCAGATAAAATTTTACTTGCAAAGGAGATAATTCTGGGCTCCCTTTCGTTATCGAATTGTAGCAAAACTGCTTCTAATGCCACAGGGCTTGCGTCAGCTATGACTCTAGTCCTTCATTTTGGGTCAAAATATGAAAGATTTGGTATTTCGGATAACATCATCTTCAATTTGTTAAAGGCATCGTTTTACATCTGAACCCATACAAATTTTGCGTCCAAGGTCAATAGCATCCGCAGTGGATTAGTCGTACATACATAATCGGTCATTACTACCCTTCAGTCAGGATTACGACCTAGTTTCTTACACCACTTTTGTTGTGTGTGTTAATTTTAAGATGAGTGGTGGGACCTACAGTTTAAAGTCGACTCCGAACGACATATTTTTGAGATACTTTTCATGGCAATTTATTTACTCTCAGAGTTTTTGCCAGAAATCTGCTGAGAGGAAGTTGCCGAAGAAATACTTTTTGTATTTTGTTTTGATGTCTGGCCTGGGGCTCGAACCCTGGCTTTACGTCTAATAAGCCAGCACTCTACCTACTAGACTACGGCGACTTCGGCAGTGGATTAGTCATATCTTCTAAGTCAGGCAAAAACTCTCCTATATATGTTATTAAGCCTAAAAAACTGCGTACCTAATCTTTTGATTTTGGAGCTCGAAACTGTTGTATGATTTTTACTTTCTCCGGATCCGCAGTAAGCTGATCTGCCGATAAGTTAATTTGTATAAGTTTTTTAATCTTCCATACACATTTTTTTTTTTTGATTTAGGGTAACATTGTTCTTCGTTAAATATCCATGACAGTCTTTAGTCATGTCATGTTCTTCAACGCAACTTCCAAACACTATAATATCATCGATATAATTTAGAGCGTTTCGGCATGTCGATAGCATCGCTTCGATAATTTTCTGAAAAATTTCGGGAGCTGAGTTCACCCCAAACATCAGTCGTTTGTATCTAAACAATCCTTTGTGGGTCACAAAGGTTGTGATTTCACGACTTGATTCATCCAACTCTATCCGATGGTATGCGGATTTAACTGAGCTATCATCCATTGACATCAAGCATAAAGCTTCGTTTAAACTTAAAGGCTGGTTTCCAGCATAGGATAGTCGAGCTTCTAAATAGCGCAGCCCCTGCGCTGTTCAACTTGTACGAGTTTGGTGCGATTCGATTAGTATTGTGAGCTTTCAAAGCTACCACTCCAACCTACCTACCTGCTTCACTGAAGTATTCATTTAAAATTTAGCTAACTTGTTTGGCTGTAACATTTAAATTTAATTTGCAACTGAATTTATTTGTTAGTGTATTCTACTTATCTAGGACTGAATATTTACATTTGGTATACGGGGTACACTTTACCTTTTACCCTTTAATCTTTACCAAAATCAACTTAGTTGCCTTTGTTCGTTATAGGAAATAAAACACTATTATTAAAATTTTTTTTAATTTTCTTCGATTACAATATCGCAAGGAGTTGGTTACAATCAACAGAACTGAACATAGATGCTACAGGAAAATTGTCCGTTGTATTATATTGAAAGTAAAAGTTCTTATTTTCTTTTAGTAATGACTTCGAAAGACTCTACATCGCAGACCTTGTGATCATTCCATGTGACACTTTACAATTAAACGTCTTAGCGGTTACTGATGATTCCATTTTTAGCACAATATATTGAAAATCGTAACAGAAAATCATTTATACCAGCACCAATGCAACAAAATATTTCTGTTGCATTCTAAAATATATTGTTATTGTGTGACATTAACGCATTGATTTCCGTGTACCTGTAAAAGAGAATAGTTTATATGAGTAAATATTTTCCATTTTGTTTAAATTTTCGGTTTTGTTTAAATTTAAAGAATGACAACGCTTTAAAAAATATCCTACAGCAGCAATGTATTATACATATAAGAATATTATTAACATGTTAAACGCAATATTCGATATGAAATGTAAGTTCCAAGTATTCACTTTAATAAACTTAATATCGTATTATTTTTCTTTAACATAAAAAGCTAAGGATATTCTATTTAATTAAATATATTGTTACGAAAATGGAAATGGTGCTAAATCCTTCAACATTAAAATGATAAACAAAAGCTACAAAAACAAAAACAATAGACTTGTTTACATTATCAGCAAATAAACAAAAATATAGAAACAACATCAGTATAAAAAAGGGATAAACAAGTAAACAAACAGGCCACAACAATACTGCAAGGACAAACGTAAAAATAAAATACACAAGCAACAACAACGTAAACAACATGTTTACATTTACAGAGATTTCGCGAAGGCGAAGTCATTCTCCTTCATGGACATTCATCAGACCGTTTACCCTGCGATATAAAAGACAAGACACAGCAGGCAATGGAGTCAGTAAAAATTCAGTCAGTCTTGTGTGAAGACGCGTTGCATATGAAGAGTATAATCGTGGTTTGAAGATCTCCGTTATAAAAATCTGCCGAACAATTGTTAGTGTTTACGCCAAAAGAGTGTAAAGAAGAATAACAAACAAAGTAAATTGTTGTTGTTTACATCAAGATGTGAACAGTGTCACACAGAATTGTGCGAACAATAAGGAATTTATCTAAAATTAAATACAAATTTATTTTTCACTTGCAATCTACTTGATTCTCTTTGAACATCAAAAGATTGCTGCTTGATTATATTATGATTGTATTGTGATTAATTAAAATTTAAGTTTATCATACATACATACGTACATAATTGGTCATTACAACCCTTCAGAGAGGATTACGACCTAGTTTCTCACACCACTTATGTTGTGTGTGTTAATTTTATACATGAGTGGTGGGACCTACAGTTTAAAGTAGACTGCGAACGATAGATTTGTAAGAAACTTTTCATGGCAATTTTATTTTCTTTCAGAGTTTTTGCAAGAAATCTGCTGAGAGGAAGTCGCCGAGGAAATACCCTTTGTATTTTGTTTTGATGTCTGGCCTGGGGCTCGAAACCTTGCTTTACTTCTAATAAGCCAACACACTACCTACTGGACTACGGCGACTTCTATTTTGTTATTAATTTATAATTATGTTTCGAACTCAATTAGAAACACTGCTAGTGTCCATAATTGTCCTTCGTATATATCATCATTGTAGGAGACACCAAAGTACCTTAAAGGTGCCAATCTTTTTAAAGCTCTAATTATATTTGAAATTATAATTTCTTGGTATTTATTGTGATTATATTGTAGGCTGACACTTGTATTTGCCATTGTCCCAATAGCGACAGTACATTTAGTTGGAATTAAATTATGTTTTTATTTGGTGCGGTGGTAAGCCCATAAGTTCCATCAAATTCTAAAGAATGAAATGGAAAGTTTCTTCACTTTTAAATTGTTGTAATTTAATTAAAAAGTAAAAAAAAGGTAACTTAACTAATTGAAACTAAATTTGCATGCCCATGAAGTTCTAAAAACCGAAAATAATAAGCGCCTTCTGACAGTTTACCAAGCAAAGAGACAAAACATGTTTTATTGCTGAGCACTTTGCTCGAAGTGGTTGAAAGAGATAAAGGTAATAGCAAACGCAAACCAAATACCGTAACTCTCAAGACGATGGCCAGTACAAGGTTTTTTCAACATATTGAACTGTCAGCAATAAATGCATGGGTGCTATTCCAAAAAGTAACAGACAAAGAAATTCGTAGAAGAGAACTTATTTTACAAGTAGCGTTTGAACTGAGTCACATCGACTTGCAACCGCAAGCGGTAAATATTCAACCACAAGTTTCACATATTCAATCCATAAAAAGACGATATTATCATACAACTGGCTGCAAAAACAAAACAAATAAAATGTGTGAAATATGCCAGAAACCCCTATGTGAAACCTGTAAGATATCAAAACATTTTGTATGCTCTGGATGCGTGATTTCAAAAAAATCTTATCATTATTGACCTATTTTACGATCTCGATATATCCTCGATCTCGCATAAATACATTCAAAGTAAAAACAACAAGTACTGTTATTGCTTTGAATGTACATATTTTTTTATATGTACGTACACATATAAACTTTATTTCTTTTCCAATAAGTTATTAAATGTTTATTTTTTGTTATAAACTAAGAATACAAAATGTATAATTTAATTTTTTTTATATTTTAAATAAGTAAGCAATATTAAAATTAAATTTTGAAATTCAAAGGTAGATTTTTACCACTAAGACTTAAAGGGAGTCAAATGACCCCTACCCGTCTTTTAAGGTATATTAATTCTCCCGTCTTTCTAGTGTTAAAATAAGAAGCAGAAATATAAACGGAACTCAAATCCATTAGTAGAGACAGCACTTTTCAAGTGAAAAAAGATGTTCACTTTGTAGTTTCATGTTAAGTTAAAGTGAAATGCTCATATAAAAAGAACCTTTTTTTCATTTTTGCAAGTGCACTTGCTGGTCGAAGGCAATTAATTTGCAGCGTATAAAACAAAATTTGCTTTTGGTTTTGTAGGATATCTCCCCCTATCACTTCATATATACTTTGAGCATTTTTGGTTCATTTTTCAACAACAAAGATACTTTTAATGAAAAAAGTATCAAAGAATTTGCATCAAATTTTTGGAAAAGTTTAATTAAGTGTATTAAGTGCAATGCAGTGAGTGTACTTTATGTGTACATTTTTTTTTTCAAAAGGCAAACATAGATGTCAATCTTGCATTTGTGAAAAATTTTTCATTTAGAATATACTCCTTCCTAAGAAGAAGAAGTTATTTGAAATATATTATTTTTTGCTTTAAACGGCATAATACATCTTTCAAACGAATAAAAATATTCGACATTAGCTTTTTGTTTTATTTAACTTTAAAGATAGGAAGGACTTAATGAAAGATCCGTTACTAGAGTTAAAATTACTCTGTCAATGTGTATGACAACATATTTTATATGCAATTATTTTGCTACTATTTGGTTATTTATTTGACCAATAGAGCATGTAATGTAAATGCTATATACATTTCACTTAATTTTCTATAAGTTAACCACTTTCTTAGCTGAAAGATGGTTTCATTCAAAAGCAGTGAAATTGGGTGTCAGATGAAGTGAAGATGTGAAATATTGTGCATGTCTGAAATGCTGTTTACATACATCTATATACATACATATACAACCCTTTAGTCATACCACTTATGTTGTGTGTGTTATGTTGTTTATCCATAAATGGTGGCATCAACAGTCTAAAGTCGATTAGGAACGACAGACTTTTGAGAAACTTTTCATTACAATTTAATTTACTCGCAGTATTTTCGCCAGAAATCTGCTGAGAGGCAGTAGCCGAAGAAATATATTTTCATATTCCGTTCTGTTCGAGATGTCTGACCTGGGGTTTGAACCGTCGCCTCATATCTAACACGCCAACACACTACCTTCTAGACAAAAGCGACTACATGTTAAAATGCTATTTAGTCACTGTAAGATTAAATAATTTTTGCCTCGAATTATCATGAATGATGAAATAATTTCCAACGATCACAATCTATGGCCAAGCAGAATATCCATTGCGCCATGATAAGCCCCATAAGGGATCGTGTTTTTGCCGCAATGCCTGAGCTCGGTATACCTCCGAAACTGATAAGGCTATGCTCAATGACGTTGAGCCATTCCTGCAGCTCCGTCAAGGTAGGAATGGACCGTTCCGAATCTTTTGATACCGTGCGAGGTTTCAGACAAGGCGACCCCTTATCATGCCACCTCTTGAACTTCGTCATGGAGAGTGTTCTACATCGCAATGGCACAATTTTTTAAAAAAGTGTCTAGTTGCTTGCGTACGCTGAAGACATTCACATCATAGGGCGCACCAAGCGAGATGTTAATGCTGCCTTTAGTGTCATTGAACGGGAGTCTACTAAAATGGGTCTGGCAGTAAATGAGGGCAAAACTAAGTATATGTTATCGAAAAGGAGAGACGTGCGTCGTATTGATTCTCAGATTACGGCCGATAACTATACTTTTGATACAGTCAAGGAATTTATTTATCTTGGCTCCGCCTTTCCCACCAAAAATTATGCCAGTCTAGAAATCAAGAGCAGGATCACTCGTGCCGACAGGTACTACTATGGTCTCAATAGACAATTATAAGCAGAGTAGTATTACGACAAAACTAATACTCTACAAGACGCTCATCCTACCTTCTTCTGCTTCTTTATGGCACAGAGGCATGGAACATATTAAGCACTGATGCAGCAGCCTTGTGAGTATTCGAGAGAAGTACTGCGTTAGATCTTCGGTACAGTACGTTGGCGATGATTTCCGCATCCGATCCAACAGTGAGCTGTATGAGCTCCTCAACGATATAGACGTTGTGCAGCGTATTAATATCCAGCGGCTGCACTGACTCGACCATGTCGTTCGAATGTAGGAGGATGATCCGGCGAGACGGGTATTTGATGCGGTGATCTGCGGAGGTCGGCAAAGAGGACGACGTTGTTTGCGTTGTAAGGACCAAATCGAGGAAGCCGTGTCATCGGTTGGTGTGACCAACTGGCCTAGGCGTGCAAGAAGCAGAGGCGCCTGGAAGGATGTATTGCGGCAGGCCGAAATCCGGTAATCGGGTTACTAATGTCCAATTAAGTAAGTAAGTAAGATAACGATTCGTATTTGATGCTATCAGAAGCTGTTAAGTCTGTATGTGCTGCTAAACACGGATCAGACAATCACAGAGAGATTTGTTCAGACAACAATTAATTTATTTGAAACGAGTATTGGGCGAAAAATGCTTTAAATATGCAACCAGATACGATGCCAAACGATGACAATGATCGGGCTCGTATTGAGACGCCGATCGAAAACTGTTTAGAAAACAGCGGAAATTTTACGACCGTATAGTTCACCGACCAAAGAAACTAGACCTTATTCCATCTGACTACCATTTAATTCGATTCATACATAACACTTCACTGCAATATGCTTCATTTCAGAGCGAGGTATTTAAAATTGGATCGATTCATTCTTGTTTTGTTGATTCATATTCTTTTATTTATTATTTGTATTATTTTTTTATTGGAATGCCATTTAAGTTAAGATTTTTTAATTTAAATGATGTCGCTTTGGTTTTTTTATTAATCTTTTTCTGAGTATTTGCACAGCGTTTTTTTATGGGTTTAAAAATGTTGTTTTTTTAAATTTCAATATAATTTCTAACATCTTCACACATCTACTTGATCTACAGACTTTACCGCTTTTATGTACTAATCCTCCACTTTTCATCACTTGCAACACTTAGTTTTTATACAAATATTTTAACAGGGACTGCTGTTCGCTAATATGAAAGCGTATGAGAGAGAGGGGAAGTATATTTACGACGGAATACAAACTAATTTCTTACCGCCACAACTGTTTCATTTTTATAACCCATGTACTATATTTACCTTATAAAGTACCACAGTAACTCACTTTACAATGCATTTTACCCACATCCCGCACACTTATTCATTTAGACATAACTCTTTTGGAAGCAAATATTATATACAGTGGTGGCCACGAATTTAAGACACGACATATGACTGACTTAGTTGTGATAATATTTACAATCATGTAATATCAAAATTGATATTCTTTATTCTTCTATGTACCCTGTAATATTAAGAAAAATACGATTATTTTATTTTGTTTCTTTTTACATTTTGTTGCTTTTTGATCATATTGTTGTAAAAACGTTTATTTGAAATTGGCCACGAATTTAAGACATTTCAGAAATATCTGGTTTTTAAGTGATTTTTTGGTGTTTTTTGATGCTAAACGTTGAGCAACGAATATTTTATTTTATTTTATGTTGGAATACATAGAAATATTTAATTATAAATGGTCAGAGGTACTTGGAATACCGATGCCGAGCGAAAACTGATCCAACAACTAAAATTTGATGGAAAAATAATAATGGAGATATCAAAGCTGCTTAAATGTTCTAGATGCAAGATTTACAACGTGCTGGAACACATCAAGCAACATGGTACCACCAAAAATGTCAAACAGCAACCTAGAGCCCGAAAACCACACCCTAAAGTAGCTGCTAATAATCCTTTCACGAGCTCAAGTAAAATAAAAATTAAATTGTATTGGATTTTGGTATCGATATTTCGTCTAGGGCAATAAGCAGATGTCTAAATGAGAAAAACTTGCGTGGGTGTATAGCGCAACGTAAACCACTTGTGTCAAAAAATATCAAATTCCGACTAGCATTTTGTCTTGATCTATATAATATGTAAATAAAAATTCTCAACCAAGTATAGGTAGCAAAATATTATTACTTTTTCTTCCTAATATTACTAAAATCTTAAGCAAAATATCATGGACCTAAACTATTTTTGATAAGATGTAAAAATTACCACAAATAAATAAATAAAATGTCGTGTCTTAAATTCGTGGCCACCACTGTATATGTATGTATGTATTGCTGTTTAGATTTGTTGATTTTAAAAGCACACTGATTTTATATTTCAATTTTATACATTTTTTTGATTGGTACTGCTTTTTTGTATTTTTTATTTTTTATATAAAAAAAATTATTCATTTGTTTGAACTCTTCTCTATCACAATTTTTCAACTTTTTCTATACTGTCGCCGTCAGCCATTTCGTGTACAAGCAAATATTGAATGTAAAAAAAAAAATATCTTACCCACAATTGTTATTTCGTTGTCTAACCATTAACGACCACGTTATCTTTAAAACTGTTTTTAGTTTTTCTTTGAAAGTGTGTTTAAAAAAAAAAACTTTGTGTGGTTTTATCGACTTTGGGGAAGTATTCCGTTTAGTTTAAGGGTGACTGTATTATTCTTATGCACTTAATATTATGTTATATGTTCTCTTTATTTGTATAAAGGATAAACCATTTAGAAAAATATGAAACTATACCCTAAAAAGTCTCTGTGAAGTTAGTAAATGAGAGTTATGGTCTGTGTTTTGGTTTTACAAAATTATTATTGTACACATATGTACATACATAATTACTCATTGCAATCCTTCAGTCAGAATTACGATCTAGCTTCTCATAGCACTTCTTTTGTGTGTGTGTATTAATTTTATCCATAAGTAGCAGGACCTAACCTAACCTAACCTAGAGGGACCCACATTGTTTTTAGAAGCTTTTCATGGGAATTTTTATTTAGAGTTTTTGCTAGAAATCTGTCATTGAAGGTATATTTTTCTCATATTTCGTTTTGCTCGAGATGTTTGACCTGGTGTTTGAACCACGACCTTACGTCCAATAAGCCTACTACTACTTATTAGACTACGACAACTACATTGCATTTTTACATTGTCACGTTAGGCCATTCGTAAAACCTGGGGTAATTCAGCAATTAATCAGTTTCGGATTCAGCGCATTTAAAACCTTTAGAATATTTCGGTGTTGCGGCAACTCAATGTTCAGCACATCTGAAGCCTTTTGTGAAACATTGTCTCTTGTCTAGGTTAATATCTCGTCGGCCTGTGTAATCATCTAAAACATCATGACGTTTTTTATCCTTGATATGATATAATATAAATACAAGTGTCGGTCCGACACAGTTCCGCGATATTTTAATTGACTAGGAATAATAAAAAAATTATATCATTGTCTTCTCTGGACTCAATCTGGCAATTTTTCCGATTCGGAAACAATAAATAGTCACTTTAGCCTAAATTCGGAGAATAATGCGAATGAGAGAGAAAATCACCGTAATCTAGTGGGTAGTGTGCTGGCTTATTAGACGTGAGGCCTCGGTCAAATATCTGCAACAAATCGAAACATAAAAAATATTTTTTCGGCAACAGTTTATCTTCGAAATACTGACTGAAGCATTGTAGTGACCAATTATGTATGAAATAAGTTTATGTGTCAACAATTTCATCCTAATTGGTACTCTAGCCTCTTAATTTTAAACGTCACTATAGCCACTGGGATTGTAAAGGCGGTCAAGCAATTTTATATTAGATAATCGAATTAGATTTTGCTGGGCTCCTCGTCATTGTGACATTATTGGCAATGAAGTTGTGGATGAATTGCTAACATCAGGTTCAGCTTTCAGTTACAACAGCAGATGAGTCGGTGAAATTACAATAGTCTTCGGAATTATTGAGGAAAAGTTCAATTCACTCATATACCGTGGATGTCTATGTTAAAGGGACTGTAGGATTGCATCAATCGTATGAAAAACTTCAATTCTATAGGAATCGATTTAAATTTAAGCATGAATATGCTATTATTAATGTACAAACGGAACATGGCACCCTTTGACATAGGAGCAGCAGATGGAATAGGAATATTTTTGATTTATGTAAGTTATGTGAAGGTGCAGAGGAAACAGTGGATCATATTTTATGGTACTGTCTGTAGGCCGTAGTGGATAGAGATTTAATTTATGAGAAACTAAGACTACAAACTTGTTCACAAACGGAGTTGACTGGTTAGGGGGATATCTTTAGAAAGATAATTCAACTATTGATGACAAAACGTCTGCTTGTTATTTCCGCTGTTATTTTCTCTTTATCCTTCTTTTCTTGATTTCCCTTTTTTATAACGTACAATTTAATGCTATTTTAATGGAACTGTGGGTTCCGTTCCAACTTAACCTAACCAAACCGAAATCGCCACTTGAATTCGAATTTGGATTTCAAATCATTACATTACCATTTCTTTTCAACAACAATTAAAAAACCAAAGAATTATTATTTTAAATAATTTCAACATTTACTTGCTTGTGTTTTCGCATTTTCAATTACGGTTGTATTTTACAGCTTTGGCCCCCTGCGCTTTAAACCGCCTTATTTAATTCACCATAAAGCTAACACTCCAACTCATCTTAAGTACGCTAACGACTACGAAGACAAAATAATTTTAAAGCCTCATTAAATTTACTTCCATCATCTAAGCTTCTATGATTTCTTGCTGAGCACTTACAATTGTATGCAAAGGATGTGAAGTGGCATTAGTTACTCATTGTTAAAATAGGAGTGAAGTAAGTCATCTTTTATTCAGTGCACTTATCATTCGTTAACATGATTGATTATTCTTTATTTCTATTATTTGAAGTAAAATTTTCAAGAAGTTATTTTCAAGACAGAATTTAGAAACGGACACACGTATTTTACACGCCTTTTTAAAATAAGCGGCTTAACTTAGAGGGAAACAGAGAAGCGATATAACGATTCAGTGATTGAAAATGCCTTAAAGTCTTAAAAAGTCTTAAAAAAAACAAGAACAAAAATAGATAGTGAATAAGAAACAAAGAGGAATTTATATGTAAAAAAAAATACTGCCAAAAAATAAATATAACGGCTGTTTTCATATCACTCATACTGCTCACAGCTGTTGGATCAGTTGCGGAAATAATCACCAACTAGCACTGGACCGAAGATCTTACGCAGGACTTTTCTCTCGAATACTCGGAAGGCGGCTGCATCAATGCTTAATAGGGTCTATGCCTCTGCGCCATAAAGAAGTACGAGGAGGACGAGCGTCTGGTAGAGTGTTAGTTTTGTCATACGAGAGAGGTCTCTGCTACTCAATTGCCTATTGAGACCATAGTAGCACCTGTTGGCATGAGTGAGAGTTTGATCTCCAGACTGACATCACTTTTGGTGGTAAAGGCCAAGATAAATAAATTCCTTGACTGTAACGAAAGTATAGTCATCGGCCGTAATCTTTGATCCAATACGCGCACATCTCTACTTGTCGATAACATATACCTGGTTTTGCGCTCATTTACTGCCAGACCCATCTTAGTAGACTCCCTTTCAATAGCACTAAATGTAGCAGTAACATCTCGCTTGGTACGCCCTATGACGTCAATGTCGTCAGCATACGCAAACAGCTGGACGCTTCCTACTTCACAATATTCTCATTTTAAAAATTTTTCGATTATAGAGTTAGACACAAAAGCACACACACAATTTTTTAATTTCATAATTTTTTCAGAAATTAAGGATAGAATAGAAATTTCAAAATAATAAGGCATGAGAAAAGCGCTAAAGATATATGTTTGTATGTGTGTATGTAATGAAGTTCCCTGTTGCTATGTACATAAATTAATGTATGTATGTCTGTTTGTATATACGTACTACATATGCAACAAACTAAAAGGGCAAGATATCTTATAACACGTAAACTAAAGCCATATTTAGCTTACGTGAACAAACATTAAACAAATTACGTACAATTTAATGATATTTTAATGGGCGAAAAATGAAATTCAAATTAAAGTCATGTGTTACTTTTCTAAGGCGTCTGTAATTTAATGTTGTGATATTCATTTGGGGACAAGAGTTACGAATTTATTTATTTAATCAATTAATACTGAGAATGCGCCGCATATTAGCAGCTCTAGTCCTATTAGTCCCGTAGCAAACATAAAAAGAATCGTAAATTTAATAAAAAAATAACGAATGAATGTGAGGTAGTTTAGTTTTAACTCATATTAAAATTAAATAAAAAAGCGTGTGACGCCTAAAATTAGTTTTTAAGCAAAAACTCCATTCAACGACTTGGCAACCAAATCATTTTAGTTCGCATTGAAATTTAATAATTTAGTACAATCTTACATGTACAATCGTAAAATTTTTTATTCTAAATTTGAAATTAAAATATAAATTTAAAATTTTGTATTGTGTGGGCCATCTATCGTTTTAAATTTTTAATTTATTTATATTTTTATTTTTTTATTATTATTTTACATACATACATACATAATTGGCCATTACAACCCTTCAGTCAGGATTACGGCCTAGCTTCTCACACCACTCATGTTGTGTGCGTTAATTTTATACGTGAGTGGCGGGACCTACAGTTTAAAGTCGACTCGGAACGACATATTTTTGAGAAACTTTTCATGGCAATTTTTATTTACTCTCCGAGTTTTTGCCAGAAATCTGCTGAGAGGAAGTCGCCGAAGAAATATTTTTTTTCATATATCATTTTTGATGTCTGACCTGGGATACGAACCAGGGCTTTACGAATAGTAAGCCAACACACTACCTACTACACCACGGCGACTTCGACTTCGACTTATTATTTTACTTATTTTTAATCTGGCAATACTTACATATGTCATTCTATTCCGTTACAAACTTCAGCATATGACCTCCACTGAACGTATTGAATCGATTTACCCTTGAGCAACGTTAGGACATTATTGGACATTTATTTGAAATCATCTTTTCGAATGAAGCTCATTTTCATCTTGGTTACTAACCAAAATTGCCGTATTTGGGGTTCAGAAAACCCACATGTAGTCTTACAGAAGTATAGAGGCATCATTGGCTTATTTGAAAATAAGGACGGTCAATAAAGACACTTATCGCACCATGTTAACCAATTTTTTTTTTTTAAACTCCCTTCATGGCATCGATGTGAACAATGTTTGGCTTCAAAAGAATGGTGCAATTTTCACACATATCATGCCAAAAACGATTTATTGTGTCAATCGTTTGATAGCCGTTTAATTAGTCGAAATGGTGATGTTAATTGGCCGCCAAGAAACTGCTATTTGATACCATACTATTTGATATTTTGATTTTCTAATGTTTTGTGCTGACAAACCAGACTCATTTGAGTATAAGGTGATGCCACTACCGAGTTATGACGCCATACACTCGAAACGGTTCCCGAATATTGGTCTTATCGAATGACGTACTGTGAAGCCAGCCACGGTAGCCATATGAATGAAATAATATTCCATTTCTAACCGGAACGATTATACTTCGCAACAAAAAAGTGAATTTGAAAAAATTTCTAAAAATTTTCTTTTATTGCATTCTTAAATTAAAACTGTTAAATGAGCCACCCATCCATTATATTTATTCACATTATGTTCATATTCATAGAGCCAGAAACATATGTATGTGACGTATGAGTTATATTTAATTCCATTAGTTTCATACATGCCAATATCAAAGATTTTTTATTGCATACTTTTCAGTGTAACTATTGTAGCCTATGAGCTATATATTTTAAATTCATTAATTTGGAATTAAAAATTTAAAAGCTATGATATGGCAATTCTAAGGGATTTTTAAAAATTTAAAATTTTTCAGGATATCTCAACAAAAAAGCAAATACAAAAACCACAATACTAGGCTATATCCTAGTGGATATGTAGCTTCCACATCTTCACAACTAAAAAATAAATTTGACAAAATAACTGAGCGTTTTTGTTTTATTGCATTTTTAAATTTAAATTTTTAAATGGTTTTGGTATTGATTAAACTCTTTCACTTTCCTTTTTTTAAGTTAGAAATTCGTTTTGTAAACTCATCTCTTGTTGAGCACATTCCTTCCTATTCACTTCAAAAATATTAATCCATGCTTGCGACATGTCGTGCCCATCTTATTTGGTAAGAATTTGAATTTTACTTTACAAAGTTCGAATAATTCCTTGTCGGTTCTTAGGATATAGTCATCAATCGCAACCAGCATGTGGCCAAACATTTTAAGAAAAATCATTCTCTCAGACAGATAATAAATATTTTATAATTTTTCGTTTTGTTGGCGATGTCTGACCTGGGTTTTGAACCGTGGCCTCATGACTAATAAGTCAACGCACTACCTGCTAAATTACAGTGATTTCAGCAAGTTATTCCAAATTATAAAAAAAATATTATACTCCTCAAAAATCAATTTTCATTCACAATAAAGGCTCTTGTCCTAAGGGATATAGGGAAACCGTGTGTCATCGCGAAAGTCATAATGCTAGATGCGATAATCGATTTATACTAGAATAAATTTCATAACCGCTTAGATTTTATTTATTTTTCTTACAAGAACTTGTCATTGAAATTTTTTAGCACTTACGAAAAATTATTCAAATATATATTCAGTAGGAAAAGAGAAAAATTATTATTCAAGGAAAAATGCATATCAATGCTCAGGAGAAAATAAAATCTGCAATAGTATTACGCAATGTAAAATATTTAGAAAATAATCGTGATACACGTTAAAAAGTAGAGGGAATTCGAAAACAAATCCTCTAAACACACTTCACTATATTACATTTTGTAAAATTTTATTATACACATATTTACAATCCAAATGTTTTACAAATCTATGCCAAAAATTTGTGATTCAAAATGAATAAAAATTATAAAAAAAAACTATTATCCATAAAACTTTATTGCTTCTCATTGCGTTTCGATATTTTTCTTTAAAATGACTTAAGTTATGCGCCATAAAATATTTAACAAACCATCTTATAACAATTAATTTAAACAAGCTTCTCTATGGATTATTTATAAAAATATTTTTAACAATAATTTTTGCCTTAAAATGTAAATTTTTACGAAAACCAAATACAGTGAAATCTGCGGTGGGCGGACTTCGGTCGTCACAGCAGATTTTACCATTAACGGGAGGTGTACGTTCACGGGATAGTTCACTATAAAAATGTCAGGATTTTGTGCTATTAAATATGCTATTATGACTAATGAGTAGGCAAATTTCAACACAACTTAATTATATGTATATGTTTATTTATTTTTAATTCATTTTAGTTTAAAGCTTCACTTACACACTCTTATATAAACACATAATATAGGACAGATTTCCCGAAATATTTTTTTTATTACATAATAAAATGTATATTTATGTTATAGTAGAGAAGGACTGGTGGATTTTAGTCTGATTAGAGTTTCTTGCCTCCATGTTTTTGCATTTCGTCAAAACGGTTTTCAAATTTGTAAGTTTTTCATATGCGACAAAATCATTTAAAGCAAAATCTATCAACTGCGCAATCTGTGTTAGTGCTTCATCGAACGATTTAATTTGACCCGATTTTTTGCTCTACGAATTCCTCTTCTGAATCGCTTGATATTACTTCTGAAGTTTTTGCAGCTTCAAAATTGATTTCAATGTCATCATTTTCAGTGAATGCAATTTTATTGAAGTTTACGAAATCTTCAAAACTAGTCTCGTTATTTTCAAAAATTCTTTAAAAATTCGTAAGTGTTGCTAATGGCACATCATCTTCCGGATCAAGTTCGTTGACGATTTGGTTTTGATTAATAAAACCGGCTCTGGGAAAACAGTTTTTGATTGTAGAAGATTCCACTTTATTCCAAGCAGTTTTTGTAAAACATATTGCATCCAGCACACTGTTTAAAAAAAACTACACAACAATCTGCCAATGATACTAAAAAGGGGAAGCATATAATTTTCTATATGTATGTACATAAATGTATATGTATGTACATAATGTGTTGGTAAATTTTTTTATCGGTTAACATTTATGAATTTTGTCCGTCAATTGGAGGTATTTTATGGAAAACGAGTGTCTGCATCCGGCCAGTGGAGTGTCCGTCTAGAAGAGAGTAATCTGTTCTAAAAATTCTCGTAAAACGAAATTTGTCCGTTTAAAAGAGGTGTTCGCCTACGTGAGGTGTCCGTTAGTAGAGTTTTCACTGTAACTTAAATAATTTCCTACCATAATTTGTAAACAGGTTGGTTTAGTGCATTGTTTTGTTTTTGTAGCTTTTGTTTATAATTTTAATGTTAAACGATGTAAAAGCTAAACACCAGTATATAGATTTTTTCCATTTTCGTAACAATATGTTATTATTAGGAAACGTCAAAGACTAAAACCCAACCCATGTTTTGAATGAATTTGTATTGCCAAAAGGTCACAATAAATCGTTAAACGGAATGTCTTTATTTTGTACACATATTTTATTAAATCGATTTTTGTTTTTACCTTCACAGCAAAGGATTTGAAATACTCCACCCGTCATAGGAAAGTAAATGTAAACTTTCGCTTGTGTGGTGTTATTTGTGTGGCTTTTAAAAAATTGCCGTTTATATGTTTTGAGGCTTGCAACCGTTGTTTGGGCTGTTGTATGTGCTCAAGGCATAAAGCAGAAAAGCAGCTACAGATTGATTTTATCAAGAAAGTTTTTCGTGCTTCATTAGTTCACCGAAACAAAGTTAAGCCAAGCAGAATGGTAAAGACCCTGAACTATTTTGATGTAAAGCAAAATCATATTGTTTTTAATCTTTAATAAAGCTGTAATGCTATAAACATAGTAAAAGCAACGCAGCAAACACAGCAATCTCTCAGAAATAGAATATATGGGTATATATGGAAGTGATTATTTTAAAGGCAGCGAGATAACAAGTAATTATTCCGCTGCTTTGGTTTTAGGCTAATTTGTATTCTTAATTTATGTTTGAATGTATATATAAGTCCCATGTGATAACATTGTATCAGGTATCAGTAAATAGCACTTCGTGCCACTCTTGGATAAAATTAACACTCACAACATGAGTGTTGTGAGAAGCTAGGCCTTAACCCAGACCAAAAGGTTGTAATGAACAATTCGATATGTGAGTATTGAAGCGCAAATAATTCAGTGTTGTAACAAACAATTATGAGTTCGTGAGATTCTTGCCCGCCGTTAGTAACATTTTCTTACTGGCAAAGGCAGTAAAATCGTAACATGGTAGAGTAATTGTAATTGCGATTCACGGCAGCGCTATTGCTTGCTACAACGCTTGTTAATTGGAATAAAGAATAATCGATTTTTGTAAACAAATAGAAATTAAAAATAAAACAGAATATTTTTGTTATTGCAAAGAGGTACCGCAGTGATATGATTTGTTGTACTATTTTGAAACCATAAGGGGTATTCCCGTAGTATCCGCGCAATAGTGTTGAACTGGTTAAATCCATTATTTTGCTAAGCGTCACTAAGAATAACGCCTTGCCTAGATTTGTGATGAACATCCAGATGATTTCTTTTAAATGCATTATCGGTTCCAAGTATATATTTCGCTGATTCATTCTCTTCAGTATGGAGTCTATATATTGGAATGGAATCCATCCATAGATTAAAAAAAGGGTTCTTCGTTTCTACCATGTTCAGAAAAAGGCTGCCACTACTTCTACTTCTGGATAGTCGGATACATATTTCAAATCACTTGTAGAAAACTCGTTTAAGATTCAGAATGCCATTTGATCTTTCCTTTCGCCTAGTACACCCTTCCATTAGAAAGTCTCTGGCACTTCTAGCAAACTGATCGGTACTACGAATTCTCACACGACTTGGGAACCAGCTCTGCATAAATAATGAGTATAGCGTCCAGGCTACAAAATAGATTTATATGTCCCGTCCTTTGTTTTAAGTTTATTTTAGCACAATTTTCAATGGCGTAAATTTCGTTTGAAAGCAAATTGTTAGTGTTCGCATAGATTTTCAAAATATTTCACTATTGTAATTTCTGTTCCACTATAAATCCTTAACTCATCTGTATAAATAAAAATATTGTTTTTATTCTCGCTGTGAGCATTTTTTTAAATCATCGAGTCTTCTGATAGGGTCCAATACACAGGTAAGGAATGAACTGTCAGCCATTTGATATTTCAGGTCACGGCGCGTTCTGATAAATCTCGTAACCCACTACCATATTCCGCGAAAATTATATAAAAATATGTTTGTCTTTAACTTTCTTTTGCGCAAATTACAAGTTCAAGTTTAATTTGATCTTTTTTTTTTCTATAAAATTTACAGGTGTCAACTATTTAAAGAAAACGGGATACACAAAAAAGTTCAATTTTATTTTCCAAGTGAATTAACAGTAAAAAATTTAATTTCCATTAGCGAGTTACTGGTAAAATTGTTTGAAATTGAATTATATGTAAAGCTAACAAAAAGTGAATTACGATTTTGAACGGATTGAAATTTAATTGAAGGATGTAATGTAGAGTCGGAAAAAAGAATTTGAATACATTTTTCAAACAAAAATTCTACAATAATGGAATAAAATAATATTTCCACCCTAAACATTATGTTTCTTTCACCAATTTCAAGACGTGATAGTGAAAATACCCTCGAATAAATGACAGAATGCAAGTTACCAACATTCCTATAAACAGAAGGCAACTATATTTGATATGGAGTTTAAGAATGACTTAAGTTTGGACAGTTCAAAACTTTAAAACGAAATTTTTTTGAGATCTATTCAACTAGATTTATAAACAATACCATGACGTTGGTCAGCTTTATTTAAAATTTTTGTGTTTTGTTGCACAGTATTACACATCAAGAAAATCTGTAATAAATTTAAATTTTATTGTTACTATTATTTGGGTATTTTTATGTGTTTTTTGCTGGATCAGCTGTCTGAAATTCAGGAATCAATAGATTTCATGGCAAAACAATATGATGTTATTTTAAAAGATTTATCTGCAACAAAAAAAGAATTGAGTGAAGTACAAAAAGAAAATTGTTCTCTAAAAATGGAAATTAGTAACTTAAAAGCATCTTTAAAATATCTTAATAATATGGGTGTAAAGAATAACTGCATTGTAAAGGGACTAACTGCAGCTGATGGTGTTTCTGCTATTGACTCTATTGTTAATTTAACAAAAAGTGTGGGTGTAGAAATGCAGCCAGAACAGATTGATGATGCGTACTTTATGTCCTATAAAAACAAAAATGGTACCAACAAAAAAAATCTATTATTGTAAAATTTACATCAAAAACGTTGAAAGATAAATTAATAGCTGCAAGGCCAAAATTGAAAACAGATCACAAGGATGTTTATGTTCATGATTTCCTTAGTAGAGAGTCTTTAGAGCTACTGAAGTATGCTAAAACTCTAAAGAATATTGGCTTCAACTGGGTGTATGCAAAAAACGGCAAAGTTCTCTTCAAGAAAACTGATACTTCTAAGCCTCAGATAATTAGATCCGAAGAGGAAATAGATCAGTTTTATTAAAGTCAGCGACAAAAGGTAATTTTGTGCGTATATCACGGGAACACAATGTAGATGCCAAGCGAGCATTTGGAAATGATGAAGATGATGATTTTGACAATTTGGAATAGTTTTCTTTTTGAATACTGTCTTATAATTATATTACATTATTATTATTATTATTATGGATAAAGAAAAACAAATGAATAATCAATATTTTCTTAATATTTCTAATTATAATAAATACATTACCAATTTTAAAAGTTTATATTTCAATATAATTAGCGTAAACGTTAGAAGCATTTCATCTTTAACAAAATTTAATAAATTTAAATCCTTAATAGCAAGTTTTTCAAGGCTACCTGACATAATAGCAATACAGGAAACTTGGTTTGACAAAAAATTAACTGATCTTTATTCAATTTATGGGTATAAGAGCGTTCATTGTTGTAGAACTGATGGATATGGAGGCACTTCACTGTATGTAAGTGATAAACTACAATACAATGTAGAAAATTTTTGTAGTAAGAATTTCGTAGATTATATACATACATACATAATTGGCCATTACAACCCTTCAGTCAGGATTACGGCCTAGCTTCTCACACCACTCATGTTGTGTGCGTTAATTTTATACGTGAGTGGCGGGACCTACAGTTTAACGTCGACTCCGAACGACAGAATTTTGAGAAACTTTTTCATGGCAGTTTATTTTACTCTCAGAGTTTTTGCCAGAAATCTGCTGAGAGGAAGTCGCCGAAGAAATATTTTTTTTTTTCATATTTCATTTTTGATGTCTGACCTGGGATACGAACCCGGGCTTTACGAATAGTAAGCCAACACACTACCTACTACACCACGGCGACTTCGTAGATTATATATTAATATCAATTAACAACTTTAGAATAAATGGTAATTGTTTGAGAATATTATCAATTTATCGTTCACAAAAATGCATAATTTCTGATTTTATGGGTATTGTTGAAGGAATAATGAGCTCCACTAATCGGCAACCGTTGGTTGTAGTTGGAGATACGAATATTGATGTATTGAATAATCCTAATTTTTCTATTTTATCGAATTTATTTTTGAACTATGATTGTCACAATTGTCATGCTTTAGTAACGAGGCCATTAAGTAAAACTTCTATTGATCAAGTGTTTAGTTATACTTTTGATCGTATTTTAGTAGATTCAGTGGAGTGTGCGCTAACTGATCACAATATAATATGTTGTAAAATACAGGCTGAATTTGTTCCGGAAGATAGAATTATTGAGAGAAAGGTTATTTGTGACTATAGAAAAGTTAGGGAATTGTTGAATGGAGGTTTGAACTCAATTGTGAATGTTAATGACACTTCGGTTTTAACTCGCAACGTAATAAGTTGCATTGGGAATGCAATTAGGGAGTCGACAAAAACACATGAATATGAAAGGCTAGTGAGATTTAAAATTGCTCCTTGGATAAACAGAAATCTTCAAATTTTAATATTATATAAACACAAAATTTTAACGAAAAGGAGAAAGACCAGGAGCAATAAGTATGATATGTTGTTGAAAAGATTAGGAAAAATTATAAAACTGGCTAATAAGTCATCCAGGGTAAACTATTACCATGATTGTTTGGAGAAATTTAATAATGATCCGAAGAAGACCTGGAATTTTATAAACACTTCTCTTGGAAGACATAAAAAGAAAGATCTCAATTTCATATGTATATGATGGTGAGCTAATAGAAAATGGGCGAACAAAGGCAAATACTTAACCAATATTTTATTCATTCTGTGGCAAATTTAAGGCTGCGAACTCAAACGTATCCGGAAGATAGTTGCAATTCACTACGTACTTTACGTCAGTCTTCTTTCCGCTTTAACCTTGAGCAGATTTCTGTTGAACATGTAAATTCTGTTGTTAATAATTTGAACTTAAATAAATCTGTGGGGTATGATAATATTTCTGCAAAGGCAATATACAACTGTAATGATATACTAGCTCCCGTGTTAACATGTATTCTTAATAAAATAATAAATTCGTCCATATTTCCGGATTGTTTAAAGATAAGCAAAATTGTTCCCATACCAAAAGTTGCGAATGCTTCTGAAGCTAGTGATTTTCATCCAGTTTCCCTACTGCCAATTATTGATAAAATTTTTGAAAAGATCATCCATGAGAGACTGTTTTCGTATTTGGATAGTAATAATTTAATGTACAAATAACAATTTGGGTTTAGAAAGGGATGTAATACGGAAGAGGTAGTTTTGAATGCTGTAAACTTCATTTGTGACAAATTGGATAGAGGTTCTAGTGGGGTTGCAGGGCTATTTTTGGACTTTAGTAAGGCTTTTGATCTCGTTGACCATGATATAATGTTGCGAAAATTGATGTTTTATGGTATTATGGGAAAGGAATTGAGACTGTTTGAGAATTTTCTTAGGAATAGAAATCAATTCGTTCAGATTGGTGAAGAAAAAAGTAACATGTTGGATGTTCAAAGTGGCGTACCTCAGGGTAGTTGTTTGGGTCCTCTGCTTTTTTCTATCTATTTGAATGACCTTTCTAGCTTACAACGAACTGGTAAATTGTATATGTTTGCTGATGATGTTTGTTTATTTTATCCTTATAAGTACGATTTGGTTTTGAAAACGTAAATGGAACGCGACGTTGCTCTAATTCTTGAATATGTTCGTCTTAATAGGTTGAAGCTGAATGCGGATAAGACCAAATTAATCAGATTTAGACCATGTACACGTGTGCAGGATAATAGCTTTGCGATTCAAGTCGGTGAAAATTTGATTTTGGAAACAGATAGAGTAAAATATTTAGGAATTATATTGCAAAGTAAAATCAAGAATTGCACCAGCCGTTGGGGATTTATTTAAAATGAAAAATAAACTTAATCTGAAAACAAAATTGATGATTTACCAGTCCTTAATACAAAGTCACATAAACTATATGGCAATAACATATGGATTTAGAAACACAAGTGAATTAAAATCATTGCAGGTGATGCAGAATAGAGCATTGAAGACAATTTATAATTTACCGCTACGATACCCCACTTTATTACTTTATAGAGATATTTGTAAAAACATTATGCCTTTTTGTGGACGATATAAATACCAGCTGCTAATATACATGTTTAAATCCATACGGAACATAGGATATAGATCAGTTACTTTTTCTCAGAATCATACACATTTCAATACAAGGAATCAAGGCAATTTACATACCGCTAGGTGCAGGTTAGAAACAACCAGACAGCGGATTGAATATATTGGAAGTCTTGAATATAATAAATTACCTTTAAGGTTAAAATCAATAAATAGTTTGTCAGTCTTTAAAAAGGAACTAAGAAAATATATATTTGAAAACTTGGAAAGCTTACTGTGTAGGTAATTAACTTAAAATATTTTATATCCAAATGCATATGAAAATAAAAATTTAAAATATCTAATGCTTTACCTAAGTTTATAATTAGCCATAATTTTTAATATTGCTATTTATGTATGTATATATTATATTAATATATATATGTATGTATATATATATATATATTTTTTTTTTATTATACCTATCTTTATTTGTTGTTGTATATGAAGTATTAAATTAATAATTTTAATCAGTATAACTGAAACTGCCAACTTGCTTCAATAATGCCCATAGGGCGCTGAGGCCAAATAATCAAATTGTATGTTAGTTGTATTTAATTGAATAAATAAATAAATAAAATAAAAAATAAAAAATAAAATGAAAGAAATTTAATTTATAGGTTAGCATTTTACTCTGAAAGTATTTTCTAATTTAGCATATTCGCATTAATTTAATGCAAAGGAAAGTGTTGAAGTGCAAGTTAAATAAAATACATATAAAACAAGAGTTTTGATTAAACTTGCCATTGTATACGAAATACTGGGCAAGGTACACAGAGCCATTGGTGTAACTCTAGAAGAGTCAAGTTTCATAATCGTGTTCTCAATTGAAGACGCCAAAATGTGAATTAATTTTATCGGAATTTGTTTTTTTGCAATAAAGCCAAAATCGTTTGTATTGTGAGGCTCAGGTACGTTTGTATGAAACCACATGCCATCCACAACTACATACACATACGTACATAATTGGCCATTACAACCCTGACCAGACCCTTCAGTCAGTATTACGGCCTAGCTTCTCATATCATTCATATTATGTGTTAATTTTATACATGAGAGGAAGTCGCGAAGAAATGTTTTGTCATACATCATTTAGTTGGAGGTGCCTGACCTGGGGTTTGAATCGAGGCCTCACGTCTAATAAGCCGACACACTTCCTATTAGACTAATACTAATAATTTCTGGTGCAGTTATTTAAAATCATTAGTGGTACGAACGTATCCCTCATTTCTAGAATGTTTTTACTGCACTGATTTGAGTTGCCAACAACAATATTTTCCGCAGGACGAACTGGACGTGCATACACATGTTCTTACGCACTTTCTACAGGCCTGGATTGTTGAAATTTGCTTACACTTCTCCGGATTGTAGACACAATTGGTTGATTACGCTGGCAAAAAAAATTACGAAGTGCAGGAAATGCATTTTGATTTGAAAATAAATTTCCGTAAAAGACTTCAACAATCTTAATGCTCTGCATAATTGTTAATTGAATTTGTCAAACACTGACACCATGAAAAGTCAAACCAATATGCGACTTTAATATCGCTTTTTATTGTTGAACCACCCTTTATAAAAAATCTTTAAATAGGTTGCGCACTCAATTTTATGTGTGTGTTTACATTTCAGTTTCAAATCCTGTTTAACACTCAAATCCCTTAGTGTCAAGGCGGGTAATAGGCCGTGCTTATGCACAATTGTTGCCGATTCTTTTCGCTTAGACGTATTACTTTGATTCCAGTCTTTGAGCGATCAATCTCTATACGTCCATATATTTTGAAAACTCACAGAAGAGGTGACAGTTTAAATACTTAACTCTTTCATTTGAATTTCTTCTCTTAAATAAATTGACAAGAGCAATTTGATTGACTGGGTTTTCGTTATATCTTGTGATAGATCATTTAAGACTAAAATACAGTTCCAGAAAGCTGATTCATCAGAATTTTTTTCTAATGTTTATTTATTTAGGCTAAGTATATTTGAAAGTGTAAATATGGCGGAGATTACTTGTAATATTTATCGAAAATATTACATTAAATTCAAATTTTGTCTGAACATATTTTCACACACAAAAATCTCTCAATCAAAAGTTAAAATGTAATACAAAAGGAAAGCAAAGAAGTGTTTGTATAAATGTGGGTTCAATAAATTATACATAAGTATGTTTGCATGTGGCTACACACATATTTGAATACGTCATTTAAATCATCAGCAACAAAGAAAACAATACCCATGTAAAGTAGGGTGGAAAAATACATTGCATTTGTGCGTAGTCGCCGTCAATGAGAATTCAATTAAAAATCCCATTACAGATGACAGATTAACACATCAAATGAAATAAATTAATATTTGTAGTTGGATTTATGCTGCTTCACTCATTCTCTTTCATTTTTAAGCTTACTTCTCCTTTGATTTCAATAATGAAATGACGTCTCTAGGACGTAATGTCAATATAGTCGACAAGATTATGTTTACACTTCCAGACACAATCATGCATTATTGCGTGTTTACTTACGTTAATTCGGAAAGTTAAAATAAATCACATAATAAAGTAACATTTAACACATGAATGAATGAATGAGCGTATTTAGTTCAGATGATATGATCTTAAATGTACTTACGATCTTTTGATTTTTTTTTTATAAACTTAAAGGTTCTCCATTTTTAACTAAAACGTTCGTCCGTATAATTGAGTCATCAGTTTTCATTTCCCAATTTTGGACGAAGATAAACGTGTTCTGTCATAGAAACTTCTTTCCTTTTTTGTTGTTGTATATGGCGAACTCGGACAAAGCGCGATGTAAATCGAAAGGAACGACCAATAAAAGTACTTCTAACTACTAACTAGTTCTCACATATATATCGTATATATCGAGTTAACCAATAAGTGTTCTCAAAACCACCGTCCTGTTAAGGTTGTCTGCTGCTAAATATTTCTCTTCATTTATTCACTGAAGTGTCATTTATTTAAGTGCAGTCACTCAAACGTCAATCCCAATGTTTTGTTAGTTTTAACGAATGTATAATAACAAGAAACTGTCTGCTTCTACTCCTAAAACCCACAGCTCCTGTAGAAGTTATTTGACGAAATGTCAAGTCGTTCGGCAAAACAATAATGGCAGAAAAGAATCGCTATTGCGCGGTGAATGGTCATGTGATTTAAGAATAGAAGTGAGTCTTATTTACACGTGTCAAGTAGAGTCTAGCAATGTTGCACCAACGAGTTTGATACTCCGTGCAAAACGGGTGAATAAAATGCAAATTAAACGAGACAATCAGTATAGGTACGCGCTGTAATACATATGTCAGAGATAGCGAGCTCCGTACTGGCCCTGGCGAAGTTATCGGCTACTGTATGTAAAGAAATTGGTTCGAAATTTCCCTACAAAAGCTTCGGTATTCATGAACAAACGAAAAACTTTGAATACATGTTCATTGTGGACTGAAAAGCAGTCTAGACGTCCGCGTAAATCAAGAGATTTTTAGGACAAATCTCGCCACTCAACAAGCCGCTTTCAAAATGGCCTCGACCTCTGCCCGGAAAACACTAACTATCTATTCCTATACCTATTAATGTAACAAAAATTAGATATTCCGTCATATAACTTATAGCTACCGGTTGGCATCTCTCAACCATCCCAAAAGTCTCATAATGAATTTCCTCTTCCTCGTCGTTGCAGCTGCTGAAGAAGTTGTTATGAGGTTTTTCCTGTCTCCTGCCATGAACATCCAGAAGCCAGTGTATAGCTTTCACCGCTGTGAAGTTCCTGACATGGAATCTTGATATGTTCAATGAAATTCTGTCATCCATATCAATCAAACTCAATCAATGTACTTTTTATGCCAATCTCAAGTAGTAATTCATTTACATTTTCAGTTGTGCCAACCTTGGCAAATACATCGGTCTTGTTATTATCTTAGATATCCCTGTGTCCATGAATATAAGTGACGGTATCCGTTGAATTTCACACCCTTAGATGTGCAGCAAACATTCTTCAGTAAATAAATGATTATAACCATACGATATACTCTGATACCAAATTCGTACGACGAATTCTGAAAAAATTACGTTTTTAGTGCGTATTCTGGATCCACTGATCCAGTGAAGACTAGAATGACATTTCTTGGGAGGTATAAACTATTATCATAAAAAGTACAATTTGGTATCTGTTTCGCAAAACCAGTTTCAGGTATAGTCGATAGATATATTCAGACCAATCACACCCATTGTCATAATTCCGTCAAAAACGTTTTTGGTATTTTTTTTTTGTCTAAAGCCAGTATATATTTTTAGGGTTCATACCCCCAGTTCAGGCTTATTGCTATTTTGCAACAATAAAAAGCAGTAGCTGCTTTACTGATTCTGGTTTGTATATTCAAGTTACACACAAGTGGCGTGAAAAGCTAGGTCGTAATCCTGACTGTAGGGTTGTAATGACCAATTATGTATGTATGTATGTATGTATGTATGTATGTATGTATGTATGTAAGAGACAAGCAGCATGCTCTTTCCATGGTATTCAGTAGGAAATTAGTAACACAACTATAGTTTAATTATTACCACCACTCTTAAATGTCATTCTACTATAAATGTGAGTGACAACTGGGTAAATAACGCAAAATCACAAAATTTTATTTTATTTTGCCGTTAGAATTACTCACATATATCCAATGTTTTATTTACTTTTCTTATTTTTTAATTCCATTTAGGGTGCTCTGGTAGTCTAATGGGAAGTGTGCGACTATTAGCGTGAGGGTCGTGGGTTTGATTCCCGGAGAGGCCCTGGTCTGTGACACTACACCGAGCATATGGTCAAAGTTACTCAGCTCGTATATAATTAGAATATAATTTGTAATTGTATTGTAATTAATAAATAAATAATTAATTCCATGTATGTATTCTACATAAGTATTGTACTTTTATTTACTTTTAACTTTTACTTTTTTTCAATTTTATGCCACTTTTGTAGCAGTATATTTATATATGTATGTATAATGTTTTAATTTACTTAAGTATGTGTAAAGTTTTCAGTGTATGGCTGTGAATGGTGATGATAACCTTTGTACTTTTCTCTTCGCATTATATGAATTGCAGCATGGTCGCGATTGCAACGTTTACTTTATAGGAAGACAATTTGAATAGGAATGGTCGTAGACCATTGCACTCATATCTATTGCATCAAAATGTATATTCTGGTCTATATATGTAAATTAAAATTAATAAAACAATTATTTAAAAAAAATTAATTTTTTTAACGTTGAGAGTCTAAGTGACAACTCAACTTTTTTTTTTTTTTTGAAGTAAAAATTACAATAATGTTTCTTATTTTATTACCCTATCGTTACACCTGCTTTTTAAATGATCACGCCACTTATACAATTCTGGAATGTGCACCGTATATGACACCCAGACATGTCGTCAGCATATTTGGTGGGAACACATTTAGCGTGAACTGGGAGACATGTTGTCAACATATTTGTTTTGAACATATTTCATGTTGGTGGGAAATGTATTGTCGGCATTTTTGATTTAAACATATTTCGTGTTAACTTGTATATCAGATATACAGTGAACAGTTTTCTCCCAAAAATACAATTGCCTCTTATATTTTAAATTTAAATGACAAAACCACCCATTGCCTCAGATTTTATCATGCATTCGGTTAAAAATGTCTACTAAAATTGTAAATTTAAAATGAAAAACCACATTTACCACACGCATATGTTCAACCAATTATTTATTATTTTCAACAAAATTATCGGTTCAATGTTATTGGTCATTTACATATATTAGCTTATGGTGTATGATGACAATTTACTTACTTACTTAATTGGTCATTACAACCCTTCAGTCAGGATTACGACCTAGTTTCTCACACCACTTATGTTGTGTGTGTTAATTTTATACATGAGTGGCGGGACCTACAGTTTAAAGTCGACTCCGAACGACCGATTTTTGAGAAACTTTTCATGGCAATTTTATTTACTCTCAGAGTTTTTGCCAGAACTCTGCTGAGAGGAAGTCGCCGAAGAAATACTTTTTTTTTGTATTTTATTTTGATGTCTGGCCTGGGGCTCGAACCCTGGCTTTTCGTCTAATAAGCCAACACACTACCTACTAGACCACGGCGACTTGACAATATGATGACAATAATATTTTATAATGGAACCTTAAATAACAACAAAAATTCGATATGTTGTAGACTAAAATGCATATAGAGAATGAGTTTTTGTTAAAACTTAATAATTAAATGGTAAAACGGAATTTAAACCACATGCACAAACCTTTTAATGTCCATCATGGCGTTATGGGATGATTTTAATGTCATGGGTATTATTTTTCGGTTTTAAAACTAATGAAGAATTGAAGAATGTTTAATTTTTGACGTTATCCGTGCAGACATGGCTTCACAATAAAGTCTAAGGTGATGGTGTCAAATCAATAAAACCAAAATTGAGGTCGTCGTAGTGTGTTGGCCTATTAGATGCGTGTTCGCGACTGTTCAGACATCACGAACAGAATGGCAAATGCTCTGAGAGTAAATAAAATTGCCATGAAAAGTTTCTTAAAAATCTGTCGTTAGGAGTCAACTTTGAATTCTAGGTCCTTCCACTCATGGATCAAATCAACACACAAAGCAAGAGTTGCGTAAAAATCTAGGTCGTAACCTCAACCATACATACATACGTACATAATTAGTCATTACAACCCTTTAGTCAGGATTACGACCTAGTTTCTCATGCTACTTATGTTGTGTGCGTTAATTTTTATACATGAGTAGTGGAACCTACAGTATAAAGTCGACTCCGAACAACAGATGTTCGGAAGAAACTTTTCATGGCAATTTTATTTACTCTGAGAGTTTTTGCCACAAATTTTTTTTCATATTTCGTTTAGTTGGAAATGCCTGACCTGGGGTTTGAATCGAGGTCTCACGTCTAATAAGCCAACACACTACCTACTAGAAAACGGTGACTTTAGCGTTATCTCAACCAAAGAGTTGTAATGAGTAATCAAGGCACTGACTTGAGATCATAATTTTGAATTGTAAACCAAAACTGTGGATTATCATACGACCATCGCACTCTAAATTGTTCATAACGAAAGAAGATCAATGTCATCTAGCAACCACTTTTTTTCAAATGAAATTTGTTTTGACACAACCACCACAGGTTTCCTTTAGCCCTACCGATTGAGTAATTTTGTTTGAACAATCAACATTGAAAGCCTGTAGCGTTAGCCCCTTATCAGCTTGTTTGCTCTTATTGCATGAGTTTCATGCAAGACTTTTCACGAAAAAAAAAACACTTATTATGACAGACATTTAACATCTGAATGCCTTGCCATGCCGGCGACTGCTTTATAAAGAATTTTAATAAAGTTTTAGTCTGATCAAGGAGAGCATAAAATAGTTAAAAAAAAGGGATTTTAATATCGTTTATCATCCTATTGTTCTCCTAAGTATGTCTGATCAATGAAAGACGAGTGACGATTTGTCTTGGTTTGATATGTCATCACCAAACCTTTCAAGAAATAATATTTTTAATTAAGATTTGCTTCGAAGAGAAATCAAAAAAATTTAAAATTGCTTCAGAAAACAATCATGAGGGAAATTGAGGTTTATTGCATGCATTTGGTGGTACTGACAACATTTTTAATTTTAGCCTTAATAAATATGCGGGCGCGTGATAACATTGCTTTGGTACTTGCGTCTTGTGAAATAGTAGCCACTTTATTGCACTATGTTCAGAGAGCGCACTTTACCTTGAATAGTCAGGCTTTAAAGTTGCAGTAGTCTAGTAGGTAGTGTGTTGACATAGTAGATATGAGGCCTTTTTTCCAATCCCGGGTCAGACATCTGTAACAAAACAAAATATGAAAAAACATGAAATATCCTCTTAGTAGATTTATGTGTTCGGAAACGACTTTAAACTGTAGATGTGCCCACTTATGGATAAAATTAACACACACAACATGAGTGGTGTGAGAAGCCAGGTCGTAATCCTGATGTATGTAGCAAAAGACATTATTTGTTACCTCAAACTTAAAACGAGATGAAGATATAAACTTGTGTTTGGAACTATCGAAAACATACTGTTACGCTTTTACCTTTTAAAAACGTTTGAAACGTGAGCTCGTAGATTGCAAATAAAAATAAAAATAAGTTTGTGTTCAGTTTTAATTAATTTCTTAATTGTTCGCACAATTCTATGTGCCACTGTTCACAACTTGATGTAAAGAACAACAATTGTTTTGGTTGGTTATTCCTCTTTGCACTCTTCTGCGTAAACAATAACAATTACTAGTCAATTTGTTCGATAGGTCTTTATAACGGAGATCTTCAAACACCACGACTTCACACAAGAATCTTTGAATTTTTACTGACTTCGTTGCCTGCTTTGTCTTGCCTTTTGTATCGCAGAATAAACAGTCTGATGAATGCTTATGAAGGATTTCGCCTTCTCGAAATCTCTATAAATGTAAACATGTTGTTTACGTTATTGTTGTTTGTATATTTTGTTTACGTTTGTTCGTGCAGTGTTGTTGTTGCATTTTTGAATACTTTTTATACTGGTTTTTGTTGGTATATTTTTGTTTACTTGTTTATCATGTAAACAAGTTCATTGTTTTTGTCTGTGTGGCTTTTGTCTACAATTTAAACGATGTGAAAGCAAAACATTTTCGCAACAATACAAATAAAATTAACTGAACATCAATACTCAATATTAAATTTCGTCATCAAATAGCTCACGAATTGAACGCATACATACATATTTGTTAAACTGTCGATAACGTAATACATTATCCAATTTGAATTTTTTTAATTCTCTTAATTTGCTGGATTACAACGGAAATTGAATTGCAATTGGAAATCGGATACCAATGATTAGGCTCTTCCTGTAAACCCAACAAAATTGTGCAACCAGACAATACTTGCGGTCAATAAGTTAGTGAATAATGTAACTCAAGCAACAATTTTAAACGGAAAATACGAAAGCGAAGATATTTTAATAAAACGCTTTTCAATGATTTTCCCTCAAATGCCATTTAAATTTCAACGACTACAGTTATCCGTACGTTTGGCTTTTACAATGGGAATTAATAAAACCCAAGGTGATATTGTTTGTGGTCAACTGCATGTTGCATGTCGTCTGCGTTCTCATTTTAACCAGTTGATGTTCTGTCCCATTCATTTCTAATACTAGTAAGTTAAGCTACATTATTGTAGTATTCAGCAATAATGCTTTCAGAAAAATGTGTGCCTTACTGGCACTTAACTAATAAAACTGCTTCGCTGTGGGGGAAAACTGAGAAAATTTGTTTTCCTCATATTAAATACTCTTTAGGTGTTTCCTTTCAGTAACTTTAAAATAATAATTTTATCCATAACATATGCTTGCGGTTAGGAGGTTTTTTATTGAATGTGGAAATAAAATTCCTCAACACATTTATTATTTTTGTTGTTCATTTTCTTTTTATCCTCTACGCATTACATTTATATCGGAATTGAAAAAAGCAATTGAAAGCAAATGTCTGCAATTGCTATCGGAGCAGCAACAAGTTTTTACACGCAAATGAAATAAGAAAACGAAATCATTTATTGTCTGTAGAGGGATTCATATTTTTCTAAACATTTCATTTAATTTTTTCAATTTTTATTGTTCAAATATAATGTTTTTTTTTGGTTTTGGTTTAATAAACATATCGAAGAGAAGTGTAAAAAAGCCTTAGTCATTTAATATATCTGTATATATATGCATATATAAGTACGTACGTGCACCATGTTGGGAAACAATAGAATTTTGTTGCCTCTGCTGTCCCAGGGCAGCAATACATTTTTATAAAAAAGCAAAGAAAAAGCGATTTTAAACGATTTTAAAATTTCATTACGTTTACAAAGTTTTTTTTGTAAAATTGTGTGCTTTAATTATATTCCTTCAGATATAAAAACTAAATTGCATAATTTTGTAGTGTAACCACTAGTAAATACAGTGGACCGCAAAAGTCTAGTTACTCCAAATATGTTTTAGCAATTTCATGAGCATTAAGAATTAATAATTAGAAATAATTGATGATGATCAAATTCAACTGTGCGTGACCACTTGATTGACATTATACGAAACTCTCATTCATTTCCACGAAAAAAAAAAATTTTAATTACTTTCAGAACAACCCAATATTTTATTATAAAATAAAAAAATTTTTGGTTTTAACAAACCAAAAGAAAAATAATGAAACATTTTTTCGTGACTCACTACTTCTGCACAGCATTAGTGTAGGTATCACCCAAGAAGACTCAGAGTATATTTAAAATTTAAACGCCCCATATGTATTCAAATGATATACCCAATATTCAGTAGGATATCCCTTAATGCTAAGCTCTCCATTTAACCCATTTGACATTGAATGTATCAGTTTTGTTTAGCATTCTCCGTTAATATTTCCTGCCATTCACTCATGAGCACATTTTTCAGTTGTATTTTGCTTCAGGTTTAGCGACTACGTAACAGTTCTTCCACATGATCTACTAAATACTCTCTTAGAGTCAAAGTCTGTGGGGACTTTGCGAGGCAAATCACAATTTCACATTGGGAGCAGTATAACTGGGCTCATTGACTTATTGGAAGTAACAATCATTATGAATTCTTAATGCTTTCGTACTTTTGGTGAATTTGTTCTTTAAAACGTTTAAATACCCTCTTTATCTCTCTCTTATTCATTAATTTCTCTATAAATTGCAAACTGCACACACCTGGTGTCGACACACATCCCCACAGTATTGCACACAAGTTCCTTTGATTGTGGTCTTGGGTTTTTTCAATACTCAAACCTTTCTACTGAGTTTTTGAAGATTTAGGTTTCTTCATACAAAATAATATAATATATACTCGTACAATAACCTAGCTTCTCACACCAGCCCTGTTATGTGTGTTAATTTTATACGAAAGTGGCGGTACCTACAGTTTAACGTCGACTCAGAATGGCAGATTTTTGAGGAGCTTTTGAAGGCAAGATATGCTAAGGTATCCAAGATACGCTAAGGTAAGGATATTAAATATAACAAACACTAGGCACAAAGAGGTCTTTCAAGCGAATCCAAAACATCGATGATATCTTAAATGATATCGTTATAAGCTTTCAAAGTTCCGAAGAACTTGTTGTATGAACATTTTTAAAAAATATGATTTTTGCAGTTTAAACTTCAAATTCAAAAAAAAACCTGAATGAGTAAATAAGCAAACATTGTTAAGAAAATTTAAACAAGTTTTTAATTTTTTAATTTACATATCTACACGTTATTCTCTACTACTATAACTAATCATCTAAACATTTAATGATTGAGCCAATAAATTATCAATAATTTCCTCGAATTCAAATTAACAGAACATTAAAGTTTACAAATTCTATTAATTTGTATTTGTATTACTAACGCTTCAGCATAGTCCTTTGTGGTTTGGAATACATTACTTGCTGTTTAAATGTTGACCAATAATTACTTTAATATGCAGTTTACTTAAATAATTATGAAAGCGAATATGAGTCTGTGGCTTATTAAATTAATGTTACGTTCAATATGCAGTCGATAATGCACGTTACTCTATAAAAGAAAATTTAATATAAAGTAAGTTATTTGCCCTACAAAATGGGGCTAAAGTTATTTATATGCCATACGGTCGGTAGTAGCATGTAGAAATTCAATGAATATTGAGTACATTTTCTAAAAAATTTATAATAACAATGAAAAACCAACGGATTGGTCAGGTACAGTGATATAGAAAATAATAAGGACATCGATGTGAAACTTGGAAATTTGATGAGAAAGTAAATAAAATGAAGAAATTGTTGATAAACAAAGTCCATTGCTATTTTATTGAGTCATTGTTTTAATTTAAAAATGTGCATTTAATTAAAACTTAAATAGAAATAAAAAAAAAAAATAATAAGGACACTATATTTGTTATATGTATTTATGTATATTTTTTATATTGTTACGAAAATGGAAACAATGTACCATCATTTAAAATTTAAACGAGAAACATAAGCTACACCAACAAATACAACTTACTTGCTTGCATATACCAACAACATCAGTAAGAAGGAAAGCAACAACAAACAACGTAAGCAAACTACACAAACATCAATATAGTAGCGATAGAACTCTCGAGAAAGCGAACACACGAACATTCCATTGCAAGAACATTCATCGGACTGATTACGTGCGCATATAAAAAGGCAAGACAAAGCAGGCAAGCAGTAGTACGAATGCAGTCAGTCTTGTGTGAAAACGCGTTGCGTGTGAAGATAACAGTCGTGGTTTGAAGATCTCCGTTGAAAAGATCTGTGTTTTAAGCAAAGAATAATAGCGAACAGGGAATTATTGTTGTATTTGTCAAGTTGTATACGGTGGCACACAAAAGTAGTACGAATAATAAAGAGTTTAATTAAATCTAACGACCAATTATATATGTGTGAAAGTCTGTGTGTAAGCCTGAATTAATTTCCACATTTTGTGGGATACTTTTTTTGATTGGCTTTTATATGTATATTCCACAAGTCCTCGACTGGATTGGGATCCACAAGTTATAGGTTGATTTGTTACCTTCGCACCATTTCAATGTGCACTTTACCAAATATTTAAATTCATTGTTCTGCTGGAACATGCAAAGAAGTGACATCCTTATTCTTGATATGGTAGTGTAAAATTTTGAAGGATTACAATATAATCCGTCATATATTTGGAAACAATACCAATCCACATGAGATTCATGAGCGTTCAATGCATTTCGAAAAAGTCATTGCTTGATGTGAATTTTAAGTGGACGGCGTCATCGGTCCATATTCCTTTGCAATCAACTTTGGCCATGATTTAGCTGTAGCATTATGAGTCGGCCTGACTTCAGGCCACAACTTCTTTTGGTCTGATTTGGATGAGAAAACAATGATGTGCAGTTCGAACAGAACGACGCTAAGTGCCACCGAGCTCCTGTCACATTGGATATTCTGCATGTGCGATTTGACAGCATGATCATCTCAAGTGGAGGTGATGTCAACTGGCCGCTGAGATCGTAGAATTCGACATCATTATACTTTTTCTTGTGGGGTTTAGTTAAGTGGCAGATATATGCGAATAAGCCTCAAATACCAGAGAAGTCGTTGCGATCATTTCTATTTAAAACGCCATGAAAGGTTTTCAAACGATTGAAAAATTTCAATGATATATCACTTACATTTTGTTTTATAAAAAAAAAAAAAAAAAAAAATAATGATAAATGTTAATGAATGTATTGGACTGCCGAACACTTTAAACTTGATTTTGCTGGGTACATATGGAAGTCATATATCGTGTGAGTGTTAGAGAGTCTATGTTTTTACAGATGTTGTAATTATTGCACTGCTCTCTAATGTTAAAGGGAATATCAGATACTTATCAATAAAAATCGTTAACATTTATCATATTAGCGAATGATTTTGTTTAATCAAACTTAGCGAACTGTTTGTTATCTTTAAAATTACGGAATATCCATCCCTATAATAAGAGGATTAGTTTCCAACGAACGTCTCTGTTGTAGCATCATTGTAATTGCTGCTTATAGATTAAAATTTTATTTTGCATTGCAAATTAAGAATCATAAATCACAAACTAAATTCATTGCCTTTCAATTTTATAAAAGGAAAGAAATAAAGGAGAAAAACAATAGAAAATTACAATCAATTCCAATTACCAAACATTCTCGATCAAGAAGGCTGCACAAAAATCAAAAACTTTGAAGCATAAATCAACAAAAATAGTTTAACACATACACGCTGACGGACATTCTTCCATCCACACATGCATACACACACATATATATACACGGACTCAAACAATTGCCCGTACACTAAACTATTGAAAATATAATTTAATGTAGTTCGGAAAATATATATCCAATGAAAATGAGTTCTTGATTTTTAAAAAGTGCAACAGGCATATTACACAAATACAAACACATAAAGGTGAAAACAGAAATAAATTTTATTGAACTAACAAAATTAAAAAAAATACTTCAGAAACCAAACTCAAAAAATTATCCGTACAGAATAATATTTATACCTTAAAACTAATTAATGTGGTTTTAATAACGGGTGTGATATCTTTTGGCTTTAATAACCTCTTTTAAACGGTTCTTCATTGATAATAATAATTTACTAGTAATTTCTTGACCAATATTCAGCCATTAATCGGTAATAACGTTTTTGACCATTTCCTTGCCAGTGATTGTAGGCTGACGGATTTTTTTCTCCAAAACTCCCCATAGATGCTCTATTGGATTAAGATCTGGACTCTGAGGATGATCAGAAAGCACTTCTTTTACGTTTTCACCTAACCATTCACTTAGAATTTTGGCCTTATGTTTTGGGTCATTATCGTGAACGAGTTGAAAATCCCCTAGCATTCCTAATTTCGTTGCACTAGCTTCCAAATTTTCTTTTGAAATATTCAAATAATGGTGTTTATCCATTGTAGTTTCAATAAAAACGAGATTTCCGACACCTCCTGCTGACATGGCACCCCAAATCATCACATTACCTCCACCATGTTTTAAAGTTGGCTTTAGATTTTTCAACTCAAGCATTTGGAGGCCAATATTTCTGATGCCATTCCGAGATGCCACCCCACACACTCGCAAAGGTGCACGAATATTGGTCCGATCGAATAAGGTACCGTGAGGCTAGCGGCGGCAGCCACATGATTGAATTACTATTCCAAATCTAACCGGAAAAATTTATCTTCACAACAAAAAAGTAAATTTGACAAATTTCCAAACCATTTTTGTTTTATTGCATTTTTAAATTTAAACAAAATAACTCACCCACCCATTCCATACACATATTTATTCACTTTACGCTCATATTCAAGTGGCGTGAAAAGCTAGGTCGTAATCCTGACTGTAGGGTTGTAATGACCAATTATGTATGTATGTATGTATGTATGTATGTATGTATGTATGTATGTATGTAAGAGACAAGCAGCATGCTCTTTCCATGGTATTCAGTAGGAAATTAGTAACACAACTATAGTTTAATTATTACCACCACTCTTAAATGTCATGCTACTATAAATGTGGGTGACAACTGGGTAAATAACGCAAAATCACAAAATTTTATTTTATTTTGCCGTTAGAATTACTCACATATATCCAATGTTTTATTTACTTTTCTTATTTTTTAATTCCATTTAGGGTGCTCTGGTAGTCTAATGGGAAGTGTGCGACTATTAGCGTGAGGGTCGTGGGTTTGATTCCCGGAGAGGCCCTGGTCTGTGACACTACACCGAGCATATGGTCAAAGTTACTCAGCTCGTATATAATTAGAATATAATTTGTAATTGTATTGTAATTAATAAATAAATAAATAATTCCATGTATGTATTCTACATAAGTATTGTACTTTTATTTACTTTTAACTTTTACTTTTTTTCAATTTTATGCCACTTTTGTAGCAGTATATTTATATATGTATGTATAATGTTTTAATTTACTTAAGTATGTGTAAAGTTTTCAGTGTATGGCTGGACAGGAAGACAATTTGAATAGGAATGGTCGTAGACCATTGCACTCATATCTATTGCATCAAAATGTATATTCTGGTCTATATATGTAAATTAAAATTAATAAAACAATTATTTAAAAAAAATTAATTTTTTTAACGTTGAGAGTCTAAGTGACAACTCAACTTTTTTTTTTTTTTTTGAAGTAAAAATTACAATAATGTTTCTTATTTTATTACCCTATCGTTACACCTGCTTTTTAAATGATCACGCCACTTATACAATTCTGGAATGTGCACCGTATATGACACCCAGACATGTCGTCAGCATATTTGGTGGGAACACATTTAGCGTGAACTGGGAGACATGTTGTCAACATATTTGTTTTGAACATATTTCATGTTGGTGGGAAATGTATTGTCGGCATTTTTGATTTAAACATATTTCGTGTTAACTTGTATATCAGATATACAGTGAACAGTTTTCTCCCAAAAATACAATTGCCTCTTATATTTTAAATTTAAATGACAAAACCACCCATTGCCTCAGATTTTATCATGCATTCGGTTAAAAATGTCTACTAAAATTGTAAATTTAAAATGAAAAACCACATTTACCACACGCATATGTTCAACCAATTATTTATTATTTTCAACAAAATTATCGGTTCAATGTTATTGGTAATTTACATATATTAGCTTATGGTGTATGATGACAATTTACTTACTTACTTAATTGGTCATTACAACCCTTCAGTCAGGATTACGACCTAGTTTCTCACACCACTTATGTTGTGTGTGTTAATTTTATACATGAGTGGCGGGACCTACAGTTTAAAGTCGACTCCGAACGACAGATTTTTGAGAAACTTTTCATGGCAATTTTATTTACTCTCAGAGTTTTTGCCAGAACTCTGCTGAGAGGAAGTCGCCGAAGAAATACTTTTTTTTTTGTATTTTATTTTGATGTCTGGCCTGGGGCTCGAACCCTGGCTTTTCGTCTAATAAGCCAACACACTACCTACTAGACCACGGCGACTTGACAATATGATGACAATAATATTTTATAATGGAACCTTAAATAACAACAAAAATTCGATATGTTGTAGACTAAAATGCATATAGAGAATGAGTTTTTGTTAAAACTTAATAATTAAATGGTAAAACGGAATTTAAACCACATGCACAAACCTTTTAATGTCCATCATGGCGTTATGGGATGATTTTAATGTCATGGGTATTATTTTTCGGTTTTAAAACTAATGAAGAATTGAAGAATGTTTAATTTTTGACGTTATCCGTGCAGACATGGCTTCACAATAAAGTCTAAGGTGATGGTGTCAAATCAATAAAACCAAAATTGAGGTCGTCGTAGTGTGTTGGCCTATTAGATGCGTGTTCGCGACTGTTCAGACATCACGAACAGAATGGCAAATGCTCTGAGAGTAAATAAAATTGCCATGAAAAGTTTCTTAAAAATCTGTCGTTAGGAGTCAACTTTGAATTCTAGGTCCTTCCACTCATGGATCAAATCAACACACAAAGCAAGAGTTGCGTAAAAAGCTAGGTCGTAACCTCAACCATACATACATACGTACATAATTAGTCATTACAACCCTTTAGTCAGGATTACGACCTAGTTTCTCATGCTACTTATGTTGTGTGCGTTAATTTTTATACATGAGTAGTGGGACCTACAGTATAAAGTCGACTCCGAACAACAGATGTTCGGAAGAAACAATTTTATTTACTCTGAGAGTTTTTGCCACAAATTTTTTTTCATATTTCGTTTAGTTGGAAATGCCTGACCTGGGGTTTGAATCGAGGTCTCACGTCTAATAAGCCAACACACTACCTACTAGAAAACGGTGACTTTAGCGTTATCTCAACCAAAGAGTTGTAATGAGTAATCAAGGCACTGACTTGAGATCATAATTTTGAATTGTAAACCAAAACTGTGGATTATCATACGACCATCGCACTCTAAATTGTTCATAACGAAAGAAGATCAATGTCATCTAGCAACCACTTTTTTTCAAATGAAATTTGTTTTGACACAACCACCACAGGTTTCCTTTAGCCCTACCGATTGAGTAATTTTGTTTGAACAATCAACATTGAAAGCCTGTAGCGTTAGCCCCTTATCAGCTTGTTTGCTCTTATTGCATGAGTTTCATGCAAGACTTTTCACGAAAAAAAAAAACACTTATTATGACAGACATTTAACATCTGAATGCCTTGCCATGCCGGCGACTGCTTTATAAAGAATTTTAATAAAGTTTTAGTCTGATCAAGGAGAGCATAAAATAGTTAAAAAAAGGGATTTTAATATCGTTTATCATCCTATTGTTCTCCTAAGTATGTCTGATCAATGAAAGACGAGTGACGATTTGTCTTGGTTTGATATGTCATCACCAAACCTTTCAAGAAATAATATTTTTAATTAAGATTTGCTTCGAAGAGAAATCAAAAAAATTTAAAATTGCTTCAGAAAACAATCATGAGGGAAATTGAGGTTTATTGCATGCATTTGGTGGTACTGACAACATTTTTAATTTTAACCTTAATAAATATGCGGGCGCGTGATAACATTGCTTTGGTACTTGCGTCTTGTGAAATAGTAGCCACTTTATTGCACTATGTTCAGAGAGCGCACTTTACCTTGAATAGTCAGGCTTTAAAGTTGCAGTAGTCTAGTAGGTAGTGTGTTGACATAGTAGATATGAGGCCTTTTTTCCAATCCCGGGTCAGACATCTGTAACAAAACAAAATATGAAAAAACATGAAATATCCTCTTAGTAGATTTATGTGTTCGGAAACGACTTTAAACTGTAGATGTGCCCACTTATGGATAAAATTAACACACACAACATGAGTGGTGTGAGAAGCCAGGTCGTAATCCTGATGTATGTAGCAAAAGACATTATTTGTTACCTCAAACTTAAAACGAGATGAAGATATAAACTTGTGTTTGGAACTATCGAAAACATACTGTTACGCTTTTACCTTTTAAAAACGTTTGAAACGTGAGCTCGTAGATTGCAAATAAAAATAAAAATAAGTTTGTGTTCAGTTTTAATTAATTTCTTAATTGTTCGCACAATTCTATGTGCCACTGTTCACAACTTGATGTAAAGAACAACAATTGTTTTGGTTGGTTATTCCTCTTTGCACTCTTCTGCGTAAACAATAACAATTACTAGTCAATTTGTTCGATAGGTCTTTATAACGGAGATCTTCAAACACCACGACTTCACACAAGAATCTTTGAATTTTTACTGACTTCGTTGCCTGCTTTGTCTTGCCTTTTGTATCGCAGAATAAACAGTCTGATGAATGCTTATGAAGGATTTCGCCTTCTCGAAATCTCTATAAATGTAAACATGTTGTTTACGTTATTGTTGTTTGTATATTTTGTTTACGTTTGTTCGTGCAGTGTTGTTGTTGCATTTTTGAATACTTTTTATACTGGTTTTTGTTGGTATATTTTTGTTTACTTGTTTATCATGTAAACAAGTTCATTGTTTTTGTCTGTGTGGCTTTTGTCTACAATTTAAACGATGTGAAAGCAAAACATTTTCGCAACAATACAAATAAAATTAACTGAACATCAATACTCAATATTAAATTTCGTCATCAAATAGCTCACGAATTGAACGCATACATACATATTTGTTAAACTGTCGATAACGTAATACATTATCCAATTTGAATTTTTTTAATTCTCTTAATTTGCTGGATTACAACGGAAATTGAATTGCAATTGGAAATCGGATACCAATGATTAGGCTCTTCCTGTAAACCCAACAAAATTGTGCAACCAGACAATACTTGCGGTCAATAAGTTAGTGAATAATGTAACTCAAGCAACAATTTTAAACGGAAAATACGAAAGCGAAGATATTTTAATAAAACGCTTTTCAATGATTTTCCCTCAAATGCCATTTAAATTTCAACGACTACAGTTATCCGTACGTTTGGCTTTTACAATGGGAATTAATAAAACCCAAGGTGATATTGTTTGTGGTCAACTGCATGTTGCATGTCGTCTGCGTTCTCATTTTAACCAGTTGATGTTCTGTCCCATTCATTTCTAATACTAGTAAGTTAAGCTACATTATTGTAGTATTCAGCAATAATGCTTTCAGAAAAATGTGTGCCTTACTGGCACTTAACTAATAAAACTGCTTCGCTGTGGGGGAAAACTGAGAAAATTTGTTTTCCTCATATTAAATACTCTTTAGGTGTTTCCTTTCAGTAACTTTAAAATAATAATTTTATCCATAACATATGCTTGCGGTTAGGAGGTTTTTTATTGAATGTGGAAATAAAATTCCTCAACACATTTATTATTTTTGTTGTTCATTTTCTTTTTATCCTCTACGCATTACATTTATATCGGAATTGAAAAAAGCAATTGAAAGCAAATGTCTGCAATTGCTATCGGAGCAGCAACAAGTTTTTACACGCAAATGAAATAAGAAAACGAAATCATTTATTGTCTGTAGAGGGATTCATATTTTTCTAAACATTTCATTTAATTTTTTCAATTTTTATTGTTCAAATATAATGTTTTTTTTTGGTTTTGGTTTAATAAACATATCGAAGAGAGGTGTAAAAAAGCCTTAGTCATTTAATATATCTGTATATATATGCATATATAAGTACGTACGTGCACCATGTTGGAAAACAATAGAATTTTGTTGCCTCTGCTGTCCCAGGGCAGCAATACATTTTTATAAAAAAGCAAAGAAAAAGCGATTTTAAACGATTTTAAAATTTCATTACGTTTACAAAGTTTTTTTTTGTAAAATTGTGTGCTTTAATTATATTCCTTCAGATATAAAAACTAAATTGCATAATTTTGTAGTGTAACCACTAGTAAATACAGTGGACCGCAAAAGTCTAGTTACTCCAAATATGTTTTAGCAATTTCATGAGCATTAAGAATTAATAATTAGAAATAATTGATGATGATCAAATTCAACTGTGCGTGACCACTTGATTGACATTATACGAAACTCTCATTCATTTCCACAAAAAAAAAAATTTTAATTACTTTCAGAACAACCCAATATTTTATTATAAAATAAAAAAATTTTTGTTTTTAACAAACCAAAAGAAAAATAATGAAACATTTTTTCGTGACTCACTACTTCTGCACAGCAGTAGTGTAGGTATCACCCAAGAAGACTCAGAGTATATTTAAAATTTAAACGCCCCATATGTATTCAAATGATATACCCAATATTCAGTAGGATATCCCTTAATGCTAAGCTCTCCATTTAACCCATTTGACATTGAATGTATCAGTTTTGTTTAGCATTCTCCGTTAATATTTCCTGCCATTCACTCATGAGCACATTTTTCAGTTGTATTTTGCTTCAGGTTTAGCGACTACGTAACAGTTCTTCCACATGATCTACTAAATACTCTCTTAGAGTCAAAGTCTGTGGGGACTTTGCGAGGCAAATCACAATTTCACATTGGGAGCAGTATAACTGGGCTCATTGACTTATTGGAAGTAACAATCATTATGAATTCTTAATGCTTTCGTACTTTTGGTGAATTTGTTCTTTAAAACGTTTAAATACCCTCTTTATCTCTCTCTTATTCATTAATTTCTCTATAAATTGCAAACTGCACACACCTGGTGTCGACACACATCCCCACAGTATTGCACACAAGTTCCTTTGATTGTGGTCTTTGGTTTTTTCAATACTCAAACCTTTCTACTGAGTTTTTGAAGATTTAGGTTTCTTCATACAAAATAATATAATATATACTCGTACAATAACCTAGCTTCTCACACCAGCCCTGTTATGTGTGTTAATTTTATACGAGAGTGGCGGTACCTACAGTTTAACGTCGACTCAGAATGGCAGATTTTTGAGGAGCTTTTGAAGGCAAGATATGCTAAGGTATCCAAGATACGCTAAGGTAAGGATATTAAATATAACAAACACTAGGCACAAAGAGGTCTTTCAAGCGAATCCAAAACATCGATGATATCTTAAATGGTATCGTTATAAGCTTTCAAAGTTCCGAAGAACTTGTTGTATGAACATTTTTAAAAAATATGATTTTTGCAGTTTAAACTTCTAATTCAAAAAAAACCTGAATGAGTAAATAAGCAAACATTGTTAAGAAAATTTAAACAAGTTTTTAATTTTTTAATTTACATATCTACACGTTATTCTCTACTACTATAACTAATCATCTAAACATTTAATGGTTGAGCCAATAAATTATCAATAATTTCCTCGAATTCAAATTAACAGAACATTAAAGTTTACAAATTCTATTAATTTGTATTTGTATTACTAACGCTTCAGCATAGTCCTTTGTGGTTTGGAATACATTACTTGCTGTTTAAATGTTGACCAATAATTACTTTAATATGCAGTTTACTTAAATAATTATGAAAGCGAATATGAGTCTGTGGCTTATTAAATTAATGTTACGTTCAATATGCAGTCGATAATGCACGTTACTCTATAAAAGAAAATTTAATATAAAGTAAGTTATTTGCCCTACAAAATGGGGCTAAAGTTATTTATATGCCATACGGTCGGTAGTAGCATGTAGAAATTCAATGAATATTGAGTACATTTTCTAAAAAATTTATAATAACAATGAAAAACCAACGGATTGGTCAGGTACAGTGATATAGAAAATAATAAGGACATCGATGTGAAACTTAGAAATTTGATGAGAAAGTAAATAAAATGAAGAAATTGTTGATAAACAAAGTCCATTGCTATTTTATTGAGTCATTGTTTTAATTTAAAAATGTGCATTTAATTAAAACTTAAATAGAAATTAAAAAAAAAAATAATAAGGACACTATATTTGTTATATGTATTTATGTATATTTTTTATATTGTTACGAAAATGGAAACAATGTACCATCATTTAACATTTAAACGAGAAACATAAGCTACACCAACAAATACAACTTACTTGCTTGCATATACCAACAACATCAGTAAGAAGGAAAGCAACAACAAACAACGTAAGCAAACTACACAAACATCAATATAGTAGCGATAGAACTCTCGAGAAAGCGAACACACGAACATTCCATTGCAAGAACATTCATCGGACTGATTACGTGCGCATATAAAAAGGCAAGACAAAGCAGGCAAGCAGTAGTACGAATGCAGTCAGTCTTGTATGAAAACGCGTTGCGTGTGAAGATAACAGTCGTGGTTTGAAGATCTCCGTTGAAAAGATCTGTGTTTTAAGCAAAGAATAATAGCGAACAGGGAATTATTGTTGTATTTGTCAAGTTGTATACGGTGGCACACAAAAGTAGTACGAATAATAAAGAGTTTAATTAAATCTAACGACCAATTATGTATGTGTGAAAGTCTGTGTGTAAGCCTGAATTAATTTCCACATTTTGTGGGATACTTTTTTTGATTGGCTTTTATATGTATATTCCACAAGTCCTCGACTGGATTGGGATCCACAAGTTATAGGTTGATTTGTTACCTTCGCACCATTTCAATGTGCACTTTACCAAATATTTAAATTCATTGTTCTGCTGGAACATGCAAAGAAGTGACATCCTTATTCTTGATATGGTAGTGTAAAATTTTGAAGGATTACAATATAATCCGTCATATATTTGGAAACAATACCAATCCACATGAGATTCATGAGCGTTCAATGCATTTCGAAAAAGTCATTGCTTGATGTGAATTTTAAGTGGACGGCGTCATCGGTCCATATTCCTTTGCAATCAACTTTGGCCATGATTTAGCTGTAGCATTATGAGTCGGCCTTACTTCAGGCCACAACTTCTTTTGGTCTGATTTGGATGAGAAAACAATGATGTGCAGTTCGAACAGAACGACGCTAAGTGCCACCGAGCTCCTGTCACATTGGATATTCTGCATGTGCGATTTGACAGCATGATCATCTCAAGTGGAGGTGATGTCAACTGGCCGCTGAGATCGTAGAATTCGACATCATTATACTTTTTCTTGTGGGGTTTAGTTAAGTGGCAGATATATGCGAATAAGCCTCAAATACCAGAGAAGTCGTTGCGATCATTTCTATTTAAAACGCCATGAAAGGTTTTCAAACGATTGAAAAATTTCAATGATATATCACTTACATTTTGTTTTATAAAAAAAAAAAAAAAAAATATTGATAAATGTTAATGAATGTATTGGACTGCCGAACACTTTAAACTTGATTTTGCTGGGTACATATGGAAGTCATATATCGTGTGAGTGTTAGAGAGTCTATGTTTTTACAGATGTTGTAATTATTGCACTGCTCTCTAATGTTAAAGGGAATATCAGATACTTATCAATAAAAATCGTTAACATTTATCATATTAGCGAATGATTTTGTTTAATCAAACTTAGCGAACTGTTTGTTATCTTTAAAATTACGGAATATCCATCCCTATAATAAGAGGATTAGTTTCCAACGAACGTCTCTGTTGTAGCATCATTGTAATTGCTGCTTATAGATTAAAATTTTATTTTGCATTGCAAATTAAGAATCATAAATCACAAACTAAATTCATTGCCTTTCAATTTTATAAAAGGAAAGAAATAAAGGAGAAAAACAATAGAAAATTACAATCAATTCCAATTACCAAACATTCTCGATCAAGAAGGCTGCACAAAAATCAAAAACTTTGAAGCATAAATCAACAAAAATAGTTTAACACATACACGCTGACGTACATTCTTCCATCCACACATGCATACACACACACATATATATACACGGACTCAAACAATTGCCCGTACACTAAACTATTGAAAATATAATTTAATGTAGTTCGGAAAATATATATCCAATGAAAATGAGTTCTTGATTTTTAAAAAGTGCAACAGGCATATTACACAAATACAAACACATAAAGGTGAAAACAGAAATAAATTTTATTGAACTAACAAAATTAAAAAAAATACTTCAGAAACCAAACTCAAAAAATTATCCGTACAGAATAATATTTATACCTTAAAACTAATTAATGTGGTTTTAATAACGGGTGTGATATCTTTTGGCTTTAATAACCTCTTTTAAACGGTTCTTCATTGATAATAATAATTTACTAGTAATTTCTTGACCAATATTCAGCCATTAATCGGTAATAATGTTTTTGACCATTTCCTTGCCAGTGATTGTAGGCTGACGGATTTTTTTCTCCAAAACTCCCCATAGATGCTCTATTGGATTAAGATCTGGACTCTGAGGATGATCAGAAAGCACTTCTTTTACGTTTTCACCTAACCATTCACTTAGAATTTTGGCCTTATGTTTTGGGTCATTATCGTGAACGAGTTGAAAATCCCCTAGCATTCCTAATTTCGTTGCACTAGCTTCCAAATTTTCTTTTGAAATATTCAAATAATGGTGTTTATCCATTGTAGTTTCAATAAAAACGAGATTTCCGACACCTCCTGCTGACATGGCACCCCAAATCATCACATTACCTCCACCATGTTTTAAAGTTGGCTTTAGATTTTTCAACTCAAGCATTTGGAGGCCAATATTTCTGATGCCATTCCGAGATGCCACCCCACACACTCGCAAAGGTGCACGAATATTGGTCCGATCGAATAAGGTACCGTGAGGCTAGCGGCGGCAGCCACATGATTGAATTACTATTCCAAATCTAACCGGAAAAATTTATCTTCACAACAAAAAAGTAAATTTGACAAATTTCCAAACCATTTTTGTTTTATTGCATTTTTAAATTTAAACAAAATAACTCACCCACCCATTCCATACACATATTTATTCACTTTACGCTCATATTCAAGTGGCGTGAAAAGCTAGGTCGTAATCCTGACTGTAGGGTTGTAATGACCAATTATGTATGTATGTATGTATGTATGTATGTATGTATGTATGTATGTATGTAAGAGACAAGCAGCATGCTCTTTCCATGGTATTCAGTAGGAAATTAGTAACACAACTATAGTTTAATTATTACCACCACTCTTAAATGTCATGCTACTATAAATGTGGGTGACAACTGGGTAAATAACGCAAAATCACAAAATTTTATTTTATTTTGCCGTTAGAATTACTCACATATATCCAATGTTTTATTTACTTTTCTTATTTTTTAATTCCATTTAGGGTGCTCTGGTAGTCTAATGGGAAGTGTGCGACTATTAGCGTGAGGGTCGTGGGTTTGATTCCCGGAGAGGCCCTGGTCTGTGACACTACACCGAGCATATGGTCAAAGTTACTCAGCTCGTATATAATTAGAATATAATTTGTAATTGTATTGTAATTAATAAATAAATAAATAATTCCATGTATGTATTCTACATAAGTATTGTACTTTTATTTACTTTTAACTTTTACTTTTTTTCAATTTTATGCCACTTTTGTAGCAGTATATTTATATATGTATGTATAATGTTTTAATTTACTTAAGTATGTGTAAAGTTTTCAGTGTATGGCTGTGAATGGTGATGATAACCTTTGTACTTTTCTCTTCGCATTATATGAATTGCAGCATGGTCGCGATTGCAACGTTTACTTTATAGGAAGACAATTTGAATAGGAATGGTCGTAGACCATTGCACTCATATCTATTGCATCAAAATGTATATTCTGGTCTATATATGTAAATTAAAATTAATAAAACAATTATTTAAAAAAAATTAATTTTTTTAACGTTGAGAGTCTAAGTGACAACTCAACTTTTTTTTTTTTTTTGAAGTAAAAATTACAATAATGTTTCTTATTTTATTACCCTATCGTTACACCTGCTTTTTAAATGATCACGCCACTTATACAATTCTGAAATGTGCACCGTATATGACACCCAGACATGTCGTCAGCATATTTGGTGGGAACACATTTAGCGTGAACTGGGAGACATGTTGTCAACATATTTGTTTTGAACATATTTCATGTTGGTGGGAAATGTATTGTCGGCATTTTTGATTTAAACATATTTCGTGTTAACTTGTATATCAGATATACAGTGAACAGTTTTCTCCCAAAAATACAATTGCCTCTTATATTTTAAATTTAAATGACAAAACCACCCATTGCCTCAGATTTTATCATGCATTCGGTTAAAAATGTCTACTAAAATTGTAAATTTAAAATGAAAAACCACATTTACCACACGCATATGTTCAACCAATTATTTATTATTTTCAACAAAATTATCGGTTCAATGTTATTGGTAATTTACATATATTAGCTTATGGTGTATGATGACAATTTACTTACTTACTTAATTGGTCATTACAACCCTTCAGTCAGGATTACGACCTAGTTTCTCACACCACTTATGTTGTGTGTGTTAATTTTATACATGAGTGGCGGGACCTACAGTTTAAAGTCGACTCCGAACGACAGATTTTTGAGAAACTTTTCATGGCAATTTTATTTACTCTCAGAGTTTTTGCCAGAACTCTGCTGAGAGGAAGTCGCCGAAGAAATACTTTTTTTTTTGTATTTTATTTTGATGTCTGGCCTGGGGCTCGAACCCTGGCTTTTCGTCTAATAAGCCAACACACTACCTACTAGACCACGGCGACTTGACAATATGATGACAATAATATTTTATAATGGAACCTTAAATAACAACAAAAATTCGATATGTTGTAGACTAAAATGCATATAGAGAATGAGTTTTTGTTAAAACTTAATAATTAAATGGTAAAACGGAATTTAAACCACATGCACAAACCTTTTAATGTCCATCATGGCGTTATGGGATGATTTTAATGTCATGGGTATTATTTTTCGGTTTTAAAACTAATGAAGAATTGAAGAATGTTTAATTTTTGACGTTATCCGTGCAGACATGGCTTCACAATAAAGTCTAAGGTGATGGTGTCAAATCAATAAAACCAAAATTGAGGTCGTCGTAGTGTGTTGGCCTTTTAGATGCGTGTTCGCGACTGTTCAGACATCACGAACAGAATGGCAAATGCTCTGAGAGTAAATAAAATTGCCATGAAAAGTTTCTTAAAAATCTGTCGTTAGGAGTCAACTTTGAATTCTAGGTCCTTCCACTCATGGATCAAATCAACACACAAAGCAAGAGTTGCGTAAAAAGCTAGGTCGTAACCTCAACCATACATACATACGTACATAATTAGTCATTACAACCCTTTAGTCAGGATTACGACCTAGTTTCTCATGCTACTTATGTTGTGTGCGTTAATTTTTATACACGAGTAGTGGGACCTACAGTATAAAGTCGACTCCGAACAACAGATGTTCGGAAGAAACTTTTCATGGCAATTTTATTTACTCTGAGAGTTTTTGCCACAAATTTTTTTTCATATTTCGTTTAGTTGGAAATGCCTGACCTGGGGTTTGAATCGAGGTCTCACGTCTAATAAGCCAACACACTACCTACTAGAAAACGGTGACTTTAGCGTTATCTCAACCAAAGAGTTGTAATGAGTAATCAAGGCACTGACTTGAGATCATAATTTTGAATTGTAAACCAAAACTGTGGATTATCATACGACCATCGCACTCTAAATTGTTCATAACGAAAGAAGATCAATGTCATCTAGCAACCACTTTTTTTCAAATGAAATTTGTTTTGACACAACCACCACAGGTTTCCTTTAGCCCTACCGATTGAGTAATTTTGTTTGAACAATCAACATTGAAAGCCTGTAGCGTTAGCCCCTTATCAGCTTGTTTGCTCTTATTGCATGAGTTTCATGCAAGACTTTTCACGAAAAAAAAAAAACACTTATTATGACAGACATTTAACATCTGAATGCCTTGCCATGCCGGCGACTGCTTTATAAAGAATTTTAATAAAGTTTTAGTCTGATCAAGGAGAGCATAAAATAGTTAAAAAAAAGGGATTTTAATATCGTTTATCATCCTATTGTTCTCCTAAGTATGTCTGATCAATGAAAGACGAGTGACGATTTGTCTTGGTTTGATATGTCATCACCAAACCTTTCAAGAAATAATATTTTTAATTAAGATTTGCTTCGAAGAGAAATCAAAAAAATTTAAAATTGCTTCAGAAAACAATCATGAGGGAAATTGAGGTTTATTGCATGCATTTGGTGGTACTGACAACATTTTTAATTTTAACCTTAATAAATATGCGGGCGCGTGATAACATTGCTTTGGTACTTGCGTCTTGTGAAATAGTAGCCACTTTATTGCACTATGTTCAGAGAGCGCACTTTACCTTGAATAGTCAGGCTTTAAAGTTGCAGTAGTCTAGTAGGTAGTGTGTTGACATAGTAGATATGAGGCCTTTTTTCCAATCCCGGGTCAGACATCTGTAACAAAACAAAATATGAAAAAACATGAAATATCCTCTTAGTAGATTTATGTGTTCGGAAACGACTTTAAACTGTAGATGTGCCCACTTATGGATAAAATTAACACACACAACATGAGTGGTGTGAGAAGCCAGGTCGTAATCCTGATGTATGTAGCAAAAGACATTATTTGTTACCTCAAACTTAAAACGAGATGAAGATATAAACTTGTGTTTGGAACTATCGAAAACATACTGTTACGCTTTTACCTTTTAAAAACGTTTGAAACGTGAGCTCGTAGATTGCAAATAAAAATAAAAATAAGTTTGTGTTCAGTTTTAATTAATTTCTTAATTGTTCGCACAATTCTATGTGCCACTGTTCACAACTTGATGTAAAGAACAACAATTGTTTTGGTTGGTTATTCCTCTTTGCACTCTTCTGCGTAAACAATAACAATTACTAGTCAATTTGTTCGATAGGTCTTTATAACGGAGATCTTCAAACACCACGACTTCACACAAGAATCTTTGAATTTTTACTGACTTCGTTGCCTGCTTTGTCTTGCCTTTTGTATCGCAGAATAAACAGTCTGATGAATGCTTATGAAGGATTTCGCCTTCTCGAAATCTCTATAAATGTAAACATGTTGTTTACGTTATTGTTGTTTGTATATTTTGTTTACGTTTGTTCGTGCAGTGTTGTTGTTGCATTTTTGAATACTTTTTATACTGGTTTTTGTTGGTATATTTTTGTTTACTTGTTTATCATGTAAACAAGTTCATTGTTTTTGTCTGTGTGGCTTTTGTCTACAATTTAAACGATGTGAAAGCAAAACATTTTCGCAACAATACAAATAAAATTAACTGAACATCAATACTCAATATTAAATTTCGTCATCAAATAGCTCACGAATTGAACGCATACATACATATTTGTTAAACTGTCGATAACGTAATACATTATCCAATTTGAATTTTTTTAATTCTCTTAATTTGCTGGATTACAACGGAAATTGAATTGCAATTGGAAATCGGATACCAATGATTAGGCTCTTCCTGTAAACCCAACAAAATTGTGCAACCAGACAATACTTGCGGTCAATAAGTTAGTGAATAATGTAACTCAAGCAACAATTTTAAACGGAAAATACGAAAGCGAAGATATTTTAATAAAACGCTTTTCAATGATTTTCCCTCAAATGCCATTTAAATTTCAACGACTACAGTTATCCGTACGTTTGGCTTTTACAATGGGAATTAATAAAACCCAAGGTGATATTGTTTGTGGTCAACTGCATGTTGCATGTCGTCTGCGTTCTCATTTTAACCAGTTGATGTTCTGTCCCATTCATTTCTAATACTAGTAAGTTAAGCTACATTATTGTAGTATTCAGCAATAATGCTTTCAGAAAAATGTGTGCCTTACTGGCACTTAACTAATAAAACTGCTTCGCTGTGGGGGAAAACTGAGAAAATTTGTTTTCCTCATATTAAATACTCTTTAGGTGTTTCCTTTCAGTAACTTTAAAATAATAATTTTATCCATAACATATGCTTGCGGTTAGGAGGTTTTTTATTGAATGTGGAAATAAAATTCCTCAACACATTTATTATTTTTGTTGTTCATTTTCTTTTTATCCTCTACGCATTACATTTATATCGGAATTGAAAAAAGCAATTGAAAGCAAATGTCTGCAATTGCTATCGGAGCAGCAACAAGTTTTTACACGCAAATGAAATAAGAAAACGAAATCATTTATTGTCTGTAGAGGGATTCATATTTTTCTAAACATTTCATTTAATTTTTTCAATTTTTATTGTTCAAATATAATGTTTTTTTTTGGTTTTGGTTTAATAAACATATCGAAGAGAGGTGTAAAAAAGCCTTAGTCATTTAATATATCTGTATATATATGCATATATAAGTACGTACGTGCACCATGTTGGAAAACAATAGAATTTTGTTGCCTCTGCTGTCCCAGGGCAGCAATACATTTTTATAAAAAAGCAAAGAAAAAGCGATTTTAAACGATTTTAAAATTTCATTACGTTTACAAAGTTTTTTTTTGTAAAATTGTGTGCTTTAATTATATTCCTTCAGATATAAAAACTAAATTGCATAATTTTGTAGTGTAACCACTAGTAAATACAGTGGACCGCAAAAGTCTAGTTACTCCAAATATGTTTTAGCAATTTCATGAGCATTAAGAATTAATAATTAGAAATAATTGATGATGATCAAATTCAACTGTGCGTGACCACTTGATTGACATTATACGAAACTCTCATTCATTTCCACAAAAAAAAAAATTTTAATTACTTTCAGAACAACCCAATATTTTATTATAAAATAAAAAAATTTTTGTTTTTAACAAACCAAAAGAAAAATAATGAAACATTTTTTCGTGACTCACTACTTCTGCACAGCAGTAGTGTAGGTATCACCCAAGAAGACTCAGAGTATATTTAAAATTTAAACGCCCCATATGTATTCAAATGATATACCCAATATTCAGTAGGATATCCCTTAATGCTAAGCTCTCCATTTAACCCATTTGACATTGAATGTATCAGTTTTGTTTAGCATTCTCCGTTAATATTTCCTGCCATTCACTCATGAGCACATTTTTCAGTTGTATTTTGCTTCAGGTTTAGCGACTACGTAACAGTTCTTCCACATGATCTACTAAATACTCTCTTAGAGTCAAAGTCTGTGGGGACTTTGCGAGGCAAATCACAATTTCACATTGGGAGCAGTATAACTGGGCTCATTGACTTATTGGAAGTAACAATCATTATGAATTCTTAATGCTTTCGTACTTTTGGTGAATTTGTTCTTTAAAACGTTTAAATACCCTCTTTATCTCTCTCTTATTCATTAATTTCTCTATAAATTGCAAACTGCACACACCTGGTGTCGACACACATCCCCACAGTATTGCACACAAGTTCCTTTGATTGTGGTCTTTGGTTTTTTCAATACTCAAACCTTTCTACTGAGTTTTTGAAGATTTAGGTTTCTTCATACAAAATAATATAATATATACTCGTACAATAACCTAGCTTCTCACACCAGCCCTGTTATGTGTGTTAATTTTATACGAGAGTGGCGGTACCTACAGTTTAACGTCGACTCAGAATGGCAGATTTTTGAGGAGCTTTTGAAGGCAAGATATGCTAAGGTATCCAAGATACGCTAAGGTAAGGATATTAAATATAACAAACACTAGGCACAAAGAGGTCTTTCAAGCGAATCCAAAACATCGATGATATCTTAAATGATATCGTTATAAGCTTTCAAAGTTCCGAAGAACTTGTTGTATGAACATTTTTAAAAAATATGATTTTTGCAGTTTAAACTTCTAATTCAAAAAAAACCTGAATGAGTAAATAAGCAAACATTGTTAAGAAAATTTAAACAAGTTTTTAATTTTTTAATTTACATATCTACACGTTATTCTCTACTACTATAACTAATCATCTAAACATTTAATGGTTGAGCCAATAAATTATCAATAATTTCCTCGAATTCAAATTAACAGAACATTAAAGTTTACAAATTCTATTAATTTGTATTTGTATTACTAACGCTTCAGCATAGTCCTTTGTGGTTTGGAATACATTACTTGCTGTTTAAATGTTGACCAATAATTACTTTAATATGCAGTTTACTTAAATAATTATGAAAGCGAATATGAGTCTGTGGCTTATTAAATTAATGTTACGTTCAATATGCAGTCGATAATGCACGTTACTCTATAAAAGAAAATTTAATATAAAGTAAGTTATTTGCCCTACAAAATGGGGCTAAAGTTATTTATATGCCATACGGTCGGTAGTAGCATGTAGAAATTCAATGAATATTGAGTACATTTTCTAAAAAATTTATAATAACAATGAAAAACCAACGGATTGGTCAGGTACAGTGATATAGAAAATAATAAGGACATCGATGTGAAACTTAGAAATTTGATGAGAAAGTAAATAAAATGAAGAAATTGTTGATAAACAAAGTCCATTGCTATTTTATTGAGTCATTGTTTTAATTTAAAAATGTGCATTTAATTAAAACTTAAATAGAAATTAAAAAAAAAAAATAATAAGGACACTATATTTGTTATATGTATTTATGTATATTTTTTATATTGTTACGAAAATGGAAACAATTTACCATCATTTAACATTTAAACGTGAAACATAAGCTACACCAACAAATACAACTTACTTGCTTGCATATACCAACAACATCAGTAAGAAGGAAAGCAACAACAAACAACGTAAGCAAACTACACAAACATCAATATAGTAGCGATAGAACTCTCGAGAAAGCGAACACACGAACATTCCATTGCAAGAACATTCATCGGACTGATTACGTGCGCATATAAAAAGGCAAGACAAAGCAGGCAAGCAGTAGTACGAATGCAGTCAGTCTTGTATGAAAACGCGTTGCGTGTGAAGATAACAGTCGTGGTTTGAAGATCTCCGTTGAAAAGATCTGTGTTTTAAGCAAAGAATAATAGCGAACAGGGAATTATTGTTGTATTTGTCAAGTTGTATACGGTGGCACACAAAAGTAGTACGAATAATAAAGAGTTTAATTAAATCTAACGACCAATTATGTATGTGTGAAAGTCTGTGTGTAAGCCTGAATTAATTTCCACATTTTGTGGGATACTTTTTTTGATTGGCTTTTATATGTATATTCCACAAGTCCTCGACTGGATTGGGATCCACAAGTTATAGGTTGATTTGTTACCTTCGCACCATTTCAATGTGCACTTTACCAAATATTTAAATTCATTGTTCTGCTGGAACATGCAAAGAAGTGACATCCTTATTCTTGATATGGTAGTGTAAAATTTTGAAGGATTACAATATAATCCGTCATATATTTGGAAACAATACCAATCCACATGAGATTCATGAGCGTTCAATGCATTTCGAAAAAGTCATTGCTTGATGTGAATTTTAAGTGGACGGCGTCATCGGTCCATATTCCTTTGCAATCAACTTTGGCCATGATTTAGCTGTAGCATTATGAGTCGGCCTTACTTCAGGCCACAACTTCTTTTGGTCTGATTTGGATGAGAAAACAATGATGTGCAGTTCGAACAGAACGACGCTAAGTGCCACCGAGCTCCTGTCACATTGGATATTCTGCATGTGCGATTTGACAGCATGATCATCTCAAGTGGAGGTGATGTCAACTGGCCGCTGAGATCGTAGAATTCGACATCATTATACTTTTTCTTGTGGGGTTTAGTTAAGTGGCAGATATATGCGAATAAGCCTCAAATACCAGAGAAGTCGTTGCGATCATTTCTATTTAAAACGCCATGAAAGGTTTTCAAACGATTGAAAAATTTCAATGATATATCACTTACATTTTGTTTTATAAAAAAAAAAAAAAAAAATATTGATAAATGTTAATGAATGTATTGGACTGCCGAACACTTTAAACTTGATTTTGCTGGGTACATATGGAAGTCATATATCGTGTGAGTGTTAGAGAGTCTATGTTTTTACAGATGTTGTAATTATTGCACTGCTCTCTAATGTTAAAGGGAATATCAGATACTTATCAATAAAAATCGTTAACATTTATCATATTAGCGAATGATTTTGTTTAATCAAACTTAGCGAACTGTTTGTTATCTTTAAAATTACGGAATATCCATCCCTATAATAAGAGGATTAGTTTCCAACGAACGTCTCTGTTGTAGCATCATTGTAATTGCTGCTTATAGATTAAAATTTTATTTTGCATTGCAAATTAAGAATCATAAATCACAAACTAAATTCATTGCCTTTCAATTTTATAAAAGGAAAGAAATAAAGGAGAAAAACAATAGAAAATTACAATCAATTCCAATTACCAAACATTCTCGATCAAGAAGGCTGCACAAAAATCAAAAACTTTGAAGCATAAATCAACAAAAATAGTTTAACACATACACGCTGACGTACATTCTTCCATCCACACATGCATACACACACACATATATATACACGGACTCAAACAATTGCCCGTACACTAAACTATTGAAAATATAATTTAATGTAGTTCGGAAAATATATATCCAATGAAAATGAGTTCTTGATTTTTAAAAAGTGCAACAGGCATATTACACAAATACAAACACATAAAGGTGAAAACAGAAATAAATTTTATTGAACTAACAAAATTAAAAAAAATACTTCAGAAACCAAACTCAAAAAATTATCCGTACAGAATAATATTTATACCTTAAAACTAATTAATGTGGTTTTAATAACGGGTGTGATATCTTTTGGCTTTAATAACCTCTTTTAAACGGTTCTTCATTGATAATAATAATTTACTAGTAATTTCTTGACCAATATTCAGCCATTAATCGGTAATAATGTTTTTGACCATTTCCTTGCCAGTGATTGTAGGCTGACGGATTTTTTTCTCCAAAACTCCCCATAGATGCTCTATTGGATTAAGATCTGGACTCTGAGGATGATCAGAAAGCACTTCTTTTACGTTTTCACCTAACCATTCACTTAGAATTTTGGCCTTATGTTTTGGGTCATTATCGTGAACGAGTTGAAAATCCCCTAGCATTCCTAATTTCGTTGCACTAGCTTCCAAATTTTCTTTTGAAATATTCAAATAATGGTGTTTATCCATTGTAGTTTCAATAAAAACGAGATTTCCGACACCTCCTGCTGACATGGCACCCCAAATCATCACATTACCTCCACCATGTTTTAAAGTTGGCTTTAGATTTTTCAACTCAAGCATTTGGAGGCCAATATTTCTGATGCCATTCCGAGATGCCACCCCACACACTCGCAAAGGTGCACGAATATTGGTCCGATCGAATAAGGTACCGTGAGGCTAGCGGCGGCAGCCACATGATTGAATTACTATTCCAAATCTAACCGGAAAAATTTATCTTCACAACAAAAAAGTAAATTTGACAAATTTCCAAACCATTTTTGTTTTATTGCATTTTTAAATTTAAACAAAATAACTCACCCACCCATTCCATACACATATTTATTCACTTTACGCTCTTATTCATAACATCATTATAATTACTCACATTATGTAAAATTCATTCTTAGTACATATGTGACGTATGAGTAATATTTAATTCTATTTAATTCATACATGACAATATCCAAAAAAAAAATAATTATTGCATACTTTTCAGAGTAAATATTCTAGTACATGTAATATCGATGCCTCCATTCTATAACGTTCTAAGTGTACTTAGAACGTTTTTAATGTTTTTGCATTTTTTAATTCTACGTTCTCTAACTTAAATACTGTCAAAATTTGGTTAAGATGCGCCGATCCGTGCCGTAGTTATAGGAAAAGATCTACTTAGAATACATATATAGCCGTACATCGCGTGAAAACTTTGAGAGCTCATAACTCAAAACAAACTTTTTAAACTTAGAATGTTATAGAACGGAAACGTCGATATGATGCGTATGAGTAATATATTTTAAAAACACCATTAATTTGGGATTAAATATGTATTTCCAAGCTATGATAGTGCAATTCTAAGGGATTTTTAAATATTTAAAATTGAACTATTCTTTTGAAGCCAAACATCGTTACAATCGATACCATGAAGAGCGTTTACAAAAAATTGGCTATCATGGTGCGATAGGTGTCTTCATTGAGGTTGCGCCGTCCTTATTTTCAAAGAAAAATGCCAATGATAGCTTCACTCCACATGTTGTATCAAACAGTCTGTCGTAATGGGTGCATTGACTTCTGTAAGCCAAGACCACGTGTTGATTTTCTGTGCCCCAAATACGACAACTTTTCTTATTAAACCACCCACCAAGATGAAAATTAGAGTCATTCGATAATTTTTTTCAGCATAACCGACATTATTGTGCAGTTTCTCCTGGCCCAATAAATCCCAACGTTGCTTAAGCGTAAATCGATTCATTACGTGCCGTAGAGATAATATACTGAATTTGTGACAGAAAAAAAATTACATAAGTATTGCCAGATTCGAAATAACCGATGTTTTAAATTTAAACCGACATATGGCGACGATATATTAATACTGAGTCTACTTGAATTTATACTTTCAGAATTGATTAAGTCCTGCTTGTAAAACTTGTTTTCAAAGCACAATTTGATATTTGAATAGATTTTCTATAGAAAAATCTATAATAGTGGGCACTCCATTGGTATTATCGGCATTTTATCCGTTATTATTATAAGAATAGGTAGTAAGCATTACAAAACCTAATAAAACAATCCATAATTGCTCCTACACAATTCGATCTTAATCGCATCATCCCGGTTACTCTTATGAAAAAATATAATTACCGTTACTGTACTGGTATAAAGTGAGCGTCAAGATACAAATGTCATAGAGAGCCGAATATGATGCAGACTGTATCAATTCTTTTGTTTTCATTTGAAGAAAATTGCGAGTCTCCCATCGAAAGCTCATCGAGGCATATGGCAGTGTGCAGAAAATTTTCGGAAACGAAACATGTTGAGAAACGAAGATCCCGGAAGACCTTAAAAAACTTTTAAGACGACGTGACGGATTGTAAACAATCCAGAAAGAGGACAGAAACAATTGACAGAAATGGTGAATGCTGCACAACAAACAATTTCTTATCATTTAAAACCCATGGGAAAGATTCAAAAGTTTGGAAAATGGCTGACACATGAATTGAATGACAGATGGAAAACCAAAAAATCAAAGAGATTTTAAGAAATTTGGCTTCAAAGACACGATAGAAAATCAGTTCTGCTTCGAATTATTACAGACGATGAAAAATGTGTTTATTTTCATTATTCTAAACAGAAAACTTATGGAGTAATCAGGGACAACCATAAACTTTGACAGCAAAACCAGATCGATTCCGTAAGAAGACAACGTTGTGTGTCTGGTGGGACTAGAAAGATGTGGGGTACCACATTGCATGCCATGTCCTACCAGACATGAGTATGTGGCGTATTGGATGCCATCTTTTTTCATCATAGTTGACGCGATGGTCACTATTTTCACGGATATTAGCAAAGAAACATCCTTGTCTACAGAGAGTTTGTGGATTAGCCCTTGAAGGAAGAACTTAATGTCGGTGTTGTTGAGGTTCTTTTAGTTGCTGATGGAACCAGCTCCTAAAACCTGGTGAAACCATTAATACATATCGCCAGCATAACAAATCATCAGTTTATACCTTGTATTGATCGAAAAAATACCAGAATGGATCACAAGATACGACAAAATAATATAGCAACATGCTAATGCATCCGAACGCAAAGCAAAATCGGTGCAACATACAATCAAAGTATTATGCTGAGTGCTACTACCCCACCCGCCATGTTCGTCAGACTTGAGCCCTTTCATTTATTCTTGTCTTCTTTAATTGGAAACACTTTGGCTGAACAGTACTTCGGTTTCTACTAGGAAGTCGAATATTGGGTAAACAACTGATTTGCTTCAAAAAATCAACAGTTTTATTGGCGTGGACCCATCAATTGCCTTGGGTTAAGTTGGGTTGGCAGATAGCTTGTCGTTCACAGGCAAGTTCCCTCAGGGGCCCATGTGTAACAGGGTAAGATAAGCCTCCTTGTCATGATCCGTTGGTGGTGGACTTGAACGATGCTGTTTTACGAACCTTGTATGGTATTTTTCAAAAATGCTTGAACAAGAACTTTGTATTGTGAATTCAATAAAAGTGTTGAAGAAGTATATAAGTTCAAAAGTAATTATAATATTCTAAACAATTTTTACTTGTGACAAATGAATATGTTATGGAATACACTGTAGTAAACTTTATTCAGTATTTCAGAGGGTATATAGGAAAGGAATTATGGCCGTATGGTCTCTGTACACGAGAGACTTCAAAATGCACGACTTTCGTGGGCAATATCTTGTTTAAAGCACATGTTAACCAAATCGATTTTATTTAAAGAAACCTATAATCATCACGAGGGAGGGATGGAATGCATGCAAATAAGGTAAAGTTTCTGATTGTGGTCAACTTGGCGACCACCAGGACGATCCTTGTCTTGCTGTATTCAAGTTGACACGCAGCCTCCTTGTGGCCCCTCCTGGATGGCATTCTAGCACCCTCTAGATGTTAACTAATGCGTGCAGCGAAGTCCAATCCCCTGGACGTTAAATTTGGGTTGTGCGTACGGTTTGGAACCCACCACATAAAAATTTGCTCCAATGAAAACCGGAACAACAGACCTAAAAAAGATCCCCTCAAAAGTTGACGACCACGGCAAACGTTCAAAGGACAACGATTTAAGAATAGCCACTTGGAACGTCCGCACCCTTTATAGGGTTGGCGCTTCCGCCCAGTTGGCGGAAGCCCTCAAGAAATGTAAGACGGACACCACTGCCATACAATACACTGGCATCTTGCGATGTGTATTACAGCTGCCATGTTGATAAGCACGAATTCGGATGCGGTTTTGTGGTTAATAAGAGACTTCGTCACCTTGTCTCTGGGTTCACGCCTGTGAACGAAAGGATAGTCACAATCCGTATCAGGGCAAAATACTACAACATCAGCCTAATTTGTGCTCACGCCCCGACGGTAGAAAAGGATTATGTGGTTAAGGATGCCTTCTACGCTAAACTCGAGGATGTATATGATAAGTGCCCGACCCATGACGCCAAAATCGTCCTCGGAAGGTCGGGCGGGAAGGTATCTTTGGCCCCACTGTCGGACAGTTCAGCCTCCACTCGAACACTACCTCCAATGGTATGACGCTGATCGATTTCGCCGCGGCGCGTAACATGGTAGTATGTAGCACTAAGTTTCAACATCTCGACATTCACAAGGCCACATGGATGTCCCCTGATCGATCAACATCCTACCAGATCGATCATATTGTGATAGACGGAAGGCACATATCCAGTGTACTAGATGTGCGCACATTCAGAGGTCCAAACATCGACTCGGACCACTACCTTGTCGCAGCCAAGTTTCGATTGCGCATTAGCGCTTCAAAGCCTGCGGACTCTAGTGCATTGCCTTTACAGTAGACCGGTTACTAACAACTGTTTATTCCTGTATTGTCTGATGATTGACTCAAGTCTAGTAATTATTGCGTATTTATCTCTCCTTTTGTTAACTCTACCTTTATAAGCATCTCTCTTCATAACACAGAAAGTTTCCATCAACGTGGAGGCTCTGCCCTTCGCTAGCGCGTCTGCCTGCTCATTGCCAAGAATTACGACATGACCTGGGGCTAAGCAGACAGTTAAGTTTCTTCTCCAAAAACTTCTTCTCCTAACCCAAGATCTGTCCTTGACCTCTCTGCATTTCTCTTTTAAAGCTTCCTGATTACTCCATTAATTTTTTATTAAGCCCCGTTGCGCACTACTTTCCAAAATAATAGAATCTACTGATTCTGTCCAGGAGACTGTTAAAGAGAGAGTAGCAAGAACTCAATTCTCTAGGTAACGAAATTCCTTAGTAAATTTCATGCTAGATTTGTCTCCTATTATCCTAACCATTGCCTGCTCTGGTCTTAACTACCATGTGCAGCAGACTTAAATTCAACAGAGCTTGCAGCGCCAGTATAGGACACATTCTCATTGGCCCTGTTATATATGACGTAGTCCAACTCTATTTTTCAGTTCTCAAATTTGTTTTCTTTGTTATCAAATTAGATCTGTCAATTAAAAAAGTTACACCATAGATCAGTATTGGCCTAACCCTCAGGGTGCACATCCAGTGCAAATTTCCTGACTTACCATGCGATCACTCAATGCACCATTGTCTTACAATCGAATAAATCTTTCAATGATGTTGCAAAGAGTCTCTTTTGATGGTTTTGTCAAAGGGCAGCAAAATCAATCAAATCCTTATAGGATTCCTTACAAAAAAGGAGATCTGTTTATTAGACGATGAAAAGTGTTTGTTGACTGATATGTCATAGCTTCCGGGACACAGAATCCATTGTTTTCAATCCAGGCAAAAGCGCTGGGGAAAAATTCATTTGGTTTCTTCTGACACCGACATTTATGTTAATGAGTAAATTTTGTCTGGCTAAATTTTGTCGCTTGTCTCTAGACATCCATGCATACGTAATTGGTCATTAAACCCTTCAGTTATGATTACGACGTAGCTTCTCACAGTACTTATGTTGTGTGTGTTAATTTCAAAAATGAGTGCCGGGACCTACAGTTCAAAGACTAGCGCTAGCGATAGGTTTTTGAGAAGCTTTTCATTGCAATTTTATTTACTCTCAAAGATTTTGCCAGAAATCTGCTGAGAGGAAGCCGCCGAAAAATGTTTTTTATATTTCGTTTTGTTGGATATGTCTGGGCTGGGGTTTGAACTAGAGTACGACAACTATTTTTTTTTTGTCGCAGTGTAAAATTTAATAAAAATTAATTTTAATTCAATAAATAGTAATGTGGTGGCTCACTACTTTTAAAAATTTGGTGCCATTGTTTGTTATGTTAATTATGAAAAAGTATTCTTAATGTGTCAATCATTTAAAGAGTTGTTAATAATTGTAAATTGATTGGATTGGCTGTGGAGAGTGATATTCCTATGCGTCAACACATCGGTTGGTCACTTAAAATATTGCAATTGAGGGAATTTTTTTTTTAATGGTAAGGCTTATGCTATTTCTTTTACATTCATTTGTACTTGATTAAGATCATTTATATGAATTTATGTCTTTACAGTTAATTTAAAGAGCATTTTATTTAAAGGATTAAAAGTTAGGTAAATAAATACATTGGAATGCTTACGTTAACGTTCGCATTTGATTTCTTTCGACTAGGAAGATTCATGATTTTGAAAACACAATATACGCAACGCGGCAAATACAGCAAATTTTCAAAAATAGAATACATAAGTGTGTATGGTAGAGACTATTTTAAAGGTAAAGCGACAACAAGAATCGATTCTGCTGCATTGCTTTGCATTTAGACTAATTTCTAAACACGTTTGGCATATAAAGCCAAGCTGTTAATGTCACAACGTTAAACATTATTGTTCTACTTTTGCATTTATTTTAATTTATATTTCTATTTTAATTTATAGTGTTAGTTTATTTTAGTATATTTTGTATATATTCGCCACAAAGCAATATTTAAAATTTTTTGATTCTGTGGTATATTATAGTACATTCGAATTGTCATTTATTTTTATTTAAAAATCATTGGATAATAAATGCATATTTTTTGATTCAAATATGCTTATGTATACATATGTAAATATAATTCATTCCTATATATTGATTTGCCATCAACACAATAACTTTTATGATTTTTTTTTGTCATAATTGAAACCAATTTTCATTTCCACAATGGCCGCAAAATGTTAAAATGAGGCTAATGGAATTGAATACAAAAACACAAAAAAAATAATAAAAATAATTTCAAATAGTTAGTGAACGATAAAATTGATTTTGAAAAATATTTAAAAGTATAACAAATATTACATACATATGAATTTTACGTGCATATAACAACCAAATAAAAAGCTTCATTGCGTCCAATTTTCGGTTTGATAGTTTTTCTAACAGAATATTTGTAGCAAATAAAAAGGATTATGTTAAAATTACTCACCAACTGATTATAAATCCAAATGTTTTACATATTTTTGATTTTTATATTCATACATACATACATAATTGGTCATTAAAAACTATCAATCAGGCTTACATCACTCCTATTGTGGGTTTTAATTTTATATACGAGTAGAGGAGCCTACAGTTTAAAGTCGATTCCGAATGACAGATTTTTTAAGAAACTTTTTCAAGGCATTTTTTTTACTTCTGGAGTTTTTGCCAGAAATCTGATGAGAGAACCGCTAAGGAAGAGGAGACTGTTATCCACTTTCTTTGTCAGTGCCTGTCTCTTGCTAGGTGTAGATATAGGTTATTTGGCTCTCCATTCCTTGTCAGCTTGACGGAGCTATCATCTATTGATATCAAGGATATAGCTGTGTTCATCAAACTTTCTGGCTGGTTTTCCAGTATAGGGCAGTCGTGCGTTTGATGTGCAGCCCTTGCGCTGACCAAATTCTTCCTCTTCCCTGATTTTGGTGGAACTTGGTCAGTACAGGGACTGCGTTCACCCGTGGCATCACAACGGGCCGCTATGCGTGCTCAAGTGAGCTTTGTGAAATCAGAGCTACCACTCAGACCTAACCTAACCTGATGAGAGAAAGTCGCCAAAGAATATGTCCTCATATTTCGTTTTTTTCGAGATGTCTGATCTGGGGTTTGAACAGAGGCCTCACGATTTTTTTAGCCACCAATGAATTTAATCTATATTGTTACAAACCAAACAGTAACAAAACTATGTAGAAAGCTACTGAGATCTCAGATAACGTCAGTATAAAATGCAAACAGATGCCAGTCATCAATCAATTAGAAACATAGCACGAATATTATAAACAAACCTACTGATTGATATGAGGAACTAGAGGGATTTTTTGAAACAATGTTTCTATCGATTTTTCTAACGCATTTGCCAGAGTTGAAAATGCAGTTTCTTTGTAATATTAAGATGCATTACATAAGTTTGTCATTATATCAGCTTCTGAGGACAATAAGGGCAAGGTTACTTGAACATGACAAAGAAAGAGTGCTAATATTGGAAAAAAAGAGGAAGAGGTAGACATTGTTAGAAAAATAGATTTTAGGCAATCTTACCTTTTGCCAGTTCATACACAGATTTGAATAGCCTAAGAATTGTAACTGACCTTTGACTAAAACAATATTTGTATAACAAATCTCTCCTCTTTAAAGTTGGATTTCTTTAAAATACACACAAAATTCATATTTTATAATCAAATCATTGCGCTTTACAAGTAAATTTAAAAGTTTAAATTTAAAAATTTAATAAAAAAGTATATGGGTCGTATCTCGGCTATGGTATCTCTCAATCATATATGAATTGTCGTCATTACACTTTTCTTTCACAGCGCCCCACAAGAAATAGTACAACAGTGTCAAATCGCAGCTTCTTGGAGGTCAATTGACGTCACCATTTTGGCTAATTAAACGGCTCTCAAACGTTTGATGCAATAAATCAATTATGGCATGATATGTCAGGCAAGAACCACTACCCTGTTGAAACCAAAAGTCGTTCACATCAAAAACTTGGTTATAGGTGCGATAGGTGTCTACATTGACCGTAATTGTTGTAACGTCCACATTTTCAAAGAAATATTGGCCAATGATGCCTCCACTTCCATCTTCACTTCATCCAAAAAAATGATATTTTGGGCAAAATTGACATCATCGTGCAGTTTCTCGTTGGCCCAGTAAATCCCCACGTTGCTCAAGCGCAAATCGATTAATTACGTTCAATGGAGATAATATACTGAATGTTGTAACAAAATAGAATGCCATAAGAATTGCCAGATTCGATATAACCGATAGATACCGCACCTGATAATACGTAGTGTGTTGGTATCCTATTAGCAGATTTTTGGCAAAAAATCTGAGAGTAAATAAAAATTGGAACGAAAAGTTTCTCAAAAATCTGTCTTTAAACTGTAGGTATAAATTAACACACACAACCTAAGTGGAGTGAGAAGCTAGGTCGTAATCTTGCCAGAAGGGTTGTAATGACCAATTATGTATGTATGTATATATTTGTAAGTTGTCCCTTATAAATTTGCATATTTCGAAACATCATACAATTTCTTACTGTAGTGTGCTCATTTAGCTTTACAGCTAAAAACCAGAACTTCTGAAAAGTTCAAATAACAATATATTTAAACCATATTTTTTCCATACCTTTATTTAAATAATTTATTTTACAAACTACCTACAGCTATGGAAACATCACTATGATCATAACTTAATACTGCAGTTTGTGGCAAAGACTTAAGAACAGAAAATAAAGGAAGAAAAATGTAGAGTGATGCTGTGGAGCTGATAAAAAATTTCTTCCATCAAAAAATTATTGACAATAAAACAATATTCTGAAACTTGTGTATATCAGTTTCTCATTTGTCTTAAACTTGTATTGATTTGAATAATAAATTTTGCATTGATTTATACCTGTTGGTTAAAAACAAAAATATTGAAAGTATTATCAATGAAAACCATTGAGCACATCTAAATTTCATTTATTTACGCAATTATTTATTAACGAATTAATTTTTTTTTCTATTAAATTGAAATACATTTTTTGTGTCTGCATGAGGAAGACATTTTACTTTCATTAGTTTACATGTCAGACATTTGGTCGTATGAGTGATATACAGAATATAAAAGAAAAATTAAATAATAAGTATACGCCTGTGGAACAGATAGTGTATGTACAATTCTACGATTTTTTATTTATTAATTAGAATACATTTACAAATTATATCTAATTATTAAGAGCTGAGTAACTTAGACCAAGTGCTCGGTATAGTGTAACAGACCAGAGCCTGAGAGAAAACGAACCCACGGCCCTCACGCCAACAGTATAGTACACTACACACTCGACTTCTAGGGCCCCCGATTTTCTTTTTTTTTACAAATATTATCAGTTAAAAAGAAAAAGCTTTCTTGCATTTTCAGTCAGCAGCAGAATCTTTGCTTGTTATCGCACTGCCTTTGAAATAATCACGTCCATATGCAACCATGTATTCTATTTTTGAGAGATTGCTGCGTTATTTAAAACAAGAACGCCATACATTTTCCCACTTGATATAGAGCAAACACCGACGTGTTATTTCCTAGGAACGTTTTGCTATGCTATATTATTGATGTTTCATTCATCTATCTTATCAGTGTTCAGCTGCCCAATTCTGGGTTGCTAAAACCTTAGCTACATAAATAACCTGATCAATCGTTCCTAGAACTTAGAATTCATCTGGTCTTTCATTAAGCGCTTCCTATCTTTAATTCGCCGTAGTCTGGAAGGTAAAAAGCTGGCTTATTAGACGTAAGACCACGGTTCAAATCCCAGATCACCAACGAGACAAAATATGAATAAATATTTCTCCGGCGACTGCCTCTCAGCAGATTTCTGGCTAAAACTCTGAGTGTAAATGAAATAAAATTGCCACGAGATAGTTTCTCAAGAAATCTGTTGTTCAGAATCGTGGGTTCCGCCACTCATATATAAAATTAACACACACAAAATAAGTGGCGTGAGCCACTGAATGAAGGATTGCAATGATTAGTTATGTATGTATGTATCTATGTATAAGTATCTATGTATATGTATATAATGGCATCAGTTGGTCTTTCAAACGAATAACAGATTTCGATGCTATCTAAACCAGACTTTGTTATATTTTAATTTAAAATTACGAAGAACTTAATGAAAGACGCGGTTCAATTACTCTTTACGATATTAGTGGTGGAATAGAATTGTAAGAATTATAGGACAGTGATTCGAGTACTCAGTGCATTTTTGATTACACCTCTGATCATTAACATCTGGAATCTTTTGTCTATCTGTCGTTGAATATTTTGGTTATCCATTTCAAACTGCTTTCAAATCCATTCCAGATATTGTATTGAATAGCAACCGACCTCTAGGTACGTATATTGAGAGTCGATATCTAAAAGACATGCTTGACATTGTACTCTCTAGATGGGGCATCCACTTTATTGTTCAATGACTTGGTAACAAGTCGCCGTAGTCTAGTAGGTAGTGTGTTGGCTTATTAGACGTAAGGCCAGGGTTCGAGCCCCAGGCCAGACATCAAGGCAAAATACAAAAAGTATTTCTTCGGCGACTTCCTCTCAGCAGATTTCTGGCAAAAACACTGAGAGTAAATAAAATTGCCATGAAAAGTTTCTCAAAAAACTGTCGTTCGGAGTCGACTTTAAACTGTAGGTCCCACCACTCATGTATAAAATTAACACACACAACATAAGTGGTGAGAGAAACTAGGTCGTAATCCTGGCTGAAGGGTTGTTATGACCAATTATGTATGTATGTATGTGACTTGGTAACAAACTTAACAGACAGTTTGTTTGATCCCATAGAGGACTATGGGCTCATGTGTGCTGGCCCCACTGCATGCCAGTGCATACGCATTCATCAAATTTTACAAACACAAAAATGTTCCTTTGGACCCATGCAGTTTTATTTAATCACTTGGGCGTCACATTTCATATTTGATTTGGTTCATAAAATGTAGCAAGAACATATTAAGGTAGACCACTAGGCAACTCCCAATAAATTGATTTCAGGGATTGTGATTGTGTGAATACTTAACGTTATTACTTTGAGGGGTGTTACAAGAGGCAGTCTAAAAATATTTATTATAAATATGTTATATTCATACTTATACATAAGTATGTATGTAGATGTGAAAGACTTTCTGTAACACAAGACCAGTTATGGGTTTATTTTCTGTAAAGCTTTTAGGGTAGGTCAACGTTGTAATAAAATTGCATGGTTTTGTTGTCTTTGCAACAAACAATTGTTTTGTAAGTTTTCAAAGTTTTTCTCTCCTTTTTAACTTTAGTTTTGTTCTTCTAGAACAAGGGCGTTTCTGTTTGCCTTCTATTTTCATCAGTTTCGAAAATTTGCTAAAACCTTGTCTAATGCACTGTGTATGTCGTAAATATGGTCATTAAAAGGTTGCATTGGAATTTGTAGTCTGACGTTGAAAACAATATCTTGGAGAACAAGTTAAATCGCTTGGTTAGACTGCTGGTGTTGAGGAAGTTTAACAAAGTGAACGACAATTTTTGTAAAATATTTCATCGTATGTAATGGCCAGCGACATAACGTGCTAGCTACCTTGTGGTTTGTGGAGTAATTTTAAATTTTTTAATAAGAACTTTACAATAAATAATTGAAATTTAAAGTAAATATCCTGAATTGAATACCACATGGAAATTTTACCTATTTTGGCAAAATTTTTCGTACAAAAGTATACATAAGAGAGTGGCTTTATTGTCAGCCCGCAAAGCCGACAAACGGTTGCCAATTGCGTATTGTACAGGTATAGGTAACATTTTCACATTCCGTGAAAAGACTACATAAAATATTTTGTCTAAACTTCAGTTCATATTCTCTTCACTTTGTATGTTAAATTAAAATTTTAGGAATTTATGTTACACGTGTTATAATCGTACTTATATATTTTATTTTGTATTTAAAACGTCCCATATGAGATTAAAACTTGATTTAGATCATCTATATTCAACATGCAAATACTATTGAAATGTTTAGCGGCTAACCAACCACATTACATTACACATTGAAATATCTTCCCGCTAATTAACGTATGACCAATTTTAAATTTAAATTGGGTTAGGTACTGTGCGCCACTCACTTTGGAGGTCAATTTTCGGTTAACAGAAATAGGAAATAAGAGGGTAATCGCCATCTCCTACATCTCAAAGCAAGATCTGGAGCCGGATAACAAACATAATTGGTCATTACAGAACTTCAGTCAGAATTACGACTTAGCTTCTCATACCACTTATGCTTTGTGTGTTTTTATACATGAGCAACGGGACCTACGGTTTAAAGTCGACTTCGAACGACAGATTTTATTTGGGAAACTTTATATGGCAATTTTATTTATTCTTGGAGTTTTTGCCACAAATCTGCCGAGAGGAAATCGTCGAAGGAAAATTTTTCCATATTTCGTTTTGCTGGAAATGTCTGACCTTGGGTTCGAACCGAGGCTTCAAGTCTAATAAGACAACATACCACATACTAGTCTACAGCGACTCCGACTCTCTAACCAATAACTTATATCAATTATGTTCTGCTGCCGTAAGATTTTATAATTGAATTTAATCCTAAGCATTTCTACTTTTCTCTTAGAGCAAGTGGTCTGATGCTGTAAAATCACACGCAATTTCTATAAAACTGCCAAAGGTGGAAGGCATTTTCTTTGAAGCTAACTAGAGGGCTTGGACATTACTTACTTACTTACTAATATGGTTATTACGACCCTTTAGTCGGGATTACGATTTCGCTTCTCATACCGCTATAGTCTAAAGTCGACTCTGAACGAATGATTTTTAGAAATCTTAGGTTTATAATTCAAGAGAGAAGTTTCAACGGCTCATTTATATGTTGACATATTTCAGATGGAACCTAAAAAGACGTTATGCAATCACTTCTTAGGTTTCCTACAAGCCAGCAGGACTTAAAAGTGACGGCCAGATAATTAACAGTTCCGGAAAGAGTAAATTAGCCCAAGTCAGACCATCTTATTTGTTCTAATAGATGCCTGAAAAATGTGCACTGATAAGCAGATTTTATATTATTTTGTTGTACAATATCTTAAGGTGAATTGTTCAGTAACATATTAGTTTAAAGAAAAACAGTTACATTCATAAGAGTGAATGTGATGATGAGTTCGGGGTTATTATTGATGATAATTGATGCGTCAATGTCATCGTGACAGAAATAATAAAAATATTTGTAAATATGTATTTTGTTTAAAATGTTTAAAAATAAATCCATTAAGAAATAAGAGATTTATACACAAACTGAAAAAGATACGGAAAAAGCTGCCTACTATATTGTGCCTGAGGCTATGTTTCTGCCTGGTTTAAAGGGGTAGGTGGGGTACTCCAGGGGCAGAGAAGTATACCCATCTTCACAGATGGGTCTAAGTTAGGTGGAGGTACTGGTGCTGGGGTTTTCTGTAGGAAACTCGGTCTTGAACTTCGCTTAGGTTAAAGGATGACTGTAGCGTGTTTCAGGCGGAGATTTTCGCAGTCTTGAAGTCTACTGAGGCTATAGCTGGTGGCCACGCTTCGGATTCGGAATCTTACATGATCTTCGTTGACAGTCAGGCTGCCCTAAGGGCCATTGCGTCGCCCTGGTGCAAATCACGGCACGTCTTCGAGTGCAAGGAGTCGTTAAGGACTTGTTGACCATACCAAATGTCTATGTTGGGTTCCGGGTCATAGCGGAATACACGGTAATGAGATGGCGGCAAGAGCAGAGGCGTTGGGAAAATGGATCAGGTTGTTATGTTTCTAGGTGTCTATGACCTTCTATAGAAAGTGTAAGACAAGTTTGGCTGCTGGGCTTGGATAATTCCAGTTTAAGGTTAGTTATTGGGTTTATTACGCGGCGCTGGGAGATTAGGTCGCTGACAAGGATCTGGAACGGACTATTGCAAGTTATGTTGCGATGAGGAGGAGTTGGAGACTATCGAACACCTCCTTTGTAACTGCCCAGCTCTTAGTAGGTTGAGTTTGAAGATCCTTGGCAGGGATATGAATTGGTTATCAATCAATACTTTTAGTATTTTAACATTGAGATTAAGGCTAATTTTATGTTTTGATAATGCTTTAAAAAATTATTTGAAAATTTTTCAGAATAATGATTAATTACATACAGAATTTACATACATAATTGGTCATTACAACCTTTCAGTCAAATCGTGGTCAAGGATCCTACTATTCATGGATCCTATTAGAGGATTTTCAGTCGGGCATAAAATTGGCTTCAATACTGTTTCGAAATAATGCACAGCTTCGAATAATTCGCAACTATCGGGTCTGAGACAAGTTTGTACTTTGGTGTAACGTTCCAATGAAACTTTACGGCAGACTGGCTACATCAGTAGATCAATATATTGTTAGCGAATATTCTGCAAGTGAACATGTGTTTAATTACCTGCTAGTTTTCAATATACCCATTATAACCCGTATTCCCATGTTACAGCAAGTTATCAGTGCACACTCTAGTGAATCTGGTTTCTAGTTTCGGTATGCCCTACTCGTTTATCCAGATGAATTTCACTAGGAAACCAATTGAATACGTTTAAGAGAGCCAAGGGCATTAGCAATAAGAATGGCATCTGCTTCCTATCAAATGGGCTCATCATAACGCATTATCTGTTAAAAAACTGCGTTGTGCTGTCACGATATGACGAAAGTTTTGAACGTATTTCTCTTACCAATAAATTATTTCAATTATGTTCTGCCCCTATAACATTTTATAAACGATTTTAATTCCGCGCATTTGCCCGTGGAGGATGACATGAATGTTCAATTGATGGGAGCATAAACTTTTCTCTTAGATTGGGCTTCTATAATAGCAAGTGGTCTGATGTTATTAAAGACACACGCAATTTCTATGAAACTGTTAATGGTGGAGGGTATTCTCTACCTAGCTAACCAGTGAGCTTGGACATTACTTACATACATTAATGGTTATTACAACGTTTTAGTAAAGATTATGACCTATCTTTTCACACCACCCATGTTTTGTGTGTTAACTTTTTATCCATAAGTGCAGGGACCTACAGTCGACTACAAACGACAGATTTTTTAAAAATTTAATTTCCTCTCAGAGTTTTTGCCAGAATACTGCCGAGAGTAAGAAGTGGTTTTGATCGATATGTCAGGACTGGGGTTTGAACTCATGACCTCACGTCTCGTCGCACTTTCTTAATTGTCTTATTTAACATTTCCAAGCCATAGTTTTCGATAGCCGTACTTTTCGTGAATAAGTACTCGATATATTTCACTGTATTATTACGTATTATTTTTAAGGAAAAGGAAGACTAACAAATAATTTGTGTTTCTTATCATATCCTCATCTTGGATTGGTTAAATTGGTTTTTTTTAACGTTTAAGTGACTTACTTCTTACTACTTTACTTAAAAGCGAAATGCATAAAATAGTGATAAAAACAAATTCCAAACATTTTATAAACTCTGGTGGTATAAAATAAAGCAGCCTACTTTTCCATTCACTTTATTTACATTTTCTGACAGTGAGTGGCATGGACAACGATGTTTTAATTGCGCCAATATCTCAATGAATGAAAATTAAATTTTAATGGAATTAAATTGTACACGATAGAACAGCACAGATTAAAATTGACTTTAGTCCTCATAGTGTTGTCTAAATAAGCCATTGAAATGTGTGCTCATGCAGGAGGTACTTTAATTAAAACGATTTGTTGGCGCAAAATTTAATTTCCGTTACAACAGTAAATCGTTTTCGATTTAAGGATGTTATGCTTTTGAATTTACAACTACTGGATGGAGAGAGATAGAAGGAAGGCAAAATCAGTTAATAAATGAAAGTCCTTAGAGTCATTTGATAAGGCCTTTTTAAGATTCAGAGAAGAGTAAAAGTAATATTCATAAATTTTGATTTCCAATGATAACTTCTATTTACTGTTAATTTTCATTGTTTAAAGATTTAAAAAAAAATTTTATTAAAAATCCATTAAAATGTAATCTGTCCAAATTAAATAAAAAAATAAACACTGCAATAAAGAGAGTATGATTGTACTTTTCAGCATAAACTGATATGTCGGAACCAGGATTTGAACTCGCTAGCTCTCGTCTAGCAAACCAACAAAACTATATACTAGTCTACGGCGGCTTCTTGTATAGCATACGCAGTGTAAAGATCAATCGTGCTATTGTCGGTAAAATAAAAAATTGATTAAACCATGACAAGAACTGTGATTGCGCAATTAAGGCATTTTGTGCAATTAAAATTTTTTATTTTATAAAAAAGCGTGGCCGTGTGTTCCAGATTTTTTTTTCTTGAGTCACCAAGCACAGAAAAGGGACATAAAATATTATTATGTTACGTTACGTTATCTTTTTATAAAACGTTTATAATATGAGCTCGTAGATTGTAAATAAAAAAAGAAAATAAATTGGTGTTTAGTTTCAATTTAATTCTTTATTGTTAGCACTACTTTTGTGTGCCACCGTTTACAACTTGACATACACAAAAACAATTGCTTGTTCGCTATTCTTCTTTGCTTACATCGCAGATCTTTACAACGGAGATCTTCATACCACAACTGTTTTCTTCACACGCAACGCGTCTTCCCACAAGACTGACTGAATTCTTACCACACGTTTCCTGCGCTGTCTTGCCTTTTTATATGCCACTTAAAAAGTCTGATGAAGGATCTTGAAGTCGAACGTTCGGGGTTCCGCTTTCGCGAGAACTATCTATTGTGACTTCATTGTTGTTTGTGTATTTTATTCACATTGCTTGTTGTTGCTTTCTCGCTTAATTGTCTATCCACATTGCTTTCATACTGATGTTGTTGGTTTACATGTAACAAGTTCGTTGTATTTGTTTGTGTAGCTTCTGCTCATTTTAATATTAAACGATGTTACACCGTTTCCATTTATGTAACAATATGGTCTGTGAGCTCCTTCTGTGAGCTTCCTTCAATCGTATTTCCACTATCCGGGCATATACACCAAACGCTCTAGAAAAATGCCAATATCATGAATGAATTCAGTTGGATTTTGTATTATGCCAGCTTTTGCAAGCCTGTCGGATATGTTGTTATCTTCATTGTCCCCAGTCTAGTAACCTATTTAATAATATCTGGAAAATATATTGCTATTTGTTCCAGTGACATACAATTACAATGCTTCAGAAGATGTACATATTTCACCAGTTATCATGATCGCAACCATCTTTATAATCCGCTCATAATCCAGGAATCATCAACCTTCTCTGTAAGTGAAATACATAATTGGGCATTACAACCCTACAGTCAAGATTTCGATCTGGTTTCTCATACTACCCATGTTGTGAAGCGTTTTAGCAAGACTCAACGTTTGTTATCATAGAACTCCATGTGAAAGAATCACATGAAACATATTAGTTTGGGAACCAGGATTGCAATAGAAAGCTGGTCTCACATCAGTCTCAAGTTTAGATTTGAACGGTCTTTTAAATCGGAGTATTAATTTGCCAATGTGTATTTTACGCTGTAGCCTAGTAGGTAGTATGTTGGCTTATTAAATGTGTGGCTTCGTTTCAAACCCCACGCACAACATCGCCAATCAAACGAAATATAAACAAAAATATTTTTCGGCGACTGCTTTGCAGCAGATTTTTGGCAAAAATTTTGAGAGCAAATAAAATTGCCTTCAAAAGTTTCTGAAAAATATTTTGCTTGGATTCGTCTTTAAAATGTTGGTTCGGCCACTCATGTATAAAATTAACACACACAACATATGGTGTGAGAAATTAGGTTGCAATCCTGATTGAAGGGTACTAATGACCAATTATGCATGTATGTATGCATAGTGGTAAGAATAAGACGCAGAAATCCTGACTGAAGAGTTGTAATGATCAATTATGTATGTATGTATGGATGTATGTATGTATTATTGTTCTGTTGAGATTATCAGATCGCGATAGCATAAGATACAAATGTCAATAAGAGGTACGTATTGAAAATAAGAATTTCAAAAGAACTTTAAAATCCAGAAGATTCAGATGCCTGCGTGCTATAGATTTAGAACGGCTAAGGAAAAAATGTGGCCACTGAATTCTATGGAGAAAGAAACCCTAGAAAAGGTTGTATATATGATGTAGAAACTAATTTAAAGCAAATGAGAATAAAATGTTTTAAAGAAGTTATGGTTAGTCAAGGGCTGTGATGTTGAAAAGAAATGTTTACGAAATTAATTAAAAAATAATAAGACTTTTGGTTGTTGTTGTATTATTCTATTATACGTAGACTACTTAGCCATGAAAACTTTCCCAAAAATCTGTCGTTTGGAGTCGAGTTTATACTGTGTATATGTGTAATATTAACAAACATAACATAGGTTGTGTCAGGAACTAGGACGTAATCCTGGCTGCAGGGTTGTAATGATCAATTATGATAAAATTATGACGTAGATTGGTTTATATATTTAGAGGATGAACCGAAACTATACTATATACATACCTTTAGTATGTTTTGGCATATGTAACAGAATCGTAAATATACAAGTGTATTTCAAAGTACATTATCTAGGAACGTGTTTGCTTTCAATATGAACAAACTGATCCACTGATTAATATCAATTAGGTGCGAAATATGAAAAAGTCTTTGTAAATTTTTATAAAAACATTGGCAATTCTTACACTTCATCTACAAACATATGTACATTCATTATTTTTAATTTTCCATTTTTAATTCTTATTTCGTCTCTTGTATGGAGATAACTTTTTTGTTGTACAACAATCACTTAGAATGTGCATAACTTTCTAACCAAAATAAATCAAAACTTCAATGATGCCAAAATGTACTTGCTCTCATGAATAGCTACATACGATATACACACATATTCATAAGCATATGATGTGTTCAGATGAAGTTTGTATCAACAAATTCCAACTGAATTCAAAATTTTATTTAAAAAGCAAAAAAATTTTAATTTTTAATTTCGAGAATTTGTTAGAAACTGTTCATTCAATTTGTCTATTGTGAGTGGAACAAATTGCATGAAAAAGTTGCCATTAATTTGTCTATTTAGCAGATTTAAAGTTTCTGGAAAAAACAAAACAAATAACTCTTTTGTTAAAAAAAAACAATTAAAACATTTTAATGTTAAACAATAGAAATATACAGAATTTAAATTTATTTTCAAATTTCATGTAAGAAATAAAAAATAAAACTTTTTATTAAACTGCAGTCCAAAGGTAATGAGTGTAAAACTAAGATAATCCCAGAGATTAAATATATCTGATTTGAAATGTTTTTATTTGTCAAAATATCATAGATTTTTACATTTCCAAAAGAGCTTTAAACGGTGAAAACGATAAATTGTTGAAGTTTAAGAACAAACAATAAAGTTTTGCTCTACATTCATTTAGGGTAGTTGGAATGAAGGTACAAACGTAATAAAAGGACAAAAAACTTTTGGTTCGAACTGATTGAACGTTAACAATTTTTATAAACTCCTTGATAAAAATTTAATAAAAAAGCTCCGAAACAGCGAAATAATACCTGTTGGTGTACACTTATTTTGAGTTGGAGGAAATATTTTATGGGTTAATCGAAGCACAAAAATTTTTAGATTTTAAGATTTTTTTAAGATCTCATAAGCTGGTAGGTAGGTGGAACATCCATAGCAGACAGTTTTGATGCCACTTGGTGAGCACAGTCCTTGTAATAACCGATTTCTACCAAACTCATCGAGGGACCAACTTCTTCTTCCTTCTGCGCAGGGCCTTCTGTCCAAATAATATTCTGTAGGGAGCTAAAAGATGTTCGATTAGGCTGGGGGATTAACGTACAAACTAGAAGAATGTCCAGAAAGAATGATAAGCCAGCGAGGCATATGTTAGGTTAGGTTAGAGGACGTGTGCTTGTCAATTAAGACAAGTACAGTACCCGGAGGTCGAATTAACCCATTGTACAACGTCCTAGTTTCTCACACCACTTATGTTGTGTGTGTTAATTTTATACATGAGTGGTGGAACATACAGTTTAAAGTCGACTCCGAACGACAAATTTTTGAGAAACTTTTTCATGGCAATTTTTATTTACCCTCAGAGTATTTGCCAGAAATCTGCAGAGAGGAAAACGCCGAAGAAATATTTTTTGTATTTTGTCTTGATGTCTGGCCTGGGGTTCGAACCCTGGCTTTACGTCTAATAAGCCAAAACACTACTTACTAGACTACGGCGACTAACCAGCGAGACATGCTATTGAATCAAGTCTCGACGAGGTTGGCTGCTTGCTCAGCAAGTAACGCAATGGGAAGGCAGTTAAGCATTGCGAGCAAAGCTTTTACAGAAGTGGTACGTAGAGTAACTGTGAATGAATGACTTCAGATTTTCTGACCTTGTCAGATTATCAGCATACGCCCGCATAGGAAGTCTATATCTCCTACAAACTTACTTAGCTTTTCGCAGTCCCCTCCTGTGAGGTTAGCTATGTTTGGTAGAGTGTCTTACCTAATAAGGGAATTTTTGAAGTTATGAAAACTGAGAAAAACCGTTACCATATCCCACTTGCCATACACTTACTATTACCTACATTGCCTATACAGTTTAGCTATACATTTAAAGCGGAGTGGTTCGTAAGGGCACTTATTAGACTATTTAAATCACTTTTCTTGGATTTATTATAGACATCGTTTTCCATTTATCGGGATTGCTCCAGAGTAGCTTCTCACATTTTTCTGCTGTGTCATTATTTAACGTCCATAGACTGATTTCTGGCATTGGGTTATCCAGATTAGTAGTTCCATAATTCCACAGCTCTTTTATTTGACTTTTTTACGTTATTGAGATTTTCTGCGTTATTTTTTCCTTTGTTTTATGAAAAAAAAAATTAAATTAATCCTATTCTTCTTCTTCTGTAACAAATCAAACACTGCAACCATTACGTTAGTCAAAAAAAATCGAACTCAACATTTTGTTCCTTTCTTTTTGATTCAAATTCTATCATTCACAATTTTCATAGTGTGTATATGAGTATAATGCTGGACATGAAGCTCATATTATTGTTATCGAAGTGCTTTTCATCATTTCTTATTTGATTTTCTTTTTTATTTTTGATTTTCTCCGGATTGAATATGTTTAAAAATCCAGTAGGAAAAATTAATTAGTTTCTCATTTAATGAGGACAGTAAGTGATAATCCTTTAATCGAATTTTAACATTAAAATTAAACGCGAACAATTTCGGAATGGAAGTTGATTTTTCCTCTGTATTCACTTTCAACAGTGGGTAGTAAAAGAAAGTGTGGTTTGTACAAAAAATAGAGGAGGAGGTGTATAAATGTAATTAAAATTAAGACCCAACTCTTTACTTTTAAAAGAAAATTTCATTTACATCAACTAAAATTTATTTAATTCAACCGTTTTCAAATTAAAGACTCATATATTTTACGAAAAAAAGTTCAAAAGTTTAACTTTAAAAATTAAATAAAACAAAAACGGTTTTTTTTTTATTTTTATTTTCCGGTTAGAAATTGAATATTATTCCGCTTTTATGGCTGCCGCGGCTGGCCTCATATTACCTCATTTCGATCGGACCAGTTTCCGTGCACTTCTGCGAGTGCATATGGTCGTATCTCGGCAATGGAATCACAAATGGTGGTCTTCAAATGCCCAATTGTCTCTCGTTTGTCTTTAACGCCGCGCCACAGGAAATAGTCCAACGATGTCAAAGCTCATCGTTCACATCAGTACCATGAAGAGCGAACACAGTGGCCAATGATGTATCCGATTCACAAGCCGCACCAAACAGTCACCCGTATTTGGTAGATTGGCTTATGTAAGTTTACGTGAGAGCTTTCTGAATTCCAAATACGACACTTTAAAACATCATACAATTTATTACTGAATGTCTGCTTATTTTTTTACAGCTAAAAACCACGATTTCTGAAAACTTTAAATTTCAGGTATTCAAAAAAAATATATTTTTTCCGTACTTTAGTTAAGTAATTTTATTCTACAATATACCTACAGCTATAGCAATATCTCTGTGAACATAACTTAATACTGCGGTTTATTGAAAAGATTTAAGTAGAAAAAATAAAAGAAGAAAAATGTAAACTGATGCGGCGGAGATGACAAAGAATTTCTTTTTAAAATGCAATCGAAAAGTTTTCACCATTAAAAAATAAAACAAAACTCTTGAACTTTTTTGTATTGTTGGAAAAGTATGTTGTTTCTCTTTTGTATTGATTTAAATAAAGCTTCGTTTAAATAAATTTTGTATTGATTTTCATCAGTTGCAGAAAAACATAATTATTGAAGATTTAAAAAATCAATGAAAACCCTAATGCTCCATCTAAATTTCATTTATTTAGTCATTTATTTATTAACGAATTAATTATTATTTTTTTTTTTTTAATAAATTGAAATTAATTTTTTGTGTCTGCATGAGTAAGACATTTTACTAACGTCAGTTTCCATGTCAGACACTTGGTCGTATGAGTGATATAAAGAATATAAAAGAAAAATTAAATAATAAGTATACGCCAATTGAACAGAAAGTCTACAAACAGAATACTACCACTAGGATTTTTTCATTTTTATAAATACTCACATGTGATCATCAGACAGAGTTTCCATACATTCTCCGTCAGAACAAATTAAATTCGTTTTCAAATGTTACTATATTTTCTTGATATTTGATGGATTTGGTATAGAAAACAATGTATTTTCATATTTTGCTGTATGGAAAAAATCAAAGATTTTGCGCACAAATTTCTTTTTTTTTTTTTATTGTGCAATCTAACCTTAGGGTATTGCCGCTATCCACGCATTACTTTGAATCCGGGAAAATACGTTGTGCGAGAGCGGGAAGGGAGAAAACATTTTTTTTATTCATTTATGGTCCCCACTTTATTTTTAAACATTAAACCTTGCAAAATTACCTATTAAATTAAAATATATATAATATAAAATTAAATATTAAAATAACAAGTTCTCTGATCTTTTAAATCATCCAAATCATCTCTAATAAGTCACCGTTTGTTCGTTCCCTATTTGTTGAAAGATGACGTTGGCCAGTTCATTGCTAACTTCTCCAACCACTCTGGGAGCATAGTCTTATGGATGTTCCTTGATTAAAAGACAATGGTAAGTACGTTTATGAAAATCAATTTACGAAACGTCGAACAATATAAGAGAATCCAATTGCTGTAGCAAATAAAATGCTGCAAGTCCTTTGCTTGCTTGTGATACCACTATTATTGCTTCCACTTCAATAACTGCTGTAATGGATTGTAATGAAAGCTGACGATGGCAGTCTGTAAGACATAAACTTTCCCACTGTCACAAGTAAATTGCAACCGAAGTTATTGCTAGCAAGTCCATCCATTGAATAAACAAACACATGATGGTAGAAAGGCAACAGAGTTTGCAAAAAAAAAGACAAGACACACACGAGAAGTATATTTCTTTCATCTTCTTCTTTTTTTGGCTGGCGAAGGTATTGAATCATACGCATTGAAAGGCAAATTTTTGAAATAAAAGCTTTCCTCGCTATCATACGTACCTAAGAAAGGAATTTTCAAAAATGAAAGTAAAGGAAAGGTAGGAAAAAATTAAAAAAGAAAAGTATGAACTAGAAATAGTTCAATACTGAAAAGGGACAAAAGCATGCATTGGATTTGAGATACCGAGAAATAATGCAAAATAACAAAATAAATTTAAAGTACAAACATGTCAGCACTGTTAATATAACGTTCACGTGAGATGACCATGCCCTCAAATCGTGTGGAACGTAGCGCCATCCTGTTGAAACTATATATCTTTGGTGTTCAGATCATCCAATTTAGGCTTGTATTATTGTATTATTGGCTTGTATTACTTATTGACTTTAGCAAAGCCTTCCATACGTAGTTTTAAAAAAAGCTTCTATCAACTCTAGAAAGAAATTAAAGAAATGTACGGGGGAAGGTTTGCCGATTATCTGAACCCTCGCAGCAATTGTGTAAAAATAGGTAATAAATATACAAGAACAAAAGTTAGAAACGCTTCGTATTCTTCTCAATGATCAATACTTTGAAACAATGCAACACTTCGCCAATGCTGATAACACAAATATAGTAGTAACGTACAAAAACGTTGAAAATGCAAAGGAAATTATTCAAACCAAGCTGAATAACGTATCAAAACAATGTCATGACAATGGACTGGTAATTAATATAATTAAAACATCGAAGCTGCCGCAGTCTTGTAGGTAGAGTGTTGGCTTATTAGACGTAAGGCCACAGTTCAAACCCCAGGTCAGACATCTATCAAAACGAAATGTGAAAAAATTATTTCTTCGGCGACTTTCTCTCAGCAGATTTCTGGCAAAAACTCTGAGAGTAAATAAAATTGCCATGAAAAAGTTTCTCTAAAATCTGTCGTTCGGAGTCGACTTTAAACTGTAGGTCCCGCCACCCACGTATAAATTTAACACACACACACAAGCTAGGCCGTAATTATTATACATTGTGCATGCTTCTCTCTGGCAGAACCTTACATACACCACGGCATAACAGCGTAGGAAACCTCTTCACATTGCAAAGATCTACAAAAAACTCCAAATCGTATTCTTCAGATTCTAACAACAAATCAAAACTATAATAACATAAACATCAGAAACAACAACAGAAGTCCGCAAGTACGAAAAAAGTGAGTCTCTTGTAAAACTGTGTTAGATAAGAGGCCATGGTTCAAACCCCAAATTCTGATATGAAATATGTAAAAATATTTCTTCTGGCAAAAACCCTGAGAGTAAAATAAAATTGCCCCCAAAAGCTGCTCAAATATCTGTCGTTCGGAGTCCACTTTAAAATATAGGTTACGCGACTCTTGTATAAAATTAACACACAAAACGTAAGTGGTGTGAGAAGCTAAGTAGTAATCCTGTCTGAAGGGTAGTAAAGAGGAATTATATACATACGTATATGTATGTATAGTATATATGTATTCATTTCCTTTTCAATAAAGAATAGATTGAGATTCTTATGGATGTTATTGTTCCTTATATTCCAGGAAGCACTTGTAATTATTCAACAAAGTCTAGACTGTGTTGTTTAAAACTAAAAATCTCAATTACCGCATTGTACAAAGACACAATCTTTATAATATCCGTTCATAACTGTCCACGTGCGAAATACTAAATGATTATCGTATTTATATCCTCCTCATATTTCTCTACAAATAGCAAAGTGCAACAGAACCTAATTTTACGTCCATCTGTGTTAAAAATGTGACCACACATTTGTAGTACCATTTCGAGACATATATTTGGCAATAATCTGTGGTGAAATTTGTATTCCGATCTTTGCTTCTTTTATAATTGCGACATGTGAAAGGCCAATATAAGTTGCGTCAAAATATCAAAAGTTTTGTTAACAGATATAGTTTACAACTGTAATTACTTTGTAGGACAGCAGGGTTATTATTTGTGTTGCAATATAATGTTCACAAATACATGTATGTGACAGGTGTAGTTTGTATATTAAATATTATAATTAAATACTATAGTAGCAGTGCATTTAATAGAGAAATGAAACTTTCGTTAGAAATTTTGAAATTAATTTGATTTAATATGCATACAGCCTCCACGTAGCCTCTCCTGAATGGCAGCCAATCAATGTGTGCAGCACTATCCAAATCCTAGGATTAGAACCCACCTTATAAATTCTTCTTAATAAGAATCATTATATTCAGACTAGATGTTTCAAGCCACGAAAATTCTGCTTCAAGGATGACGATGATAATCTGAGTACAGATTCACAAAAGAAGCTGAGCTTGGGCTTGCTACTACAAGACAATGCCAGACAGCACTACCACCATTGGAGAATATCCTGTAGCGACCGCTATCAATAATAACGTCGTAGATATACTGATCAATATCGGCATGATGTCTTAAAAGTAACACGGCGTCTAACACTAAAGTCTTGCGTACTTAATTGATTATGGTCAGTGGTAACGAGGTGATAGGATCCATGCTCAAGCAGATAATGGCTAAACGAAAGTATTCCGAATGATTGGAACTTCTGTCTCCTCCTGAAAAAGATTGATGCCACTATATGCGCCAACTACTGTCGAATAAACCTGCTTTCCACCATAAAATTTGAATTAAACAAAGTATGTGGTGGATATCATCGAAATTTTATCTTCGTTTGAAAGTTCTATTTATGGCATTAATGTGGAATATATCATCCTTAAAATTTTTGGGTGGAGTGCTTTCGAAATGTACAATTTTCCATGAATCTGGTACATAAATCAGGATGAATTTGAACTATGAAATGGGTCATGTTGGTTGTGTTCGAATTTCCAGATGAGGTTAGCATATGCTCAAGTCGCTTGTAGAGAATATCCAATATGGTGATCTGCGTGGCATGTAGAGCTTTCCTGGTAGCGTTGGAGTCTAGATTGTCCCATTCAAGCAAGAAGTTGGTAATCATCGATTTATAGTGCTCGTCGTTGACATTAATGGATTATCCAACGCCGTTCTCAAAGAAATATGGACCGATGACGTCGGCAGCCCAAAATCAACACCAAAGAGTGACTTTTTGGGGACGCATTGGACACTCTAAGGTCTCTTGTGGATTCAATATTCGACAATTTTGTTTGTTGTTCTACATCCAGAAATGGGCTTCATCACTGCATATGATTTGATGAGATTGCCAGTTTGATAAAACAATTTTATTATTTGCATATGTTGTAGAATGCGAACAACTTAAAAGCGCCCTCTAAACACTTATTGCCTTTCTAAGTGCGGCTTCCGACCTGATAAGATCACAATCGTCGTATACCATCGTTTAGTCGAGTATAAGATAGTACTCGACAGCTTGAAAACTTTAGTGTTTATGGCACACTATCTGAGCACAGCATAACTGAGAATATGACGTTGAGAAACTCCTACAACTTCGTCAAGGTAGAGAAAGACTCGCCGAACCTTGATGATCGTTCCCCAGATGCCAGAGCAGAGTGTTCTGTAAGAAGCTCAAGTGCCCTGGCACCGACCCCTTTAGTAACATAGGACGGCAAGATTAGTTTGGCAGTAAATGAGGATAAAAGGAAGTGTACGTTGTCGATAAGCACACGTTGAAAGTCTACACATACCTCTGCAATTAGTAGTATTTGTTGCAAACGAATTTCTGTACTTACATTATACACGGTGTTTATAAAAATGCATTGTGAACACTCATCAGCAAGTTTAGATGACGGTTTCATTAACATACTAAAATGTAGTGGATAATTGAAACCCACGATCGTTTGAAAAATTTAACGGATTTAAATATTCTGAGAGAAATTTGTTTTGTCCACAATTACTATAAAAATTATTAGTTAGTTTACTGAAATGGTGTAAATGTATGTATATTCCTGTAATATTTTTATACCTAAATTTAAATTTATATACTGGAACATACGTTTTTTAAACGTAATTGTCGTTGCGTTTAAAAGCTATGTAAACAGTAATTAGTTTAACCTAAACTGGCTAGCAGTCGTGATTACGTATAGAGAGTAATATTTGAATAATACTTTAATTAATTTTGTTTCGGTTAAAAAATAATAAATTAATGATTAATATAAATAAATAAGGTTGCGGTAGTCTAATAAGTAGTGCGTTGGCTTATTAGACGTGAGGCCAAGTCAGACATATTGAACAAAACAAAATCTGAAGAAATATTTCTTCGGCGACTTCCTCTCAGCAGATTTCTACTAAAATCTCTGAGAGTAAATAAAATTGCCATGAAAAGTTGCTCAAAAACCTGTCGTTCGTAGTCGACTTTAAACTGTAAGTCCCGCTACTCATGTAGAAAAATTAACACACACAACATAAGTGGTGTGATAAGCTAGGTTGTAATCCTATTATGTATGTGTGTATGTGAAGTGTCCACTTACGAGAGGTATTATTTAGGAAAGAGTACACTGCCCCGCACTATATTAAAATACAAATCAGAAAGAGAACTTGTGGATTATGGAACAAACAGATAAGAGTGTCCCACCAGTTGTGATATATTGGATTGGCTATGGCAAAATGTTGTTGACCATATGCAGTTTTAAACACAGGGAACTCCACAAAATAATACCCATTTCACAAAGATATTAGAACTTAAAGTAGTGCAAGAAATTTTTTATAACTATTTTAAAAGAAAACGGAAATGTGCTTATCTTTTTCACATTTTAATTTTAATTAAAAATAATTTTTATAATAAAACAAAACTTTTTTAAAATCGCAATGCAATATATTTTTATGATATATAAGCTGCAAATATATGTAGTTACTTATCAGCAATTTTGTCACTTTACTGACTTTCTGACCAAATCTCAAAGTGTCACACTGGTGTTCTTATCTATTTTCACATGACTGTTTTTATCTTGGATCTCAAGATATTAAAATTAATTTAAATTTATATTCTTTGCTATTAAACAAATATAAAACAAGTCGCCGTAGTCTAGTAGGTAATGTGTTGGCCAAGGTTCAAACCCCAGGTCATATATCTCCAACAAAACGAAATATGAAAACAATGTTTCTTGGCAGATTCCTGGGAAAAAGTCTGAGAGTAACTAAAAAATTGCCATGAAAAAATTTTTTAACAAACTGTTATTCGGAACCGATTTTAAACTTCAGGTCTCGCCACTCATGTATAAAATTACTACACACAACAGAAGTGGTATGTGAAGCTAGTTCGTAATGCTGACTGAAGGGTTGTAATGACCAATTATGTATGTATGTATGTATGTATTGTATGAATTTTATCATTTTACTTACTTTTTGATCAAACCTTTAAGTGTTACACTGGTGTACCTATTAATCTTTACATGACATATGTGCACCTAGGGTCTCATCACGTTAAAATTAATTTTTTTACAATAATTTTTAATTAATTGTGACTTCGCTGTACAAGAATTTATTTTTTATTCTATACAAATAATTGAACTAAAAAAAGAAATAAATACAAAGAAATAGTTTACACACCTGGTAGCACAAAAGCAACAAAGACAAACATTTTAAAGTTTTACATAAAATATACACCACACATGCAATTCATATGTCCAAATACACATAACATTTCAAAAGATTTTTGCATAAATTTTTTTTTATAAGAAAATACATAATAGCTACGGGAAATAGTGACCATAAAGGCGACCACAAAGTAACAATATTTATAACGGTATTTATTTTTCAAGAAAAGGCAGTTAAATGCCTAGTATTTTATTAAAATAAAAAAAAATGTTATGTAATGTTACGGTAACCAATTACGGTAATTTTGATATTGCAGTGTTTGATTAAGACCAGTCATTATTTGGCCCAATTACGTCATTCAAACCATAGTACAGACTGTTTACAATTGAAAGTGTTTTATTTAACCCGCCAAGTATTTACGTCAGAATTTGCAATTCATAACCACAAGATATTATTGACAATGGAATATATTGTGATGTGTTCAAGATTGGTTGAAAATAAAAGTCTGCATATACATACATATGTATTGTAAAGCACAAAATAGTTGGATGGTTAGTTAGCCTCACGTTAAACGTTATTAATTGACATTAAAGGGCATATACATAAATACATATATGATAGTGTATGTTAAACCACATATTATTGGCGATATGAGAAAACATAAATTAAATTTGATGTTTAGTGCGTAATAAATTTCAGCAGTTTGTGTTAATTAAATTAGTTCATCGAGTTCATTGTTGTGCTAATTTGAATGTAAGTAATATATGATTAATTAATTCCTTGGCAAGAACAAAATGACGTAACACAGCGTCGTGTGTTGGTTTTCAAATATTCCAACGTAACCCCTTAAAAAATTTTAAAATATTCAAAAATTTATCTGAGAAATGTGTTATTAGAATGGTTAATATTTTGTGAAGACTCCGAAGCTCTTTAAAACTGATAAAACTGAAAAACTGTGGCCAACAACATTTTGCCATACCCAATCCAATATCACACGTAGATAGCCTGAATTAGTTCCCAAAAAAAGTTCCACTTATGTCAGCACTAATTGTAATACCACAAAAAATATTTAAATAGTTGATATTCCAATTTTATATCCACAAATGCTGTTCTGTCTTTCCTCCCTCCCATAACATATTTTCCCGTATTTTTGCGGGCCTAAGCGGAAAATTTCTAAAAACTGATATTGTTCCATTTTTCTGAGTTCAACCTTGTTTGTGTTTTGCTTTAATACCAAGAGTTCTCTTTTCTCATTTCTAAACACACAAATTTCTTTTATTATTCCATGTGAAAAAAGAGTTGGGGATAAAAACTATAAATTGCGAACAACATTATCGTAATCAAATATAGTTCACGCTATTAATTTTCTGAATTTGTTTTTTCTTTTGTTATTGCCACATCATCGTTTGAATGGAAAAAAAAATATTCAGAATCATTATAATAGTTTTTATGGAACTAAACTGGATAAAATGGTTTAACATCAGCATTAATGCGATATGCTCATTCAATTCTGTTCAGACAAACAGATACAAATTACGGTATGGGCAAACCGAAAATTTCAAAAATTTAAATAACTATTAAACAAGGTGGGTGTTGTATAATTTGGATGATATATAATGTTTTAATCCCACGCCAATTATGTCAGATATAATCTACCTACCTAATCTACCTTTAAAAGCTTGTCCAAAGTCTATAACTTTCATTATTGCATTTATAGTTTTAATTATTTCGTTGTGTGCAGACACAGCAAAATATCAAATTATTTTAAGATACTAGCCATGCCAGGGGTATGTGAAAATTGCATAATATAAATAATGTTTCATTTATCATGGCCATATACGAAAGTAAATTTTGATCTGAATACGATGTCCTAACAGGGGAAAAGACTGGTAGTTATCATCGACATATTTCAGTATCAAATACCAGCAATAGCAAAAAAGTTTGGTAACTATGAAAAAAGAAACCACCTCAGGCGCCTTAAATGGATTAAAGTTCGTTAACCCTGGACGGTTACTGTTCGTCGAATCGACGAAGCTCATTTACTCTTTATCATATAATTCTTTTATGTTTGACCAAATTTCGCTCTCTTTTTCAACAGCGTTAGGTGATAATGAAAGCTTGCAGTCAGTAGAAGAAAAATTTTTTTTATTCGTCGATACAACGAAGGGTAACCTTACTGTACAAAAATGACTATCCAGGATTAAAAAAATGGGTGGCCAGCGTACGTTTACTCACTACAAGCTTTCGTTATCAACCAACAATGTTGATAAAAAGAGCAAAATTTGGTCAAACATAAAAGAATTATATGATAAAGAGTAAATGAGCTTCGTCGATTCGACGAACAGTAACCAAAGTGTTCGTCGATTCAACGCAGAGTAACCTTAATGTACAAAAATGAAGAGTAACCGTCCAGGGTTAAGGTGAAATTGAGTAAAATAATCACAAAATTGTGTGTGTTGCATGTAACATTTTAAAAGTATTTTATAATACATTCGTTAATATAAATCACCCGTATATAAACGTACAGATACAGTAAGACCCCGCCTAACGCTGCGCGCCTTAACGCTGTTTCAGTATAACGCGGTAGTATTGGGATTCCCCCAAAATCGCACACTGTATTTACACTTGTTGTATATGTTTGCAAATGAAACGGTCATACACCAACCAACGCTCTTTTGTTAGTCTGTTCAGAATAAAGATTCCAACTGTATTTTCCGAAAACGCAATTATAGTACGAACGCTGTTTCGTTTAGCGCGTTAAGCAGGGTCTTACTGTACAAGTATATCTAAGTTTTCTCTCTATTCGTAGTAGTCTAATACCTAGTGTATTGCCTTATTAGACGCGAGGCCACGGTTCAATCTCCAGGTCAGACGTCTCCAACAAAACATGAATCAATATTTCTTTGGCGACTGCCTTTATTTAGCAGACCGCAAAAACGGTAAGAGTAAATAAAAATTGCGATGAAAAGTTTTTCAAAACCCGCCACTCATGTATAAAATTAACATACACAACGTAAGTGGTGTGAGAAGCTAGGCCGTAATTCTGACTGCAGGGTTGTAGCAAACAATTATGTTATATGTGGGGGTGCATGGAAAGTTTATAATCAAATAAAATTGAGGAACTGCAAAACAAAATTTCGAACTTGAAGACATTCTTATCACATTTGAAACATTATCTCAGTTTTTAGTTTCTTTTCAGAATAATATCATATGATATTGTTACGAAAATGGAAACGGTGTAATATCGTTTAACATTATACACATATATATATGTTACTTTTACTTCTCTAGGGAGCATAGGGCCGCATCGTTTAACATTAAAATGAGCAAAATCTACACAAACAAATACAACAAACTTGTTACAAATATACCAACAACATCAGTATGAAAGAAAAGGGGATAGACAAGTAAGCAAGAAAGCAACAACAATAAATGTGAACAAAATACACAAACAACAATGATGTCCGGGATGTAAGTAAAGAAAAATAACAAACTAAGCCAATTGTTGTTGTATCATCAAGTTGTGAACAGTGGCACACAAAAGTAGTAGTGCGAAAAGATTTAATTGAAACTAAATACCAATTTATTAATCTACGAGCTCATATTTTAAACGTTTTTTAAAAAGGTAAAAACGTAACAATATTGTGAGCTATTGAATGTCTGACTTTCTGTTTGGTGCCATTAAACGGAATGAATGCTTTGATGCAGGAGGTAATATAAATTCGATGTTAATTTCAGTTTCAATGTCTTAAATTCCTGTACAGAACTTCAAAAAATTTCTTTCAAACATCATTGTTGTGAATATGTCACTTATATAAGCTCTTGCAATGGCAATTCCGTTTGCAAAAAGTCCTTCAAGTGTCTGATATTATCCTGAGGTTTTTGCATTGTTAAAAATGATTTTTCTGTGCATACATTCACTTTAACGGGCAAGAAAAAATAATTTTTTTCTTTAAAATAATATAAAGAAAAGTACTAGAGACGCATGCTCGTTCAGAAGATGTATTGCCCGACAGGGTGTAATGAATACAGAAAAATGACAACAAAGATGCAAGCAAACTGCATGGGGCTTCCTGCTTTATATGTTTTTTTCCTACATTTGTTTTTCTTTCAATTCCAGCTAAGGTGTAGTAATTGGCCAAATGCCATTCTCCTTTAGAAAGCTAAACGAAAGCACTATACTTCAAATTGGACGATATATGTACATATGCATGTATGTGCACTTAAAGTTGAGAAATGTTGAAATAATTGCCTTTAAATTGTTCAAATGCATTTAAAAATAATTCTTATGATTTTATCATGAAGTCGTCAGGCAAAAGCTTTGAGAGTAAATAAAATTGTCATGAAAAGTTTCTCAAAAGTCTGTCGTTCAGAAGCTAGATTGCAATCCTGACCGAGGGGTTGTAATGATTATATATGTATGCGTATGTGATTTTATCATTAAATCCCTTATTTGTAAAGTTTAGATTCATAGATCAAATGAATATAGACGGAGAACACAAAATTATTTTCCAGTTCTATTTAAACGCATCTGGTGCATATGTCTTCAAAGGGAGCGCATTTTTCCTCAATTTATATTATTGGTGATGACATCTATCAAACAAAATCAAAGAAAAATATCCCATTTTTCATCGTGTTAAAGATAACGAATTTTGTACCCAGAAAATGATGATTTGTGGAAGTCATTAATTATTTGTTTCATTTGACGATAAGTGCTAGAGAGTCACATCGAATACTTGTCGAGACAATATGGTGATCACGTGTCTATCGACTATGATGTGAGAACTGAAGTACGTCAAAGACCACCAAAAAAATTTGAAGACCCTGTATTGTAACAACATTGGATGCAGATGACAGTTTGAGTCAAAAATAAATGCCAGAAATGTTAATTGCTCCACAACAAATAAATTATGACTGTTTAAAAGCTACGGGAAAAGAATTTGACCAATGTGTTGAGTTATACTGGCTTTCAGGACTGCTGCGACTTAAGAAAAGAAAATTCATAACAGCCCAATTCACAGGATTGTGGTGATTCTTGCAAAATATCTAATCGACATCCTGTTGCAACCACATGCCTTTGGTGTCAATATCATCCGATTCAGGCCAGACGAAGTTGGTAATCATCGAATATATTGCTCGCCGTTGACAGTAATGGCCTAGCCAACGTTGTTCTCAGAGAGAAATATAGCCCGATGGAGCCGCTAGTTCAAACTCCACACCAAAAATGTGGCATTTTTGTAATGCTTTCAGCGGTCTTGGATCTCATGTGGATTAGTGTCATTGAGAATCCGACAATTTTGTCTGTCCACTCAACCAAATGTATTTTCGATGAAAATTAAGGTTTGGCAACAAACGGCTCCAGGGCCCATACATTGTCGTTTACCTTCAATTCCACAGTCAGTTGAATTATGTTGTGGCCTGCGAAATCTCAAGTTCCTGGTAGCTACGCGAAGTCAACTGCCTCTGATTCTTCTGCACACTCCTGCGGACAGAGGCGGTGTTTGTAGATTGTTTAGTGAACTAGTGGACTCGCATTTATCCACCAGATTGCAAGTTGTCTGCTTGGATATCGTAAAATGAGCAAAGCACGGTGTATATCGCTCAATAAAACAATTTTATTATTCACACGCAGTTTATTCATGGTGATTTGGAATAACGGACTGAATAATTGACAACTCACTTCACAGATGCAGCATCAAACGATGGCCTTTATCAAATGTTAAAGTCCGGAAGTATCTATTATTTCTAGTATTTCGTGACTGGACCCTATAATCCATTTAGTTTAAAAAGTAGTTTTAGTTCAGCCACTACTTTGACATGAATTCCGAATGATTAAAAACTTTTTTTTTCAGATTTCCTGAGGAGTTTTACGCAATAAACATATTATGTGACCCGCAGCACCAGAATTAAGAGAGACCTGTATGGATTAAAATTAATTCGTTTGAAGTGAGCATTTGTCAAAAAACATACTCAGATCGTAACCACACACAAGGCCGTAATTTTCCATCATGACCATGAGCTTTTTATCTCTTAAAGAAAACATGCAGGCATTTAATCAATAAATTTTTTTATGAGAATTTCGAAACAAACTGTATAACGTGATTTAAAAATAAAATTGTATGAGAAATAAGGGACAGTTTAAGTGCCATTTTTAAAATTTTTATTATAATCGTTTTATGTCTCCCAAATGGCCACCATTTAAAATGATTTTGTTTTTTCAATGATTAGTCGAAATCACAGAGCAAAACATAAAAGGCGAAAAATGTTATATTCGAGAAAATCGAAAAGAAAAATCTTTGAATGTTTTTCTGTATTCACAGCTCAAAGGATTTCTTATGAATTATGCAACAGCAATAGCACTAAACTAACAGGAATGGATATAAAATTTGAGAGATTTTCGTTATTGAATAGGAAAAGTATCTGAAATGGTGTTTGGCTGTTTTATGATAAGACAGTTGCAACGCTGTTGTGGGAAGTACAGGCACTCCACGAAGAGATTTCAACATTATACGTCCCATAGGATTTATAATATTTTTTCTAAAATTAGTTCAGTAAGTTAACTTGCTTAAGCAGAGGTAGTAGTGCTATGCTAGGCTTAGAAGTTGAAGTTACGTCAACGTATTTAAGTATTCAAATTTTGTCCTGAACTTTATCGTCAATGGTAGGTTTTATAAACGTACATTTGTACAGCGCGTCCTTTAATTTATGTTCAGATAGTTGCAGCTAAAAGTCCAAAAACTGTCTACATCCAGTAGACTCTGTGGTTTTGAATAGTGCTTCGAATCGAGACTTAGTAACAAAACAAGTGGAGTAATCTGAAACATACATATTCTCTTAAAATATGCACTATTTTGTGGTATACAGATGGGTCAAAAACGGATCTTGGGACAGGAGTAAGAGCTTTAAGTCCGAGTGTGAAATACTCAGAACATATGGGAAAGGTTAGCTTAGGTTATATCATCGTAAGATGTGTTCAATTCAATTTGTATAGAAGGAGAGGACATAGCAATGCTCTCTGACAGTCAGGCCGACATTCCAGAACTTGGCTCTTAAGAGGTAAAATCGAAGATAATATGGTAATCGGTTCGGCAGGCAAAATGAGGTCTCCCTCTGCTGCGTCTCTGATCATGCAAACAATCAGACAACATTAATGTGGCTGGTCTTTCTTAAAGTGAGGATTCATACATAACATATAATTGGTCATTGCAACCCGTCAGGATTACGACCTAGCCTCGCACACCATTTTTGTTGTGTGCGTTAATTTTATTCATAAGTGGCGGGGCCTACAGTTTAAAGTCGACTCCAAACAACAGATTTTTTAAGAAACTTTTCATGGCAATTTTGTTTACAATCAGAGTTATTGCTAGAAATCTGTTGAGAGGAAATCACCAAAGAAATATTTGTTAATATTTCGTTTTGTTGGTGATGTCTGACCTTGAGTTTGAACCACGGACTTAAGTCTAATAAGCCAACACACTATCTGCTAGACTGCGACGACATCCCTGCCATTTATTTATTAAAGAGTATGTCATGAAAATGTAGCCTGCGGCTATGTGGTAGGAATGTCGTCCGTAAACTCCAATTCTAGTTTACATTTGCAGTACTTCTAAAGATGCCTCACCAGTGCTAGCTAATATTGTTCTTCAAGATTGAAATTGATACAGACTTATGAAAGCAATACATGCTAGATTGTAAATATTGTCTCAGAAAATAATCGTATGATTTTAGCGACTATTAGACAGCTCTAAGAAGTGTGATTGGTTACTCAACAAACTCATTTTACAATTGGTTCATTATATATGCTACAATGTGTTATGTTGCATCATCTTGTTTCAACTACAACCAAGTCCAATTGCTTCATTAAAAAGTCACTCATTGGCTGTAACGTTCTCAAAGAAATACGATCCAATGCAGCCTACACACAAATCGCACAAAACATTGCATACTTCAAGGTGCATTGCAGCTCCAGATATGTATATGTATCTCAGGCGACTATTGACGTCTTTATTAACCAAAAAAATTTACGCCATCGTAGAAAATATTTTTGGATTTCATTTAATGATAAAATGCACACATTCCTGAGCATTATTGGTGTTGTCGCATGTCAGGAATCTTTTTTTATACTGAAAAATTCAAAAAACTGTTCAAAGACGTATGACCCATTGTCGGAATGTTTGTTTCATTATAATTTCTCCCTTGGGTTGATTTAATGTTGACTCTTATAAACATTAATATCTTTCCAATGTAACTGTTACAGTTTTCCTACACTCTTTTGACAGGTTTTATAAATATTTGTACTAAGAGTGTGTATGTTTTACAGTTTCAAACGCAATGCAAACTTTAATCCACAGCTACACATACGAACGGAACATGCCTGTCATGTTGCATCAATACTATTACATTCACTGATATATGCCTTCAAGCACAGTTGAAAATATTTAAGTAATCCTGTGTGTGTGTGTCTGGAAACGTTGACATAATTTACGGTTTTGCATGTGTTTTGTTCGTGGGTAGGTGTTTTTAATGCATCATTTTTGTGACAAATTTGAATTTCGATATGAAATTATATTTCGAAATTACATTGCCACTAATGGCCAATACTTTGGCGACTGCCTTATTATGCTCATTTTTATGTTTTAGTCCTAATAGTATCGCTAAAATTGTAATTTCTTTTTCATGCTGCAGCTATTGTTTTTGATTCGATGTTCGTATGGTATGCAGTTGTCAGATGACAACATAAGCTACTTTTAGACAAGCTGTGCGTGTTAAACATACAATTCCTATGATACCATTTATTTCTTATAAAAATGAATTATTTATAAATTATCTAAATATTTAAATATTAAAACCTATAAAAACCATATTGATTGTAAAACGACTCCATCAAATGAAGCTGAAGGCCTTCCGCATCGTTGGAATCGAGACCCTACTGTAAGTTAAAAAAAATTATATTACTTTTGATTAATACACGTTCATTTAGTATTTAAGTATTTGTTTCATAAAATATACCAGTGACGGCATTTTTAAAAGCTTAACATCACATGCGAACAAATATTTAAGAAAAAAGTACCAAATGAAGTACTATTACATTTGTTCCATCACTGATATATTTATTACTTATTTTTTTTTATTCTCTCATATGTTTGCAAAAGGGCAATTGAAGATGATACTCTCATTGAATTCTTAACTGTTATACTTGCTTTTGTTTTTTTCTTCATCTTCAATTTCTCTTTTGTAATAATGAATTTAGTAATCACTGATCATTTGTAATGATAACATGTAGTGATATTAATATCATGATATTTAGTTTTTTTTGTTTATAATTTCTATTTATCCGTTAGATATTTTAAGACTATGAGAATTAATATTTTTTTTTTATAATTATTTCAATATAACCACATGTTCCGAATATGATTGAAACGTAAATTTTTTTCTGTTATGTAGAACTTCATAGGCGTAGGTAAGGTTTAGTCCTTCTAGGGGTTTTCGTAACATATTTTCCCTAAATCGAAAACCATGGTAGGGTGGGTTCAGGGACGTAGCATAAGAACAACGCTACTCTGAAAACAAGCACGGATGAGTCGTGTGTATTGTTTTATTTTTTTTTTATTGTTGATCATAATGAGGCATTTGAATCGCACGTAAATTTTTTTATTTTTGTGGTTTTGGTTGTACGAATTGGACGCGCGGAACAAGATCCTTTCCCACATCTCCCGAACTAGCTAGCTATCAAGTACGTGTGTAACGTTCCAAGTTAGTCCAATGGGAAAATCAGTTTCCTGTACGGGTAACTGACGAAAAGCTTTCTATATTTTTGATGTACAATAAAAACAGAATTAAACATTATCACAAATAAAAATGGCGCCCAACGAGGGGACCGAAAAACCAACCTGGGGCACCCGAAACCAACGTGGGGCCAACAGGAAATTGAAGTTCTGTTTTTTTATCGTTACAAGAAAGCCCAGAAACATTTATCACAGTATTTATTTAGTTAGATCAGCCGTTGTGAGTCCTATTTGTAAGGTTGCCACATCAACGAGCAATTCAGACGTATCCAATATCTTTATTTGTGCCAGAAAACTAAATTATTTTGCATTTTGCATAAAGCAATGGAAGAGGATGTTGCGATGAGACATGTATTCGATGCGGCAATTAGCGGTGAAGAGTCAGTGAAGAGTAAGAGAAAGCCCTCTCAGCGATTGGTATGACCAACGAAGGTACACAAGAAGCAGAGGCGCCTGGTAAAATGTGTTAAAGCTGGCCGAAATTCGATAAACGGGTTTATAATATCCAATTAAGTACGGCAGTAGGATTATCCTTTAAGCCTATTTAAAGGAATCACTTGAAAGATGTCTTATACTCGGTCAGAAATACAGTGGTGGACATATAATTAAGACATAAGTATGATGTCTCATTTGTTCGTTGTTTTTTCTCACGTTGTTTGATCTCTTTTACACTTGATTCCTTCTTTACTTTTCTATTCTATTTAATTTTGCTACAAAATAAGTTATAAGTTAGGGTAAGCGTTGAATGTGAAAAGTATTTTTTGCGGCGACTACCTCTCTGCAGATTTCTAGCAAAATCTCTGAGCACTTAGTTCAGTGTTTGCCAAGCCGATGTACGGATTTAAGGTTAGGTTAGGTTAGTATGGTAGCTTTGATACCAAAAGCTCACTTGAACACGCAAAGTGCCCGTTGTGACGCCATATGTGAACGCAGTTCCTGTACTAACCAAGTTCCTCCGAACCAGAGAGGGAGAAGTTGGTCAACGCAAGAGCTGCACTGTACAGATGTTACCAGAAAAAAAATTTGTAAATCGTCCATTTAACAACTGTTAAAAGTTTTGTTTTAAGAACTGAAAAATTAATGTTGTTATCTTTTTTTGGTTTTGAAAATACAACGAGTAATTTACTATTGTTACGAATGCTTTAATTATATGGCCATGACTGTAAATATAAACTTATAGCGTCTTTATTCCTTTTTATTACAGTCTATTATCAAACACTTGATTTTTTTTGGTTTATTTGTTTGTTATGACAATACTCAGATTATTTTGAAATTAAAATTTAAAGAAAGAAGATTATAAGTATTACAAACAAAAACTTATTAGAAGCGGAAGACTTTATTTTGTATATATATAAACACAGTGTGTTGATAAATTTGTCGCAGTATAGTTGGAACTGTGTTGGCTTATTTGACATTAGGCCACGGTTTAAACCCCAGATCAGTCATCACCAAAAAACGTAATATGAAGAAATATCTCTTCGTCAATTGCTGCTCAGCAGATTTCTGGTGTTCTGTTCTCTGAGAGTACAATAAAATTGCAATGAAAAGTTTCTCAAAAATCTGTCGTTCTGAGTCGACTTTAAATTGTATAACCCGTCACTCGTGTTTAAAATTAACACAAGTTGTGGGAGAAGCTAGGTCGACTTAAGCGTTATAAACCCCAATTATGTGTGCATATGTCAATAAATTAAAGAATTTTACAATAAAAGTTTATTTACGAATGACTCTAGAAAGGGAACATTAGTGAATAGGAAATTGTATCAATACTTTGCAGAGTGGAATTGGTGCAACAAACGTGGGCTGTATTATTCAGGAAGATATAATCGCTATAAAGAATGTCACTTAGCGAATTGAATAGGTATAAACAAATATTTGCAGTTACGATCACTGGATTCAGGAGAGTGGTAACGCAACATCTGAGATTGTAAAGGTTATCGTATATTATTCGGAGAGATAGCTATACATTTAACAGTTACCAGTCATATGGGTGTTCTTGATAAGGGGACATTAATATTGTCAATGAACAGGGCGTATGAGCCAATTTTTGTGGTGACCAGTTAAATCTAGAAATCATGTTTAGATTCCCATAGAAGCCATAATGGTTTCCGGGTACACGCCACCTGTGTCTAGGTATATCTCACAACGACATCTGGAACGTGTCCAACCAAAGGTCGTAATAGAATATTTGTCTTTAGTTACATACCATCAGTGTCTAGGTATATCTTGCAATGACATCTGCAGAAGCTGTAATAACAACGAAGAAAAGCACACCTGAAACAACGGACTTTTATGGACCTAGACTTTATTAAAGTAACATGTCCATCCAAAGGTAGTCTGATTTATTGGGCCAACAAGAAAATGTCGAACGATGATGTCGAATTTGCAAAAAAAAAAAAATCAACTTTTCGGCTGAAGCCCATTCTCATCCTGGTGGGTTCGGTAATAAACAAAATTGCAGTATTTGGGGCTGAGTTTACAGAAACCAATGCACCCATTACAAGTGACTGTTTGGTGCGGCTTTTGGAGCATAGGGATCATTGGCTCATATTTCTTTGAGAAAGAGGTCGGCTCAACCATTATGGTTAATGGAGACACCTATCGCACCATCATAACCGAATTTTTTGTATCCGATCCACATGGTATTGATTTGAACGATGTTTGGTTTCAGCACGATGGAGCAACTTCCAACACATATCATGCCATAATTGATTTATTGCGTCAAAGGTTTGATGGCCGTTCAATTATCCGAAATGGTGTTGCCAATTGACAGCCCAAATGCTGCGATTGGACAACTTTAGACTATTTTCTGTGGAGTGCTGTTAAAAGAAAGTTGTTATGGCGACCAGACTAATTGAGTATTTGAAGGCTAACATTCGTAATGCCATTGACGAGACCCTATACACTCGAAAAATTTTACGAAAATCGGTCCGAAGCCATATGAATGAAATAATTTTCTTTTAGTAACCGGAACCATTGTTCTTCACAACAAAAAAATAAATTTGGCAAAATTTCAAACCGTTTTTGTTTTATTGCATTTTTAAATTTAAACTTTTAAATCGCCCATCGATTATATTTACTCACAACATGGCTCATATTTAATATGTAAAATTCATTCATGATATGTACATATGCGACGTATGAGTGATATTGAATTCCATTAGTTTCATACATGACAAAATCAAAGATTTTTTATTGCATACTTTTCAGAGTTATTATTCTAGTACATGTAATATGATGGGTATGAGTATGTATTTGTATTGGTATGTTACAAATTCAATTGAATAGAAAGTAAGCCATAATTTCTAGTGGATTTTTAAACGTTTAAAATTTTCCTATATCCTACATCGTGGACCTTTTTTTCTTAAAATTAGGCAATCTTACCATTCAGAATCAGTTTTGAATCATTGCGTTACAATATTTGTCTCGGAGATATCGTTGAATGTCGAATGTTATTTTCTAAGGTTGTTCAACTTTTTAAGCTGATTCTGAAATTCATTTAATTTAAGTTAGGAAATCAATTGTTAAATAAGTTCTTTTATATTTTGTGTATACAAAAATATCAACTAAATATAATAATATACAAATGACAAGAGCTTACGTAAAAGAATGGACAAGTATAGTAAAGCAAAAATCTGTTTAGTGCTTAGAATTATATCAAGAGTATGTAAACATTTTTCACAAATCCACTGCATTTGAAAGCACAACCTCATAGTCAAAATAATTCACTTTTTACAATTGTTCTAGACATACAGACAATCCCTTTCCGTCTAAAATTTGTTATGAATTTCTGGTTGCCAGACATTCCAATTAGCCTTAAACAAATCTATCCTGCACGAGTCTTTCTGCTGACAAATCCAGTTTAATGTTGGCTTTATTTTTTTGGTGAATTGTTTTAAAGTCTTAATCATGCCGAGACATCCAGAGCTAAATCTGCCTAATATTACTTACAAATCCAATGCATGATAGACTCATTAGTTTACAGGTCTTTAGAAAAGTTTCTACCATATATTTTCATACATCTTAAAATCATTTGTAATCCAGTCATTTGGACATCATATTATTTCATCGTGTTAAAGATGGCGAATTTTGTTCATGAAAATGATGATTTACGAAAAGCATTAATTTTTTTTTTTAGGATGAATGTGAAAATTAGCCGAATCGAATACTTGTTGAGGCATATCATACGTGATCATGCTCTATCAGAAGCAGCATGCAAAAGATGGTTTCGATGTGAGAAATAAAGAACTTGGAAGACGAGCAAAAGAGTAAGCAATAATGGATGTAGATGGACACTTTGAATCAGAAACTAAATGGAAATGGAATGGAAAATGGATGCCCCACGAATTGAATGGCATGCAGACGAAAACTAAAAATCACTTATGAAATTTTCATTCAAAGACGCAATAGAAAATCAGTGTTGCTTTGAATTGTTACTGGCGATGAAAAATGCATCCTAAACGGAAAGGTGGGACAACCATCAACTTCGACTGCAAAACCGAATCGATTCGTCAGGAAGACAATCCTGTGTGTCTGGTGGGACCGGAAAGGTGTGATCTACCACGAGCTCTTAAAAAGTGGTGAAACTGTTAACACAGATCCTTACCGACAACATATGATCAATTTGAACCATGCATTGATCGTAATACGACCAGACAAAGCCACACAACACGGCAAGAAAATTTTGAAAGATGACAAGAGTTGTATTGGCGTGGAATCCACAAATTCGTTAAAAAATGGAAAGAAATGTGTGCCCAGCAATGTGCAATACTTTGAAGGATATTGGCTTAAAAGCATTCAAGATTTATTTTGCTGATTTAACAAGGCGGAACCACATTACATACGGCGCTAGCTCTACGATTAATCTACTCAAAAGAACTCTTAATCGCGTCATTTGTCTACGTCGATAAATCTGAGAAAATTGAAGACCTTGAAACCAAGAACAAGCCTTTGTATTTCAAACCTATAATGGATGAACTAAAAATTTATCGAAAGATACCTTTGTCTGTGAGAAGTGGCATTGAACGACGTGTATTTGGGGTATTATTGTATAGTGTGCAGTTTGTCTCAGGTTTTATGGATTATGTAATAAAATTGAAAGCACAGTGTTATCAATTAAGTGTTTGGTTAAATTGAAATAAAAGAAAGTTATTTTTTTTTAAATAAAAAAGTAACAGCAAATATTGGGTGAGCCAGCTATCGGTTTAAGTTTAAAACATCGGTTATTTCATATCTGGCAATACTTATGTCATTCTATTCTGTCACAAAATTCAGTATATTATCTCCACTGAACGTAATGAATTGATTTACGCTTGAACACGATGACATCTATTTTACCAAAAAAATATATATTTTTTCGGATGTAGCTTGTATTACGTTGTTGTTACGTTAATAAACAACATTTCCGTATTTTGGGCTCAGATAAACCACATTTGGGCAATGTAGCCATTACTGTGGGCTCAGCTTTTACAGCAGAGGCATCATTGGCTCATATTTCTTTGAAAATGAGGACGGCGCATCCATTGCGGTCAATGGAGACAACTATCGCATCATGATAACCGATTTCTTTGTACCCGCTCTTCATGCTTTTGATGTGATGTTTGGTTTCAGCAAGAAGGTGCAATTTGGCACACATCGCATGCCACAAAGGATTTATTGTGTCAAACGTTTGTGTCGTTTGATTAGCCGTAATTGACAGCCAAGAAGCTAAGATTTGACACCGTTAGACTATTTTCTGTGGAGCGCCGTTAAAGAAAAATGTTATGACGACAAACCAGTGACAATTGAGCATTTGGAGGTCAACTTTATCGAGATACGACCCCATACACTCGCAAAAGTGTGTGGTATGCACGGATGAAATGAATGAATGATTGTGAGGTATTTTTGAATTTTACTTTGCTTCACTTTTTCGCTAATGCATACAGGGAAAGTACTTTATACAGAAAATTTATTTAAATTATAATTAAAAATATTTAAGATGAATAGGTAGCCTTTGTTTTAAACTTTTTAACCTCTTAAATCTTCTAAAATTTTATTAAATTTCAATTTCTTACATAAAGTCTAGAGTTTATTGTAAAATATTCTTCAATTTATTTTAATACAAACAATGTAAGTTCCATGGTCCTCTATACCGACACAAGAAGTTATAAAAAATGTTTTTATTGGTCAATTACGTTGTAAACATTCTTCCATTTTTGTTTGTATGTCAAGCATAAAACATAAAATATTTTTTCCCTGCCATTACTTTCTTTATATGTGTCATATTTATTTTACGTAATGTATGTAACACAACTGGAATCTAGCCATAGATGACAGTTGGTACATACTTGTAGAACAATGCTAAGTATAATTAATTACAACATTTATTACAGGGATATATACGTACTTACGTATAACGTACTTACGTACGACAGTTGGCCAACCATTTTTATAAAGTACACAACAGAGAAGCAAGCGCCAACTTTTTTTAATGGCTAAAGATGTAGCTAATGTTGACCGATTTACTGGTCGCATTTGGTACGATATAATTTATTACATTGTCTTTTTCAAATTGAAAGAAACCTTAAACGCACTTGGCCTAATATTCGTACATTAAGGAAAAAATGTTTTTTTTTTATTGTTTATGAACTTCAAACTATTTTTGGTTTAAATTCATATGTATTATGGGTCAGTTTATAACCGTTATATTGATTAAAGGAATAAAAGAAAAAAAGGAAATTTAAAAGCTAGATAGGTAGTAGGGAGCCTGAAGGAGTGCCACTTGACATACACCTAAGCCAGCATGTAGGCTTAATGTGCTCTTACCATTAGGAATATCACCATACTCTCTCAAGTTATGTCTGATATAGGATCTCGATTTTAAAAAACCTGGGCCATGACACAAAATGTGTTCCATCGTGAAAAGGTGAAATGATAACTTTTTCGAAAGAACTGTTTTTGGGTTGATTTAATATTAAAAAGCAATAAAAATTATACAGGCTACCATTGCAGGGTCTGCTTGAATTCTTTTGCCTTGTTTACCTCCGGCGAGACGCATCCACAGGTGCAGATAGGCGAAGTTGCGAATATGTGTCTTTTGATGATAATCTTGAAAGTATTACGACCATTTCTATGTTAATATCACATTCCATGACTTAGAGACTATCGTAGATTAAATAAGTATGTTGGCTTATTAGATTTGAAGACATGGTTCAAACCCTAGGTCAGAGATCTCCAACAAACACGAAATATAAGAAAAAATATTTTTTCGGCGATTCCATCGTACCAAATATTTGGCAAAATAAATGGGAGTAAATAAAATTGCCACAAAAAAGCTTCTCAAAAATTTGCCTTCCGGGTCGACTTTAAACTGTAGTTCTCGCCGCTCATATAAGAAATTAACACACACAACTGACGCAAGTGATGCTAGAAGCTAGATAATAATCCTGACTAAAGGGTTGCAGTGACAAATTATATACAGAGGACAGCAAAAGTCTTAGTACGGCAATATATTTTAGCAATTTCATGAGTTTTAGCCAAAAGTTTGTATAAAAATTTATAGTTTCTATATTTATTTTATTAATTTATTTCTGTTTAATTATAAAACAAACAAGTTTTTAATGTTTTTCATAAAACAAGAGAAAAATAATGAAAAGTTTTAGATGACTCCATAGGTACCCCCAAGGAGAACCCTAAGTAAATTTAAAATTCAAAGGCCTAATATATGAAAATGTTATCCCTTGTATTTAGTAGAAAATCCCTTAAGATCAAGCACTCTATTTAACCCATTTGGAATTGAATGTACACGTTTTGTTTAGTTTTGTTTTGTTTCGGTTGACATTTGTTTGAGGTTTAGCGATTACGTAACCGCTCTTTCAAATGATCTCCTAAATACTCTCTTGAAGTCATATCGGGACTTTGTGCAAGAATATTAAGCCTGTGGGGACTTTGTTTTGTCAAAATATATTGCCGTACTAAGGGCCATTATTACAACTTGTCGTTAAACTTTTGGTTAGTTAAAGGTACCTTTAGCTAAAGGGAACTGGAAAATTACCATTAACTTATTTCCGTTACTACAACTTACAGATAACATTTTTCAAAAATATGGCGGTACCGGAGCAATGTCGATAAAACTGCTCAATTTTACAAGTTTTTTTTTAACGCATTGACAACCGCGGGCTTTGTTTTTTTGTTGTATATGCTCATTTTGTTTATATTTGAAGTTGTCATAATGAAAATAACATATAATATGGCAAGTTCAAACAACAAGTGACCTTTAAATGTTAAAGGTAGGATGATTCTCCCTTTAGCTTAACGATCACTTCTATCTTATTGGGTACTCATAATAACGAAAAACAATTTATCTGCCCGTTAAAATACTTCCTTTAGTTAATGGCAAGTTGTAATAATGGCCCTAAGACTTTTGCTGTCCACTGTATGTATGCGTGTAATACCGAGATGAAACAAGTCTGATAGAAAGAAGGTGTTGTAGCGAAAGAGAGAGGGAGATAGTACGGCTAAAATTCGAACAATGCTAACATCGCATGTACGTACATCCCACCAAGCTCGAACCACACCAGAAATAAATTTACCAACATAGGGATTTTTTACGGAGTGCCAAAAGCTGTTGTATACGATTATTTTAAACCGGGCGGTTCAACTTCTCTGAAAATTTTACAATCTGAGTTCTAATTGCAGAAGATTGTCATATATTTGTTCGATTTTGTCATTACTAAGGCAATGCTGTGATAGTCGCCGTAGCCTAGTAGGTAGTGTGTTAGCTTATTAGACGTAAAGCCCGGGTTCGGACCCAAGGCCAGACATCAGAAATAAAATACAAAAAGTATTTCTTCGGCGACTACCTCTCAGCAGATTTCTGGCAAAAACTCAGAGAGTAAATAAAATTGCCATGAAAAGTTTCCCAAAAATCTGCCGTTCGGAGTCGACCTTAAACTTGAGTTCCCACCACTCATGTACAAAATTAACACATACAAAATAAGTGGTGTGAGAAACTAGGGCGTAATACTGACTGAAGGGTTGTAATGACCAATTATGTATGTATTATGTATGTACTAAAACAATGCTGTAATCATCCCTAACATCTAGATGTGGCGATTTTCAGAATTATATAGTATAGTAGTTTACAGTTCTACGTCAGTTATGAGTTTGTATGTACCTTTAATTCTTAATTTGTGCTATTTTTAGTCAGTATGCAGAATTTCTAAAACAAACGTCTTAGATTCGACATGAGATTCACAATTATTTATAAAAAATTAGTGCTCTGGAAATATCTATGTCCTTAACAAACATCTCGACATTTTTTTTATTTACCTTTATCCTCCATAAGCTTCACAACTCTCAACCTCGAGGACGTGCTCTTGCAGACCCCACGCTGCTCTTTGGAGGTTCTTATGTAAGCTAAAGTAATGTCATCAGCAAAAATATCGGTTCTACAAAAAGGGACTTGATAACGGTCATCTTGTTGAAGTAGTATTTGTGAAATTAGTTCCATGGTGTGGTGTGGAGTTTGGATAGTGGAGGTACGGTTCATAATCCTTTGAAACCATATTGTCCAGGTTATAATTGTCACCTATTAATAATGCTACAGGATTATTAATTTATTAGCCTGAATTGTTCGATTTGTATACCAATGACTGATGATTTCATTACAATAGCGCTACGTGCGACACTGCTCGTGCCACTTTAGGAGTTCAGCACAAGCGATTTGAGTAATGGGCATATCACATAGAGATGATGAAACTATATCGCGCGGTATGACTGTTAGACTTTTTCTATTGGGTTTTTTTAAATTACTCGTACATGTGAATAAGTCACAAAAATCACAGCGGTATTTAAATAAAAAAAACCCAAAACATCGATCAAATTAAGTCTGATTTATATACTAGAGCCATGGAAAGTTGGATGTTTCAGATGTTTACATGTTTTTATAATCGAATGATATTATTTATATACGACCCATCAGACATCTTTCAAACTAATAAAAAACTTCGGAAATATCTAACACAGTTACTTACTTACTTAATTCCTCATTTTCCTCCACCTTTAGTCAGGACTACCACCTAGTTTCTCACACCAATCGTGTTGTCTTAGTTTGACGCTCACAGTTTTTGGCAGAAGAGTGATGAGAGGTGATAGTCGTCGACAGAAATATACTTTTTTTTCTTGTTCGAGATATCTGAGTCTGAAAGGTTGAGCCACAGGCTCTCGTTCAATAAGTCTACACACTACCTATGGCGGCATTAGACACATACTTTTATTTTGTCATTTCTGAAGTAAAATTAAGTTTGTGTTTAATTTTTAATTTAAAATTATTTCCACTAAATGTTGGTTCCATAGGCAAAACACAGTTTTAAATATTCTCTACAATATTATTTACAAAATATTGTTCCACACTGTATGTATACAACAGCTAATAATAATTGAAATGAGAAAAAAAAAATAAAATAAAAACATAAAACTGCAACACCAACTGAACTATAAAATGTGATTTGGTTTATTTTCAAAATGTTGTTACGTTTTAACCCTTTTAAAAACGTTAAAAATAAGAGTTCGTAGATTGCAAATAAAAATAAAAATAAATTTGTGTTAAGTTTTAAATCAATTCTTTATTGTTCGCACAATTCCGTGTGCCACCGTTCACGACTTGATTTAAACAACAACAATTTGCTTTAATTGTTATTCTTCTCTACATTCTTCCGCGTATATAATAACAATTGTTCAATAGATTTTTATAACAGAGATCTTCAAACCACAATTATTCTCTTCAAACGCAACGTGTCTTCACATAAGACTGACTGAATTCTTTTTGATCTCGTTGCCTGCTTTGTCTTGCCTTTTATATCGCTGGGTAAACAGTCTGATGGGTGCTCTTGAAGGAGAGTGACTGCCTTCGCGAAATCTCTATAAATGTAAACATGTTGTTTGCGTTATTGTGTTTGTTTATTTTGTTTACGTTTATCCTTGCAGTGTTGTTGTTGCCTGTTTGTTTACTTTGTTTATCCCCCTTTTTTATACTGATGTTGTTGCTATATTTTTGCTTATTCGTTAATCATGTATACAAGTCCTTTGTTTTGTTTTTGGAGTTTTTGTTTATCATTTTAATAACACCATTTCCATTTTCGTAACAGTATTAAAAACAATATACCACAAACCTAAAAATAAAATTTAATATTTTATTTTATATCACAAAAAAACTTTTTAACTTGCAGTTGAAAACCAAATTTTTAACAATCATGAAAAAAAATTATAACATACATATTTTCAACATTCAGCCTTTAATATAAAAGTAAAAGCGAATGTTTGCATGTGTGTTTATTCAGTTGGAATATATTATTTGTGATGGCTAGAGCTGGTAACATATTGTGGTTAGTGCTGATGGCATTTATGGTTGTTTTGTTTATTAAACTTGTTCTCATTTCACTAGTTTGCTAAAAAAGAATGATGATTTCACATTTGAGAGACAACTATTGATAAAAGTTATGCAAAATTTCATAAGCTACCATACGCTGCAACGATTTGTAATGGTTGCTATTCATTTTGCTCTTCTCAATTTTTTTGCATTCTAAAATACAGATACATTAACCTTGCCAGTCGACAGTCATACATATATTCACAGGCTTTGAAATCGGTTCACATCGTGCAACCCACTTAAATGGTGACCGTTTTGATTGTGAATTCAAATGATACGATATGAAGAACAGCTTCAAAAAGCGCTTAAAAGGATCTTATATACACTGTGGACGTCATGAATTGTTAGTAGTTATCATTTAAAGAGTATAACAGTCGTGTTATATTTTTCATATATATTTTTTTCAAATGAACTTTCAGTTCAAATATTTTAAGAACTTTTGATGGATCTTGATTGTTTATCGGAAAATGAGTCAATTTTACGTTTGAGGTTATTAGAAGTCGTCGTAGTCTACCAGGTTGTGTGTTGGTTTATTAGACATGGAACCACGGTTCAAACCCCAGGTCAGACACCTCCAACAAAACGAAATATGAAACAAATATTTCTCCGGCGACTTCCTTCCAGCAGATTTCTGGCAAAACTCTGAAAAGCTTTCTAAAAATTTGTCGTTGTGAATGGACTTTGAACTGTAGGTCCCGCCACTCATGTATAAAATTAAAAAACAGACAATGACCAGCTTTATGATTAACACGATCACTTTGAGGCAGAATATGTTAAGAGGAGCCGATTAGCAAGCTTTAAACCATCAGTGGACCTGAACTGTAATGCAAACCACATACGTCAACATAAAAATGAGACTGAGTTCTTTCTGATTGAAAAAGATATTGACATCATATTAGTATCTGAGACCCATTAGACGTTAGAAGCCAGTTAAAAATTTCAAATTACACTTTATATGAGCGCAATAATATACTTAAATATTAAGAATACTGGCTGAAACGATAATACTAACAATCCTTAAAGATATCCATGTAATAAAAATCTACTGTTAGTTAAGTCTAAACTACCTATATACAACTCCAGTAGATGTTTACGTAAGTGCTTGAATTTTACGTAATTTTTATCATTTTGTCGGCTAAGGAAACTTTCTATTTTTGGCAATAAGATAGGCGAAGTAAATTAAAATAACAGAACCAGAATAACAAAACCATGTCAACGAAAACGATTTAAGTGGCTTGACAGCAGGACATAAAGAATAGAGCTTAAATATTAAATTCTAAAATTTCAGGAATTTTTATGTAAAGCATAATAATAGAATTTTATGGAAAAAAAAGAAAAATCTAAATCCCATAGCAATGTTGAAGTGCTCATAAAAACCATGTCTTGTTGTTGTATGATTACACAACATTGGTTTCCTTCAAGGATGTGTATTTTACTTGGCTCCTTTTTATGCTTCTTTGAATTTTTCTATCATTTTACTTTCAGTTTTAAGTGTTTAATGTGTTTTCTATTTCGTTTTGGCCAATTTCTTTTAAACCATTGTTATCTTGTTCTTTCTCTTAATATTGCCTTTCGAAGGTATGGTCTGCAGTTTCATTTTATTGCATTTTATCAGTTTTCCTTTACCTCAACAACACATAAACTAAACCTTTATGACATTATTTGCCAAATATGCTTAAAACCTACAAAGCTACGCTTGTAAAAATATTTTATCAGCATTCGTATCCTTAAGAAATCAATTTAGTTGTAAATTCCTGTCATAGTAATGTACATATGCGAACAGTGAAATGAAGAAATTGTAATTTAAATATAAATTAGGTTTTATACGTTAGCAGGTGTGTTCAACAACTTGCGATCTGGTATTATGGTTTTCATATTAAAATATCCGTTTATCGTTTATTATTTGAAAAAAGCATGTCAAAGTTTCAGAAAAACAAATTGTAAAGTTACTGTTCACAGTATTGGCATTTCTTGACTTTCTGCCAATTAGTGAATTAATGTTGGCTTATTAAATGTGAGGCAACGATTAATAAATATGAAAAAATACTTCTTCGGCGACTTCTGGCAACAGATTTCTGGCAAAAACTGTGAGAGTAAATAAAATTATCATAAAAAAGCTCCTCAAAAATCTGTATTTCGGAATAGACTTTAAACTGCAGATCCCGCCACTTATAGATAAAATTAACATACACGACATAAGCAGTGTGAGAAAATAGTCGCAATCTTGGCTGAAGGGTTGTAATGACCAATTTCGTATATATGTAAGTATAACTCTTTGTCCCTTTAAGGAATATTGGACTGTTAGAAAGTATCTTATCCCCCCTTCCTCTATTATTTCTTTGCTTTGTTTCAGTTTCATAAATAACATTTTGCATCCAAGCAGGTAATTAGCTCACAATAGTAGGTTCTATGATGATTAGGCATTGGATTGCTGCTTTGAGTGTGGTCGTTAATTAGTCGTAATTAGAGCTACTGTTTTAGTAGGAGGCACTGTTGGACTTTCCGTCTTTTCCATTCAATAATTTTGACCATTTTACTTGTTTGATCCAAACTCACTAATTATTGACATTAGAGATCAAACCAATCGTTTGACACCCAGCATTACCTTTCTTGGTGGCAATATTTTCTTTGTCACCACTTTGATACTTTAGATGGTATCATCCAAATTCTTTTTCGCACAATTTTAATTTACTTTTCATCGTTCGGAATTATATGGTTTAGTAATGATTCGTTTTCGGTGCGTTTTGGCAATGAGTCGCTGTTAATTGATGTGACACCTAAACACCGCGCTTCTTTGTGTATTCAGCCAATACTATTCCACCAATAACTATTCGTTGATATGACATCTCGTACTACATAAGTAAATCTATTTTATTATATACTTTTGATTTTTTCTAATTTATTGCTGTAAAACATATTGCCACAACCTATTAATAGTATAATTGTCTGCAAACATTCAAGTTGTTGAATTCTTGCTGTGTTCACTTGAGCAGATTTGCCGCAGGTGATAATTTTTGTTGGGTTAGGTGATGTTCTTAATACATTTTGAAACATAAATAACTTTTCACAGAATGACTTTAAATCGATAATGCCGTCCAATAAATTGAATACTCAGATGTCATCATACAAACAACTTACACTGCCACCTACCTGATGCAATCAATATTAGCGGAGGAACTACTACCATTTGTGAGTGAATGTTTTCGAACACTCAATTTAGATTTTTTTTTATGAAATTATTGAATATATAATTAAGTGCCAAAATTTGGCAGAATTTGACCGATGGCATGAATTATATATTCTTTGATGAGTTATTCAATTCAGGCCAAAAGGAATTGAAAATCATCACATACAGTGCTCGTCGTTGGTAGTTGCATTGTACACCCTTAGATTTCACGTTCCTATTTTAACAATTTAAATGTTCACATACCCATTCATCCAGAAATAAGCCTCATAGTAGAAGATGACTTTTTGATAAAAATTAGGATCAGTAGCCAATTGCTACAGAAGCAATTCAGCAAACACACATCGTATACGGTCATCTATGGTTACTAGAAAAACAGTATAAATTAATAACAACCGAATTGACAGATATAGTTTCAAAAAAATAGCCGCTTCACCGTAAAAGTTCAAATGTCCCTGTTGGAAAAACCTTTTAGAAAAAACGGCTCGACTCTTTAAACTTCCCTCAGCAGGTAATCCTCTAATACGAAATATTAGGCTGAGATCCTCAAAACAGTTTCAGTGTTTGATCTTATGGATTGCTGTATTACTCCAGTTCATACACAAGTTTCTGGAATTTTTCTGTACAAGCGTGTTTGGAATCAGTCTGTTATATTTCTGAAATGTTTCTTCAAAGCACGCAAGTCTTGGCGTATCAACAATGAAACCAGATTCATGAATTTTAGTCTTAAACTTTATTCAGAGAGCGCCATAAGTGAGTCAACACTTTTGTTCTTAAGTATAAAACAGTTTTGTTCTTAAGTATAAAAAAGTTCCTTTATCATGAATTGTTGTTTTTGTTTTAACATTCTATAAGTAATAAATAAACGTTTTTATTTCTGGAAATTTATTCGACTATTCTCATTTACTTTTCTCGCTATCCTACGAAAATGAATTATTTCCGTGGTGTTTACTCACTTTTGGCGATCAGTGCATACCTTGCATTATTGATGATATGATCATTAGGTATATTATTGATCCTTCCCTGCGACCAAATTTTGTATGACATTGCCGTACAATTCTCGACCGATTGTCTTTGTTTTGGAAATAAATTTCAAATAATCCCAATGTTTCTCAAGCGTAAATCGATGCATTACGTTCAGTGGAGATAATATACCGAATTTTATGACAGAATAGAACGCCATAAGTACTGCCAGATTTGAAATAATCGATGGTTCAAATTTAAACCGATAGATGACCCACCCAGTAATTGCTCTAATGAATATTGAACTGTTAAAAAGTGTCTACGCTCCTGTTCTAATATTTCTTTGCTTTTTTTTCAGTTTCATAAATAACATTTTCGACATACGTACCAAATTGGTCATTACAACCCTTCAGTCAGGATTACGCTTTAGCTTCCATACTGTAAAGATTAAAAGAACGAATCAATAAATTTCTTGTAGCTATGCGCGCCAGAGAAATGCACTGTTTTGCTTTCTTTTATTAATTGAATTCTTAAGGGAAAATGTCCCTTCTTTTATACTAAAATTTTGGCTGATTTGATAATTCCAAATCAACCCCTTACTTCTAATACATTTCTTATATTTACTTAATATTTTAACAATTGCTTGTTTGTTTGTTTGTATATATATTCTATATTAGATAATATTACATTGGTTTGTGTATAATAATCATGGGACAAGTGAATGCAATATGCCACGCGCCCATTGCTCATATAAAATAATAATTCCCACGGTAAAATGTGAAGAGAGCCACACACGATCACTAGCAATGCAATAAAACAACAACACACATACTGCATGTTATATGTAAACAAATGCAGTCGACGGCCACTCAACAAAGTGACATATGATCGTCGCGTGTGCGCATTATTATTGTGGTGTTATACGCAGCAGCAACGGTCCGCAACATTGAGTCAAGTGGTCGCTGCTCACATGCAATTGGATATTCTTTTGTTTATGCACATGAAATGTTGTGTTGGTATTGACAACTGTAAAATCATGCTACAATACTACACTTATGTTGTGTGTGTTAAATTTATTCATAAGTGAAAGGACCCTACAGCTTAAAGTCGACTCTGAACGACAGATTTTTTAAAAAACTTTTAATGGCAATTTTTATATACTCTCAGAGTTTTTGCTAGAATCTTCTGAGAGGAAGTTGCCCAAGAAATGTTTTTTTCATATTTCGTTTTCATCGAGATGCTGACCTGGAGTTTGAGCAATGGCCTCATATTTAATAAGCCATCACACTACCTACTGCACTATGGGACTTCAGACTACGGCAAATATAATATAAATTTGAAAAAAAAAAAATATATATTCATGCATTCGAACATTTGGCATTACGTATAATATTTCGCTAGATACGTTGTGGCGTTAAATTTATGAATTGTCACTGTGCCGGAAGACCACGCATCTTCAACTACTCTGTATTTTTCTACTTCAATTTGTAAAAGAACACGTAAATTTTCAATTTACATTATCTACGGCTTTAGCTTCGCAGACATTTACCCCTCTTTTGCAATGTTTTTAATTTCTTTCCCGCTGTGTTTCCTGACTAAAAAAAACTTCTCTAGGTTCTCTATGATTAGTTCTATTTTCTTCCTTTTCTACATGCTTAGAAGTGCTCAATTTATCAATAAACTCAAAGTGATGAGAGGAAATGTTTGGAATTTATAGTACCTACATATGTACGTAAATGCACATGTAATAAGTTGTCTGCAAGAATCTAATGAGAAAGAATAAAAGTAGTTTATAGCACATACCCAATATCAGTTCCTACATTACAACACATTCTTTCTGTTCAATGTTGATGCAAATTGCAAGTGTAAGGGAAATAATTAGCGTTGCTCATGTATGTATGTTTAATTACAAACTAAAGTGAAAAGTAGCTTCAAAGGCACAGACTCTGTTTAGGTGTGTTGCAATTGCAATTTGAAAAGTGCACAAGTGCAATGCTCCCTTTTAATAAGGTACCATACAGACACAAAGAATACTGACACATATTAAAAAAAAATCCATAAAAAATGGTTTGCAATCAATAAGTTTCTCAGTGCAAAATAGTTAATATATTGATATGGCGAGAAACGAAAGCTTTGCAAATTTTTGTGTTATTTATTACATCCAATTTTTTAACACATCCTATGCTTAAATAAATTTTGTTTTAATACTTATAATTTTGAACTAAACAGCGCAGATACCTTTAGAAAACTTATCATTTATAGCTTTCGAATGCATACATAATTGACCATTACAACCTTCCTAGCTTCTGACATCACTTATGTTCTGTGTGTTAATTTTATACATGAGTGGAGGGACCTACAGTTTAAAGTCGACTCCGAACGACAGATTTTTGAGAAACTTTTTCATGGCAATTTTTTTTACTCTCCGAGTTTCTGCCAGAAATCAGCAGAGGAAGTCACCGAAGAAATATTTTTTCATATTGTTACGAAAATGATTAACAAAAGCTTCAAAAACAAAACAATGGACTTGTTTACATGATCAACGAATAAGCAAAAATATAGCAACACATCAGTGTATAAAAAAGGGGATAAACAAAGTAAACAATCAAGCAACAACAACACTGCAAGGACAAACGTAAACAAAATACACAAACAACAATAATGAAAACAACAACTATTCTCAACAACTACTCTCCTCCGAGAGTATCCATCAGACTATTTACCCAGCGATATAAAAGGCAAGACAAAGCGAGCAACGAGATGAGAAAGAATTCAGTTTCACACGTTGCGTGTGAAGATAATAATTGTGGTTTGAAGATCTCTGTTATAAAGATCTATTGAACAATTGTTATTGTATACGCGGAGTAGTAGTAAGAAAAGAGAATAATTACAATAAATGGTTGTTGTTTGAACCAGGTTGTGAAAGGTTGCACACGGAATTGTGCGAACAATAAAGAATTGATTTAAAACTAAACACAAATTAATTTTTATTTGCAATCTACGAACTCGTAGTTTTAACGTTTTTAAAAGAGTAAAAAAGTAACAATATTTTCGTTTTGATGTATGAACCGTGACCTACTAGCTATTAGACTATGGCGACTTCGTAGTTCTCGAATAATTTAGTTTAAAAAATATTCACGTTTGATTGTTGCATATAAAAAAGCTCTTGATTTAAATACTAAAACCTTAACAAATAATTATTTACACTTCATTCATTTTTGCTGTGGCAACTTCTAGAAACTGATTGTTGCTTTGATGTAGTTCTCTCTTTTTGTCTCTTCTATCTTTCGTTGCTTTGTTATTGTAATTTCTTTATTGCTGGTGTTTGCCTAACGACCCTTTAATCAGGATACTATCAGGCCTTTAATCTCAATTCGAAAAATTTGACAGCTATCAGCTTGTTGTTATTTTTCTTTAGATTTTGTTTTGTGGGGGCTCATTCTATGTATGTTAAAGAATTCATTGTGCCAAAGCATACGTTGTTACTTTGGTGTCAGCTAAAAAAATCAAAGAAGAACGTTGATGTATTATCTGTGCCCCGACCTTAATAGACAGGTAGTTGGTAGGTAGGTAGAGATGGCTGTCCATCCAAAGAGTTTGTATGTATATATTAGGGGCACATAAAAGGCTCCATAAAGGATCCATAATCTGTAAAAAGCTTGTCCAAAGCAGGTGCGTATATAATGCAATGCCTCCTAAAGATGCCAACTAGATTTTCTTCATCGTTTTGTCCATCCATTGTTAATCTCATTGCCCATTATAAGCTTGTAGGGTTTCAGTGAGATTCGAAAAGTCGAGAAATTATCGGCGAGTTGGATGGTTTCTACTCCTCGCTAGTCCATACGCTCTGCATTTACCTCGTATCCATATGAAATGGTTATCATATAACTTTGCTATCTTATTTAGATATCTGCGATAGCTGCACACTGTCTCGGAACTAATCACGTTTGGAATTCAGTGCGTTGAAAGCCACCTGGCAATTGAAAAGTAAGGTTTTGTCCCGCTTGGCGCTATTGGAGTCTCCAATAACTTTCGCAACAGATTCTATTACCATCATCTCTGCCTATTGCCATCATCTCATACCTTTATTAACGTACCTAATAACGGGTTAGTATTGATTGCTCTTGTGAAAGTATTATTATTTTGCATATCTTTGGGAAAAACTGGTCAGAACAGTAAATTTTTTCGTTTACATGTTAGAGGGTAGATTGGATTTAAATATCGATTAAAGCAAACTGAATAAATGTAAATACTGTATTCTAGCCCAAGGTTAAAGAAAGAAAATATAAACAAGAAAAAAGGAAAATATGAAATAAAGGAAAAAGAAAACAACAACGAAATAAAATAACCTGCCAATTTATTTCATCAATTTCTAAAACACTTACTTACCCACTGAATTTCCAAACAAATGTCCACAAGCTAAAGTAGTCCTTGACTAGATTCTCTTATATTTTCTTTAATTCTTTCATTCTCTTGTTCAATTCATTGATTTCTTTTCTGTTCATTGGCTTGTCTTTTCGAAATATTTATTTTATCTCCAGCTGCTTGGTTTCTTTCACATTTTGAAGGATGTATAAATAAATTAAATTTTACCTTAGTCTTACTCGATATGCATTTGGCCATAAATCTTTTGTCCACAGCTCTGCTGACATTCTAGCATATTGTTGGCAATATGGCCAATATTGTAGTTTAATTTATATTCTATTCCCTGACAATTTGATAGAAATGGTTTTATAATCGAAACAATAAGTATGTCGTCCATAATATTAAAATTTTTTATTTATTTGGAATTAATTTCGAATCTTTAAAATCATTGCTAAAGGTTCAAAGAAAAGGTGGACAAATAATTAAAACATACTTAAGATATCTCATTTGTTCATATCCTGATATTTGGACGAGACTTTTTCATTGGAATGATAAGCTTGATGGTTGTGAAAATATTATGGCGTTGGAGCTCATCTTCTTTTATGGGGTCAATTCAAGAATTAAATACAATGCTATTATTCGCGTAGAAAACTTTACCGTTAATTTGGCACGTTCATTCCAAACAACAACAATAGGTCTAAGTACACTTTATCGCTTATAAAGAACTTCTTAGAGGGACAAAACGTAAATGTTTGAAAGTGACCAACTGAATCTCTGGATGAAATATAATAATGTTGCGAAAATGAAATGCTTTTACATCGCTTAACATTAAAATTATAAAAAAAAGTTACAAAAACAAAACCATGCAGTAAACAATCCTGTTTACAAATTATCTTACTGCTTAGTATAACAACAAACACCAGCATAAAAAATAGTAAACAAGTAAATAAAAATACAACAACAAACACCAGTAGAAAAAATGGTAAACAAGTAAACAAAATATACCAACAACACTACAATAATAAACCGTTCGCCTTCAAGAACATTCATCAGACTATTTACTTCGACATATAGAAGGCAAGGCAAAGCAGTATGAATTAGTAAAGTTCAGTCAGTCTTGTGGTCAGTGACGCGGTGTGTTTGAAGATAGTAATCGTGCTTTGAAGATCTCTGTTACAAAGATCTGTCGAATAATTGTCCAGTAATTGTTATTATTTATGTAAAGGGTATAAACTGAGGAATAAAACAGTGAACAGTGGCACACATAATTGTATGACTAATAAAGAATTTTAATTAAAACTAAACTAAACTAACTTATTTTTATTTTATTTGTATTCTACGAACTCATATTTTAAACGTTTTTAAAAGGTAAAAACATGACAATAATACTAAACATTATCTAAAATATATACATTATTTTAAATAAAAGTTCGGCTAAGAATCCACGTGTTGCTCTAAAAAGTTAAAGAACGACCACACAAGAAAATCATTTATGACCCGAAATAAAATGGTATTTAATGCGGAAAATTTGCAGAAGTGAAAGAAATATTTATTTGAAATGATAAGTGAATGACAATCATTTTCATTTACAAATAAATGGGCATAATAATATTTCAAGAATTTCTGTCGGTGCTCTAACAAAGTTTGCTCTAATGTTGTTTTTCGGGGCTAGGTTTAATTGCTTAACAAATTCGTCTCACCATAGGCAAATGGTTTCGATTGCCATGTGGTGTGTGGCACCATCTTATTGAAGCCACATGTTAATTAAATCTAATTCTACCATTTTGGTTAGTACTCATCGTACGGTAACTTTTTTACTGACTGTAGAAAGTGTATATTGACTGGCCTTCACAATAAACTTTTGCAATTCAGTTTTCAGTGAATCATATTTATATACATCGACTGACATATTATCTATTCAAAGGGTGTTATTGGTTTTGGTACTCCTTAGGCACATTTAAATCTATGGTGATCCAATCCTTGGCAAGTCAGTGCTGTTGGCAAGTTACACAATGGTACTACTTATTTACTGACTTAATTGGTTATTACAACCCTACAACCCTTCAGTCAGTATTGCGACCTAACTTCTCACAACACCTATGTTGTATGTGTTAATTTTATACATGCGTAGCTGGACCAACAGTTTGAAGGCGACTCCGAACGACAGATATTTTAAGAAACTTTTCGTGACAATTTCATTTATTTTCAGTTTTTTTTTTAAAGAAATCTGCTGAGAGGTAGTCGCCGACGAAATATTAATTCATATTTCGTTTCGTTTTCAATTTGTCTGACCTGGGGTTTGAACAGTGACCTCATGCTCAATGGTATTATTAGGAAAAATATGTTCTTTCTTTGGTTTGGATATATGTCTTCTTTCAGTAATCACTGTTTTCATATGTTTATCCAATAGTTTCTGCTTCTTTGATATCAGGCGCAAATTTGATAATGTGGCTATTTTTATCATTAAGTTTGTTTATGTTTCTAATTTCTGTTAGTAATTTCTCGTAAATAAATCTGAAATACATTTTACTTCCGCCGGTAATTTTTTTTCTTACAATTTTTCTCTCTGCAGTTTATTTTAATAGAAATCAGTTTTTATTCCATAGAAATCAATTTTCTTTGTGTGAACGTGTTGATTTATAACATGAATAAACACGAGTATGTGTTGTGAATGTTTATAAGCATCAGCGTAAGCATATGTTTTTATATTCACGAATTAATGCTGGTGTGTCTCTTCCGCGAGCAAGTGTGTTTGTAAGGATGTTTATAAAGTTTTCTATGCTCCTGTCTGTACATTGTTTTTAAAGTACTTGATTCACTTGATAACTTAGATGTTAGTCTTTATAAATCGATTTTCTTAATGGAATAATTTTAAATGGATTTATAAAAAATAGAATTTATTTTCTTACTTTTCATCTTGTGAGGTATGTGGCACATATACCATATTTTCTTCTGGATTGTGCTGTTAGTAAAAATAAATGAAAATAAAATACAAAATAATTTTTTTCTTAAACTATGTATATAACATTGAACATTTTACTTTTTTGATCTAAAGAGTCAGATTTAAAATTTGTCGTTAAGCGCGTAGCAGGTTTATTATCTTTACTGTCTCCTCGACAGTTTTGCTTTCAATGTTTTTTTTATATATAATTTTCCGTAATTTCCGTTTAAAGAACACATATCTGTTGGCTACATGATTGCATCTGATATAAAAACATCATCTAATTAGCGTTATCACTCAACCAAATAGATAAATCGATTCTAGTTTACATCTTTAGAGAGGACATCAACACTATTGAAGGCAATAACATTGGGCCTAACGAGATTAAAGCAAGTAATTTAATTGGAACGAAGTGAAATAATGAACTGAAAAGTACTTGCGTTCCATCGTGAAACGAAAGACCACAAACATTGTAGATGACTTGACAGGAAGTAGGAGATATTGATTGGAAAATTTTAATGCGTCTACCATATAGCCCAGATCGTATGCATTATTATATTTTATTTTAATCTGTACATATTTCTTTTATTTATTCGACTTTTGACTTTAAGTAATAAGTTTATTGAAAGTAATGAATTTTTTTTATATTAAAGGGTATCCTATAACATGTCCTTCAAGCCAATAATAATTCCCTGCCTAGCACCTCACATGCACTAGAGTGGTTCTTCCTGCAAAGCATTAATGGCCCACAGGCGCTAATAACATGCTCTAATGATTAATTTCCAACACCCTATAATCTAAGTTGGATTTAAGTCAATACATATTCTGAAAAAAATACTTTGCATCTACAATGTACTATTAAAATACCGGTTAACTTGCTTAGGTTATTCCTGTTTAGAGTGATGAATGACTTAGACCTACTTTCATTTCTCTTTGTTTTGCCTCCTTTTATCTTTCCTTTCGTTACGCATACGTTTCCACACATACACACCTCCTCCATAAAAGGGTATTGTTCTCATCATGACTTGGGGCTGTATTTTCCTTATCTAGCCAATCCAGCTTCACTAGACAAGTCTATATAATCTACGGTTTAACCTTATAAGACCCAATTGCACGAATGCAAGCCCGTCTGTTAAGTATTGTTATATCCTGTCTTTTCTATCTTCAATCTAAGTTGAATTGAGTGCATTCTTCAATAGCATAGACTTATGAGTTTCAGCCTTGGGCTCGGAAGATTTCATTGTGGAAACAAATACTCCTATTCGTTTCTCAAGATTCGTTCTTGACTCTTATATATAATTCTTAGTTCAAACGTTATATAAAGCCTTTTAATGCAGTATCAAAACAATAGTAAGTTTGTGAAGTCGCCGTTGTCTAGTGTGTTGGCTAATTATAAATAAAGCCAAGGATCGAGCCCCAGGCCAGACATCAAATCAAAATACAAAAACTATTTCTTCGGCGACTTCCTTTCAGCAGATTTCTGGCAAAAACTTTCAGAGTAAATAAAAATTGCCATGAAAAAGTGTCTCAAAAATCTGTCGTTCGGAGTCCACTTTAAACTTTAGTCCCGCCACTCATGTATAAAACTAACACACACAACATAAGTGGTGTGAGAATGCAATGTATGTATGTAAGCAACCATTGTAAACTCGTTTCACATATATGAACTAAAAAATATTTTTTCTAAAATACTGGCAAATATTTAAATACACTTTTAAACAACATTTTGGGGAAATTTAAAAAAATCTACTTCATAAATTCTTGTAAAGTTTTTGAATGAAATTTGAACGAATTCTTTACTTTATAAATACATACATACACTCGTTTTAGTAGTTCTAGTGTCCATAATCCCATTAGACAGTATGACCAACTAAACAAGCCTACATGAGAAAAATTTTCAAATTTATAGAAAAGCATTCCAGGAAAATTAATTGTCTTCGTGTAGATGATTGAAGTATCTTTAACGATCAAAAGTTCGGAGTGTAATATACGAATAAAGATGTTTGAATTAGAATAAGAAATGTAATGTGTTGGATTGCACATATCAAGAAGTAAAAAATGTAATGTAAAGAACTTGTATATGCCTAATCTATCGAGTGGATGAATTAAACATTTTTTCATTGCCCTTAAATCCAGTTGTTTTTCATCAAAAAATTACTTCAAAAAATTGTTTAGGCGTGCTTAGTCAGCTACTGTAAAAAAAAGAAAATTATCAATAGAATATGAATGTTAAAATTAGGAAATCATAGCTCATCAGAAAAATAATATCGTGTGGGCCATCTATCCACTTAAAATTAAATCATCGGATATTTCGAATCTGGCCATATCTACGTCATTCTATTCTGTCACAAAATTCAGTATATTATCTCCGCTGAAAGTAATGAATCGATTTACGCTTGATCAACGTTAGGATTTATTGGGCCAACGAGAAACTGCACGATGACGTCCAATTTGCCGACAAAAAAAAATCATCTTTTCGAATGAGCAAAATTGCCATATTTGAGGCTCAGAAGCCAATGCATCCATTAGGTTTGACTGCTTGGGGTGGCTTGCAGAGCGGCGGCATCAGTTGCTCATATATCTTTAATAAAGATTACGACGCAACCATTATGGTCAATGGAGACATCTATCGCACCATGATAACCGATTTTATGTACCCGCTCTTCATGGTATTGATGTGAACGATGTTTTGTTTCAACAGGATGGTACAACATGCCATACATCTAAAAAAAACCGATTTATTGCATCAGATATTTAACGGCAGTTTAATTAGCCGAAATGGTGATGTCAAATGGCCGCCAAGAAGCTGCGATTGGACTATTTTCTATGCGGCGCTGTTGTTATCGTTATGCCGACAAATCAGAGACAATTGAGCATTTGTAGGCAAACATTCGTGATGCCATTGCAGAGATAATATAAAAATATTGGTCCGATCCGAAAGAGGTACTATGAGGCCAGCTGCGGCAGCCATATGAATGAGATAATATTATTTCAGTAACCGCAACCATTGTTCTTCACAAATTTGGCACAGTTTCAAACCATTTTTGTTTTATTGCATTTTTACATATAAACTTTTAAATGGCCAATCAGTTTTATTTACACACGACATGGCACTCATTTAATATGTAAAATTCATTCATTATAAGTACATATGTGACGTATGAGTGATATCGAATTCCATTGGTTTCATACATGACAAAATCAAAGATTTTTTATTGCATACTTTTCAGAGTTATTATTCTAGTACATGTAGCGTATGAGTAATATGTAACAAATTCAATTTTTTTTTTATTATAATTTTATTTGCAATCTATTTTACAATAATAAGCAAATTTGATCATAAGTAAATATTAACAGAATCTGTTGAATCCCATCAGAAACAACAATATAAAATATTTATATAAGAACAATATAAATAGTTTTAACAGTACAGGAGAATTTAGAAAAATTTATAGAAATATGTATACTATGAAAATGAGATATCTACAGAACAAAGGTTTGACTAATATAAAAAGAAAAGGTGATTTAATTAAAACATATGTTATAGAAATGCTAGATCTAATATATGATTTCCTTTAAGTCTACGGGTCTCATCTGTCTCATCCAGTAGTGCGATTGCCGAAACATTAGAATGATTACTAAGTCTATTTAAATAATTATTACTAAATTTTTTGATTTCAGATTTCACAAATGGTATTTGAAGATCATTATGTAAAGTGTTATTTGTGACATAGTACAGAGCGTTTGTAATTGATCTGAGGGCTTTTGACTGGAATAGTTGTAGAATTTCTATATTAGAATTACTTGCAGTTCCCCATAACTCTATTCCGTAGGTCCAAATTGGTTTTAAAGTCGTTTTCAGAAGCAGCACTTTGTTTTCCAGAGAAAGCTGAGATTTCCGTCCTAATAGCCAGTACATTTGTTTAAATTTAGCATCAAGTTGTTTTCTTTTGGCTTTAATGTGACTACTCCATGTGAGTCGTCTATCCAGGTGAAGCCCAAGATGTTGATATTTTTACTAGGAATTTCGATACCATTTAAAAAAACCGGAGGACAGGTCTGTTTCCTTAATGTAAATGTGATATGATAAGATTTTTGTGTGTTGACAACAATATTCCATTTAATAAGCCAAGATGGAGGGATATATAGCTGTATTTGTAGTCTACTTGAAGCTTCGGACGCTATTAAATGTGAGGATAAAAACGCTGTGTCATCAGCGTATGTTGCTATTGTTACATCTTCTGTAAATGGCATATCATATGTAAAAATGTTATATAAAACAGGACCAAGAACGCTGACCTGAGGAATACCGGCTTCAACTTGATGCATTTGGGACATATTGTTGTTAATTTTGACGTAAAAATATCGATTACTCAAATACGATAAGAAAAACGTATAAAATGGGGCAGGGAAGAGCAGCTTTAAGTTATACAACAACCCTGAATGCCAGACTTTATCGAATGCCTGTTGTATATCTAAAAATACAGCGGAACAGTATTTCTTCTTTTCAAGAGCATAAGATATATCTTTACAAATACGGTGGCATTGTTCAGGAGTACCATGCTTTAGTCGAAAGCCAAATTGATGATCCGGAATTATCTTGTTTTTTTCCAGAACAGGTAGTAAGTGATTTAGTAGGAGCCTTTCAAATATTTTTGAAAATATTGGCAGTAGGCTAATTGGCCTATAGGAAGATATATTATTTACTGCCTTGCCTGGTTTCAAAACCATTATTATCTCAGCAACTTTCAATTGGGATGGAAAATGCTGCAATCTTAATATTGCGTTAAATACTAATGTCAGGAAATTTATTCCTTTTCTTGGTAAGCATTTGATAGCAGTTGCATCTATTTTATCGTAACCTGGGCTCTTTTTGTTGTTCAACGCCATTTCTTCCGCTTTGGTTTTAATGGGAAATCCATTCGGCACGCCACATCTAAAAAATTTAGAATGCTATTATCATCTACATTGATGGAGTTTGGTTTAAACGTTTGCTTTAAATGATCTGCAAAGGCTACAGATTTCTCCACGTCATTTCTACACCATATGCCAAGCTCATTTTTGATCGGAACGTTACTTTTTGCATGACGTTTTAGATATTTGATAGCATTATACAGCTCAAATTCTTTGTTTTTATTATGTGGCTTTAAATTTTTAAAAACTGACCAATATTTTCATTTCTTTCCTTCGCCAAGAATTCTGAGCACAGTTTAATAGCCAGATTCCAATTTATTTTGTCAGTTGGATTTCTTGTACGATGCCAAATTTTTCTCAACCGCCTCGATTGTCTTATCAGTTCCCTTGCTGTTGCTGGAACTTTAGATCCCATATTCTGAGAAAACCGCAAAGTGGGAGTAGATAAAACAGCAGTTTCGTGTTTGGAGGAAGTGAGTATTTCAACTGCGTCATCCAAATCATCCCCGGATTTGATCGCCATGTTGAGGCTAATTTTATTTTCTATTAGCCGACTATATTCATCCAAATTATTATGTCTGTTAATTAATTTAATCTTATTTGGAACTATCTTTACGTTGGCATTGTAGTTGACAATGAGTGGAGTGTGATCGGAACTAAGACTATCATCGTTTAAAATATCAAGAGAGTACCTGGAAATACCATCATAAACTACGAAATCAAGTAGATCCGGAATTTTGGTGGGGTCTCAGGGCCAATAAGTTGGACTATTTCCTGATAAGGTTTTAAGGTTGTTTCGTAAAATACAATCATATAGATTTTTACCTTTAGGATTAATTAGTCTAGAGCCCCACCAGGGATGTTTAGCATTGAAATCCCCGGCAACTATGAAACAATGTCCTAAACTCTTGAAAAAACTTTCGTAATCGTCAGATTTTACGCTATGCCTAGGTGGAAAATATATCGGATAAATATTTATAGGTCTACTGTTGCAGACTATTTTTACACCAGCGGCTTGCAAAAAGTTTTTACAGGTTTCTACAGCAACTTCGTAATGAATAGTCGATATTATAAATAAGCCAGCTCCAGCATGAGATTTGTTATCAGGATGGTTGGTGAAAACAAAATCGTATCCTTTAATTCTAACGTAAGATCTATCAGTTAAATGCGTTTCAGATATAAGAAAAATGTCAATGTGTTTAGACTTCATAAAAAATTCAATTTCGTTTAGTTTATTTATAATTCCATTTGCATTCCATACAGCTAATCTCAGGTTTACTTGCATAATTTGTTTATAAGAATTGACATCATGTTCATTAGCGTATTGGTTAATTCAATTTGCTTATTTAAAAGATTTTCTATGTTTTTAAAAATACTGTTGTTTACATTTTGGCTACCAACATTTGCATATGTTTCACCAGGTGTAAAATTATTGGGATTGGTATAAGTCCTACCTTGTGACTGTTTATAGTTTGTGTGTAAGCTAGGAAAGTCATCCTCATTAAATGAAAATTGGTTACGTACAACTGGCCGCCTATCAGCTAACCTCTTCTTTAAAAGCTTTTGGTAAATTTCGCACCCTCTATAGCTAGCAGTATGATGCTGTAAGCAGTGAACGCATCTGGGAGGGGTTTCAGCTTCCTTAGGACAATCGGACGAAGGATTTCCAAGTCCACATTTGACACATACGAACGGCCTTTTACAATATGAGTTTTTGTGTCCGTACTGCTGGCAGCGGTGACATTGGACAATTTCGTTAGTACTTTTAGGAGCTTCAATTTGTACGACGCATCGGTTAATTTCCCGTATTTCAAATACTTTTTTATTATTTGGGCTCGGATCGACAGAAGACTTCTGTTCACTTTGAATGCACAATCACCAATACAAATTCAATTAAATAGGAAGTAAGTCATAATTTAAATCAACATCAACGTTTAAAATTTTCTTATATCCTAAACCTTTTTTTCTTAAATCAGGCCATCTTACCATTCAGAACCTTTTTTGAATCATTGCGTTACATTTTTTTTTTGTCTCGGAGATATTTTTGAATGTCGAATGTTATTTTCTAAGGTTGTTCGACTTCTTAAGATGATTCTGAAATTCATTTAATTTAAGTTAGGAAATCAAGAAAACAAGTATATATAGTAATATACAAATAACAAGAGGTTACGTAAAAGGATGGACAAATAAAGTAAAGCAAAACTTTGTAAATGTAAACATTTTGCACGTATCCACTGTATTGGAAAGCACAACCTTAATGTAAAAATAATTCACTTTTTACAACTGTTCCAGACACACAAACAATTCCTTTCCGTCTAAAATTTATCATGAACTTCTAGTAGGCAGACATTCCAATTCGCCTTAAACAATTCTATACTGCACGAGTCGTTCTGCTGACAAATCCAGTTTAATGTTGGCTTTGCTTTTGTGGTGAAATGTTTTAAAGTCGTAATCATGCCGAGACATCCAGAGTTAAATTTGCCTAATATTAAGTATAGATCAAATGCTTAATGGACTCAATAGTTTACAGGTCTTTAGAAAAGTTTTTACCTTATATTTCCATACATCTTAAAATCAATCTCATCGTGTTAAAGATGGCGAATTTCGTATCTGAAAATGATGATAAGCATATTTTTTTTTTTTTTTTGTTGGAAGAAAGTGAGAATAAATCGCATTGAATGCTTGTTGAGGTATGTCATGCGTGGTCATGCTCTAACAGAAGCAGCTTGCAAAAGATGATTTCGATGTGAGAATTTGTAAAGCGTCGGAAGATATTTTATCCTCTTCGATCACACTGTACAATATTTACTACAGAGTAGATTTAAAATAAACACACTTTGATATTTATAACTGATATTAAAACCAACTAAACAAATTAAATAGACACACATACATACATACATATAAAAATGAAAAGTAATAGAAAAAGAGAAAAAATAAAAACAAGAAAATAATGAAAAATATAACAACAACTAAATGCTAGCATACATAAAGAAAGGAAAATAAAATAAACAATGCAAAGTTAGAACTATAAAATATTCATGATATAATGTATGTACGTACAGTACAATACATTGGTGAACATATAATTAAAACCTAAATATGATGTGGCATTTATTCGGTGTTTTATATGATTTCATGATATTTAAATAAAACTTGTTCACTTGATTCCTTAGTTGCAATTCAATTCGCGAAGTATTATTCTTTTAGCGGTCACAAAATAGAAACCTTTTTAGTTTTGCTACTTTAATAATATTTTCTTATTATAGTATTCCCCGAAAATGAGGACTCCAGATATAATATAATTATATAATATTGTTACGAAATTGGAAACGGTGTACATAGTTTAGCATTAAAATGAGCAAAAGCTACATAAACAAATACAACGAACTTGTTACAAGTAAACCAACAATATCGGTATGATAGAAAAGGGGATAGACAAGTAGGCGAGAACACAACAACAAGCAAAGTGAACAAAATACACAAACAACAATGAAGTCGTGATAGAGTTCTTGAGAAGGCAAAACCCCAAACGTTATACTTCAAGAACCTTCATCAGAATGATTACGTGGTCATATAAAAAGGCAAGACAAAGCAGGCAACGAGAATTCAGTCCGCCGTGAGTGAAGACGCGTTATGTGTGAAGAAAACAGTCGTGGTTTGAAGATTGTTGGTCTTAGTGTGTACGAGCAGAGATGTAAGGAAGAATAACGAATAAAGCTAATTATTGTTGGATTCATCCAGTTGTAAACGGTGGCATACGAAAGTAGTGCGAACAATAAAGAGTTTAATCGAAATTAAACACCAATTTATTTTTGTTTTGTTTGCAATCAACAAACTCATATTTTAAAAGTTTTTGAAAAGGTAAAAACGAAACAATATAATATGCAGCGTTAACGCTGTATGGTAGATTTATTTTAAAAAGTAGTAAACAATTTGGACAGCGCAATGCAAGTTCATAGAATGTTCCTCATGGTTTCGTGCTTCTTGATACATACAGACGACATAACTAACTAAGGCAACGCAATTTCATGTAGTTGATTCCTGATAGGAAACCTACAATCCACCAATGTTGGCCTTTTGTAATTTGTAAAGTTCTTCTTCTACTAATCTGACCTGGTGCCGGACTCGTTCGAGTCAACGGCCTGATTCTGTGCCTAGTTATTACTACAATAGTACTCTTGACTATATCTATAAAGCCTGCTGCAAATTCAACTCTTTCATCAATTTCCTTGCAGTTATTCCGAAGAGCGTTTTAAAGAACATCAGCAAACATGTCTGTTAAGTAAAATTAATTATAAGGCGTGAGAAAAGGGTGAAGATGTGCCCAAGAAGAAACGAAGGAGCAGGGAAGACTGTAAATAAAATTCTCCAGTTAGTTGGTTGCAAATTAATACATTTGGAATTTCCAATAATGCACCCAGAGCCATCAAACTTTGTAAAACCATAGCCAGGGAAGATGTGATAGCCATAAGAGCGCCTAAAGCGAACCTATTTAAAAGTTCTAAGCAGCTAAAGGCTGAACTAGCATTATTATATGGCATTCTCACGTGGATGCATCGCAAAAATAACTCCATCTTAGATTTCTCCAACAAAAATAAAGAAGAAAACTGTAATTTTTGGAAAAATATTTTATCGGGCCTAGCTTCTCAAACCACTCATGTTGTGTGTGTTAATTTTATACACGAGTGGCGGGACCTACAGTTTAAAGTCGACTCCGAAGCACAGATTTTTTTGAGAAACTTTTCTTGGCAATTTTATTTACTCTCAGAATTTTTGCCAGATATCTGCTGAGAAGAAGTCACCGAGGAAGTATTTTTTCATACTTCGTTTTTATGTCTGACCTGGGGTTTGAACCGTGGCCTTACATTTAATAAGCCAGCACACTACCCACTATACTACGGCAACTATAATTTAACCAACAGTTTAACCAATATTTTAATTCCAGATATACCATCAAAACTATTAGGTATGATGGCGGGAACATTGTGGTGTACGGTGTTTCTTCTTGGCATGATATTTGGCTAATTTTTGGGGTGCAGCTCAAGAATGTATCGACATCTCTGACCTGGGACTCGAACCGCGGCCTCACATCTAATAACCCACCACACTACCTACTAGACTACGCGCACTACATTTATCTTTACTAGCAATACGTATGGTTTAATTATATGGCCACCACTGTATATGGCATACAGAATAGTTTAGAACGTGTGTTTATGTGTTTCTGTGGAAAAATTCATTGGTAATATATATATAACCGGACTAGGGCTTGGTTATATGCATGTTTGCCTGCATTGTTTCTCACAAAGATTGTCTTTTAATAAACCGTTACTTTAGGGCATTATATGTTAAAATAAGCACAACCATGCCATTGGAAATAACATTACTTAGTACTACTACAGCTGAAGCAATTTTACAAAGCATGCATAGAGCTTTGTTTTTTGTTGGCATATTCAGTGTTATTATGGCTCTTGTTTGTCTTCATTTTGTACGAAATACATACAAAATATTTTTAAATTTTTAGATACTTTACTTCTACTTCGCAAACACGATGACATGTGAGATTCTCCTTGTTTATAAATATATTACAATATTTTAGCTTTCATTTCTACAGGAACATACATAGAGAGAGATGATATACAAACCAGTATATCTATGTGCATTAATAGTAAAACACTCTGTCATAAATGAAAAATTTCATTTAACACCATAATGGACAAATGGAATGAATTGAATATATTGAGAAATACAGCCATACTTTAGGTTAAACTAAGAGCAGTAGTGACATACATACGTCCATACATAATCTGTCATTATAAACCTTCAGTCAGGAACTAGACAGAAATTCTCACACGACTTATATTGTGTGTGCTAATTTTACCCATGAGTGGTGGGACATACAGTTTAAAGGCAACTCTGCACGATATATGTATTTTCGAGAAATTATTCATGGCAATTTCATTTACTTTTAAAAGTTTTGCTGGAAATCTGGTGAGAGTAAGTCGACGAAGAAATATTTCTTTATGTCTGACCTTGGGTTTGTACCGTGGCCTCAAGCCTAATAAGCCAACACACTACCTACTAGACTACGACGAATATAATCTGGTTTCTAGTTCTTATATACAGGCCCACTACCATTCCATCTCCATGATACAAGATCATCTGTAGAGTTTTTTTTGTCCTACCCTTCAAATATTATTAAATCGAAATAATATCAAGAAAGTGTTTCGTTTCACTTTTAAAGAAATAAATTTCAGTTTTATCCGGGTACACATTAAGACTCTTAGGTCAGGTCCAAATGTATTTTTTGTCAATTGTAATGGAACAGTAAATTCAAGTCATTGTTCTGGTTTCATGAAATCCATGAAATTGTTTTAAGTGAAAAATCTTAAATGAATACTTCATTATTAACACTATCCGACAATATAAAAAAAATGAAATACACCTAGCTAATGAATAGTGTAAGTTGTGAGTTTTGTTGAGAAGAACTCTAAAATATTTTTTTTTTGAACACCCCACTTGTTTTATTTGACAAAAACTTTTTTAATGGACTTTACGCACATATTTATTGATTACACAAACATTTCTGTACCGTTGTCCAAAATTTAAACTTTATTGAAAAGGTGAGGAGTGTGCCTTTGAAACGGTATAAATACATATATGTATATATTATTTGACCTAATATGTTATTCGGTTTGATGAGGTAAACTTGGCAAATACGAATTTTTTTTCATATTTTTTCAAGTTTGTCCGTTAATAATAGCAAACTTTAATTAAAAAGTATGAAATAAGTGATGAAATTCTAAAAAAGGGCATTATGTTGTGAAGAGATTGACGCCTCGTTTGATCAAATCGAAAATTACCGTAGTTATTATTTAAAGAGTATAACAGCCGTGATATATTTTTTATCTATATTTTTTTCAAATGAATTTTCAGTTCAAAACTTTTTCGAATTTTTGATGGATCCAGATGGTTTGTTGGCAAATGTGTCACTTTCACGTATGAGCGGCCACAAAATGTCGGCATTATCAAAAACTTAAAGTTAAAATGGAGCTCAGGAATGTTATAAGTGTTGTGCATTTTTGTAACTCAGTAACTTCAATTTTGTATTGTAGGCAAGCCAATGACCAAATTGAATGTACTTGAAACGAAAACAATTTTTGATGGTAAGATAATGTAGAGTGTTCAAAATTATAATTTGAGTATATATTTTTAAAAAATTCGAGTTGAATTGGTAAATCACTTGAAAATACTGCAAAATGTGTAAGCAATTTTATGAATTTTAAGTAAGAATTTATAAGAATTATGGATATTTTTTATAATTAATTTATTTATATTTTATAATAAAACAAAAAAAAAACTTTTCAGGTTTTTCACAAACCATAAGAAAAATAAGGGAAACTTTCTGGTGACTCCATGTTTTTGAACCGCAAAAGTGTATCAACCACCAAGAAGAACTCATAGTAAATTTAAAATTCAAGGATCCAATATATTCAAATGTTGTATGCAATATTTGGTAAGATATCTTTTAAGATCACAGCACTTCATCTGACCCATTTGGCATTGAATGTATCAGTTTTGTTTAGCGTTTTCCGCCTCCATGCACTCAATAGTAAGTGTTTCAGCTGACTTTTGTTTCAGGTTGAACGGCTACGCAACCGTTGTTCCAAATGATCTCCTAAATACTCTCTTGGACTCATACCGAGACTTTCTCCAAGAGTATTATGTCTGTGGGGACTCTGGTAGACAAGTCCCATCTTCACCAAAGCAGCAGTATTATTGAGTTCATTGACTTTTTGGAAGTAATAGTCATAACGAATTCTTAATTCTTTCTAGTCTAGTAGGTAGTGTGTGGGCTTACACAAATAGTATTTCTTCGGCGAATTCCTCTCAGCAGATTTCTGGCAAAAACTTTGAGAGTAAGTAAAATTGCCATGAAAAGTTTCTCAAAAATCCGTCGTTGGAAGTCGACTTTAAACTGTAGGTCCCGCCATTACAACACACAACATAAAGTGGTGTAAGAAACTAGGTTGTAATCCTGACTGAAGGGTTGTAATAATTACTAATTATGTATGTCTTGTAGCTTAAATACTTAAACGAATTTTATTTTTTTTAATTTTTATTAGTATCATATGGAATAATGAAAGATCTTTCAAATGTAGTTACCAATATCACAGTCAATGTTTTTGTATGGTACTCCACACTACATATGAACTTACGCCATTGTAAATAAGCTCCAGTAGTCCCCTTCGTTGATTTCATCATTCCTCTTTCCTTGTCTTCAGTTTACGCTTTAACAGCTACTGCATGGTTCGTAATTAATTCCGACGATGGCGGTCTTTCAGACGAAAACCAACTCAATTCCAATTACCTGCCGTTATGCTTCCTGGTGAATGCAACGAATGAACAAAAAGATGCAACACAATAGAAGGGCAATAAAAGTGCAACAAAAAAATAGTTTTTACTTCCCCGTTCTTGTGTACGAAAATAATGCTGAATATGCCTTTAAAAGCAATTATGAAACCAAAAGTATGAGATTTTTCGTTTTGCTTCGTTTCCTTTTTCTCGTAAAAACAAAGAAAGCAGACATAAATAATATTTAAGCAGGAAATGGTAAACCCTGAAATAAAAAGAAAAAAAAAAAAGAGTTACATTTGAAGTACTAAGAAGGTTTGAAATTGAAGTTATGCAGTTCACTACTGTAAAAACCAAAGGAAGTTAGAGTATGAAGCTATTATAAATGTAATTTAAATTAAGTATTCAAACTCCATAGTAACACAAGAAGGCGTGAAGTAACATATTTAGTGACCTGAAATTGTTTTCCTTTCTTTTTGAGACCAGTACTCAGGAGATAACCCCTATTCACGCAGTGTATTGTGTTGAAATACAGGAAATATAGTTTATCGCAGAAAGGAAAGATGAGGTGGCGTGCGACAATGCTTTTATGACCAGTGTAAGTACCTTCCTCACTTTTTTTCGGGAATTTGCTTTCTAGTTATAAATTTCACTTTTTCGTTTCTATTGTGAGTAATCGCATATGTAGTCGCGTTATTCTAGTAGATAGTGAGTCTTTTGGCTTATTAGACGCGAGACCATTGTTCAAACCCCAGGTCAGATATCTCCAACAAAATTTTACTTCGGCGAATTCCTTCTCAAAAATCTGTCATTCGGAATCGACTTTAAACTGTAGGTCCTGCCTCTCATGTATAAATTTAACACACACAACATAAGTGTTGTGGTCGTAATCCTGTCAGGGTTGTAATGACTAATTGCACGGTGCAACAGTCAAAATACACCAAACTAATAACATATCTTATGTTGTGAAGTTTGTTAAGTAGAACTCAAAAATATTTTTTTTATTTTTCTCGAACCCTTCAAACTTTTTTATTTGACAAAAAACTGTGGAAATCCACACAAAATTATTATTATATATAAATATTTTTCAACCTATTTTCAAAATCCAAAGCTTTTTGAAAGGGAGAGAGATGAACCTTTAAAATGCTATACATAAACATATTTTTCAAATTTACATGTTATAGTTTTGATCGGGTGAACTTGGAAGAAAGTGATTTTTTTTTCTTATTTTTTCAAGATTAGCCGTTCTTAATTGTCAAATTTAATAAAAAAATATAAAATAAATGATGACATTCTTAAAGTGCGTTATCTGGTGAAGAGATTGATACTTCATTTGATCCAATCGAACAAAAATTACCGTATTTCTTATATAAATGGTATAACAGTAATGTTACATTTTTAATGACGCGTTGCGTGTGAAGAAAATATTCGTGGTTTGAAGATCTCCGTTATAAAGATCTGCCGAACAATTGTTAGTATTTACGTAGAAGAGTGTAAAGAAGAATACCAAAAAAAGTAAATTGCTATTATTTACGTCAAGTTGTGAACAGTGGCACACGTAATTGTGTGAACAATAAAGAATTTATCGAAAACTAAACACAAATTAATTTTTTTTGTTTGCAATCTAAAAACTTATATTTTAAACGTTTTCAAAAATGGTAGAAACGTAATAATATTATTTTTAATCAACAACAACACTAATATTTACTTAATTGGTCATTATAACCCTTCCATCAGTATTATAACCTAGATTCTCATACCACTTATGTTGTGTGTGTTAATTTAATATATGAGTAACGGATTGTTATTCTTACCTTTTCCATCTTTCGTCTTCTTTCTCTGTAATTTTGCTATTCTAATTTGTTCTTTCTTTATTCCTATTCTTGTAATTTCTTTCATATTCTTTTATTGTTTCTTATTATTCTCGTCTTTTTCTACAATAAACACTCAATTTTTACTTCATCTATACAACAATATTAAGACTTGAATATGAATTTAATATCCCTGTCGATGCCTAAATATTTAATATGAATAAAAATTCTTAAATTTTATTTCCATTTGACAGAATTTTTCAACAACACTTTAAAGTACCAAACATGCGTGATTGTGTCTGATTGCATTTCTAAATAAAATCGTACATGCATGTCCATAAACATATTTTTTTTGCATGAGTTCATGCCAAAATTCGGAAAGTGTCTACATTTTGTTTCCCTTCTGGTTGACCAAAACATATTATAATTTACATAAAATATTTCCGTTCGTAGACACAGGTTTCTACATTGTACACCTCTCTTTTCTCTTTCTAAACAACATTTTACCATAATTTGGAGGCATGTTATGGACATGCTACTGTACGTAACGTTATATTGAAACATGCTTGTTCATGATGCCATTTGAGAAAATTCTTTCTTGACCGCGATCTGGATATGGTATCTATAAAATAAATATTGGCATTGAACGCAAGCATTTGGTTGGAAGAAAAAATTAGATGAAATGAGGAAATGGATAGCAGACGTAAAGAGACTGTTCGAAAAGGTTAATATTGTCTTGGCATAAAAATATTTATATTTGGTGCCCAGTACACAACTATACAAGGAAATGAGAGCGATAAAGCCATTGCAGAAATAAACCTGAATGATCTCCAACATTAAGTGTTCATAAGCAAAATATGTTGATCAGACACATGTTAGAAGAATTACAATGTTGGGGACTACCACGAACGGATTTAGATTCATTATCTTTTAAGTTGCCACAATAAATAAAATTTCCAACAATTTTTTTGAATTGAATGATTTCATGGTATGATATTGATTAAAACCCTTTTTAGCCATCATACATACATACATAATTGGCCATTACAACCCTTCAGTCAGGATTAAGGCCTAGCTTCTCATACCACTCATGTTGTGTGTGTTAATTTTACACATACGTGGTGGGACCTACAGTTTAAAATCGACTCCGAACGGAAGATTTTTCGGAGAAAATTTTCATGGCAATTTTTATTTACTGTCAGAGGTTTTGCCGTTTTCGTTTTGATGTTTTCGTTTGATGGCCTGAGGTTTCAACCATGGCCTTACGTCTAATATCTTATCAGCCATCATAGAAATGTTTTAAATTTTCGTAAGCCTGGAAGGTTCTTAAATATGCATGATGTTTTTCTTAAAAAAATTTCGTTCTGGTTTTTTGAATTCAAACTAACAAGAGCAGGTAGGTAGGTATGTAGGTTTGAGAACGTACACCATGTATATTTTACCCGTTTATGTGACTCTTTGTGATTATCCTGAAGTTACAAATGAGTAAAGTAAAAGGATCAGGATAAAAGATGAAGGGAGAGGTAATTAGTGTACCCAGCTTAACTTGCCATGCAAACCTATATGGAGCCTAGACGAAACAGATATCTATGATGTCTTTAGAACAAGCACAAACACTCTGTAAAAACCGAAAGCACGATGAGCTCAGAATACCTCAAAAATTACAGTTCTTTTTATACAGGATCCTGCGCCTGCTTAGAAATAAGTATATAATTTATATAGGCGAATTCAAATCCATATTTTTATATTTAAAAAAAAAGAGTCAATCCAAAAAATATATGAGTTGGTAGTGTTGTGCACTATACCACATTGCATTTAGGTGGTATACCATATTGCCTGCACATTTTTTCAATCACTTTTGATGAGACTTGCTATGCTTCTCTATAAATCTTAGCAAATGTACGTTCCACGCAAGTGGTTTCTAGTAATCCTCACACACATAACGTGTACAGTGAGCGTCAAAAGTAACCAGCAAACAGAAATATTTTTCACTCGAGGATAGAGAACGAAGAAATTTGACAAAATATTCAAATTTTTGAAATTTGACAATGAAACTAACTTAAATTTCTTGAAAATAATGGTAACTTTTTGGATGTAAGTTTTTCTAATTGTGGAATGTCTTTTGAACTAAACCTAAGACCTTTGAGATTATCAATTTTGTACTCCTCCTAGTAAATATGTTTTTTTTAACAAATCAAATTTGAAATGTTTAAAGTTTAAATCTGCTTCATTCATGGAAACTCACTTTTTTCATTTTTACTTCAAATCACTGCGACACAAACTAAACAACGCAACATATTCCACTACCGTCCCCTAACAAGAACCTGCGAAAATCGAAAGAATATGGAAAGGTCGAAAATGTAATTCACACATTGCAGGGCCGAACACAATCGGCTATCATCGAATGTAACATTCTCCTTTGTTTTCAAGTTTGTTTACTTTGTTTTAAAATATGTACATACGCTCAGTCAGTGAAAATTAAAAAAAAATAATAAAAATATGAAAAATTTTAGCAAAATAAGAATCCTTTTTAAATACTGGCACTTTCAAATTTTTTCTGGTGAATGGCATAAATAGGAAATATTTTGTTTAAATTTTATTTGCACTTTACATGCATAAATTAAACAAATATAAGCTCGACAAATATAATATATGCACATACATATGTATGGCATACAGACGCATGAACTAAAACGGACAGCAATGTTTTAGTCTACAAAATTTTATGCATAGACATATGGGCGGATATAGGCATACGAATGGATGTATGTATGTAAATTCTTCCCTTGGTGGGTTAATTTATAATTACTTATAAAAATTCTGTTTATATTTTTAAACAATTTATAGTCGAGTAGAGTCAAAGATACAATGTTTTATCAAATTTTTACTACTGTTCAAATTGCTCAAACCCAAATGTATTAGAGTAAGTATTTGCTTGTAAGGTTCATTCTTTTAATATCATGTTCAGATTTTCTTAAAAAAAATTTTCAATTCTACCACGTCTTCTTGACTGCTATGATGATTAGGATGTAATATTTCTTCCATTCATAATGTCCACATGTTCAACCGTATGTTTTTTTTAATGAATCACATTCATTTAACATGTGCATAAATTTCTAACCAAAATAAACAGCAAAACAACAGGGACTCTGTCATCTGCTTAATGCACATGATGTTTGAAGTTGAAGTTCGTTTCGCAAATATTTCAATTTACATGCAACATTTTCTTTTTAGAGAAGTAAAGAGTTGGAAATTTGTTTAAGAATTTAATTATTTATTTCTATAACTGGCTATTTTGCTATTTTCTAAAATATTATAAAATATTTGATGCTTTTGGTGCGCAACAAACAGTCGTAAAAAGCTTTTTACATTTAATCCTTTTTTGTGAAATCCCGTTGTTTGTTTGCAAGAAATTATGCCGAGTGAGGTAATCTATACGTTGAATACACTTACCACGAATTTTTGCAATAGGTTTCACTAAGAATCTGGTCGACATAGTCCCTCAAAAAAGCTTTCGTTCGTAATGGACTTTAAACTGTAGGTACCGTAGGGTGGGGTGAGTAACTAGATCGAAATACTGGCTAAAAGTGACATTTATTAATTTATTTTTCAGAACAATTACAAATTAAACGATAATTATTACGAGCTGAATAACATGGACCTTATACTCGGTATAGTGTAGCGAGAGTCTCTGGTGTAGTGTAGAGTCTCCTGTGGAAATCGAACCCATGACCATCAGGCTGATAGTTTATCATTTAATAACAATTAAGACATGAACTTTCAATACAATAAGATACGGACATAAACAGACGATAACGATAATAGTATAAAATATATAGAAACTTTAAAAATAAAATAAAATTTGATGAAAGAAAATGGTTGTATTTAGCTGAGTTAATAAAACTCTTTGTCTTTATAACTTTTGATGGCTTCTGCTTGATGGCAGGTCTTCAACTCCCAGTGATAAATTCTCTTTCCTACAAAGTCAGAAAGAAATTATGTTCATCTGGAGTTCTTTGAATTTAGTTTTATACTTGTCCATACAATTTCTCTTAAGCCATATGGTGTGGCTCATAATCACATTAACTGTCACAAGAGAAACGAAAAGAAAGCAATCAACGAGTTAACTCATGGCTCGGCAATCACCAAGTTAAAGTAATTAAATTAGATGTTATTTTAAAATGCAATAAAGAAATCAGGCGTCATCAACAAAAAAAAAATACAAGAACATTAAGTTTTAATTTTTAAAATAAATAGGAAAACATTTATTTCCACACCTGGCGGTTACACTTCACATGTGTTTATAGTTTAATTAACTCTTCTTATTCATCATAAGCGTACTCCTGATTTTGGTGTTATGTCGCTGTCTTTACTGCTTTAAGAGAAATTCGTTGAAGGGAGATATAAATTAAGAATAAAAATATTATTCTTGTTTTTGAGTTTTATTACAACTGAACTTTATTTGAAAAAATTTAATATTTATTAATTTTTTTTTTTTTTTTTTTTTCAATTTTATTTAAATGTTTAGTAAGCAAAAAGTGTTTTTAAATATAATTATGTTAAAGTAAGTAGTTTATTGACATAAAATAAAAGTAAAAGAGATTGATAAGCAGTTTTGTTGTTCAACTAAGTTCAACAACCCATAATTTGTTGCACTTGCAAAAAAAGAAAATAAAAAGAATAAGAGAAATAAAGAAAATATTTTGTTGTTAACTTTGTTGTTAACTCTTCCCCCTTTAAATGCAAACGTCCCCGTTTGCAGTAAAACTTGTTTGGCAATCTTCCGATCCATTGAATTCTACTATCTCTGGTTTCTTAATTCCAGAATAGATGGGTAAAGTATTATTTTTCTTGGAATTAAGTTTGTATTTCTTTTTTGTATCAAATTTGAGAGCTATTTTGATTATAATAATCACGCTTATGATTATGGCTACTGTGCTCTCCCATAAATTTACATTATTTTCTTTCTTAATCAATTGGATAGTTTTACTGTTATTTAAATGGAGCTCTTTAACAAGTTGAAGAGATAAGAATTCTTCGAAATAATGAGCTCAGAATAGCGGGCAATGGTTTGCTTGACTGTTTCCCATAGTGCGAAAATGTGAGATTACAAACGGTTATAGTGGCATTATTATACTGCACTACAAAGGTGCCATTTATATTAATACGATTGCCGTTTATAAGAATCGATCCATTATATTTGTTGAATAATAACAGACCATCTTGAATTAGCCCTAAGGAAGGGATATCTAAATTTTTGCTTTTCCTACAAGTGGAAGGGATACTCTTTAGGAGATTCGGTATGCAATTTGAATTGGTTATATCTTGGATATTCTTTTCCTTACACAAATTTATTTCATCATAATTCTCGCATTGTTTTCCTATTCCAAATATTCTGTTTTTGCAAGTCATTATAGTTTCATAATCTAGTTTAAGAATTTCACTATTTATCTTTATTGGTTTTACAATCAAAGTCTCACAATCAACTTTATCAACTATAGGTAGATTTATAACATATAATAGCATAGAGTTATTCGAAGCAACTTTGACGTTGGCGAATTTTAGACATTGTTCTAGATTATTAAAAGGAAAATTTTGTTCTAAAATTAATTCGTCCAGCATGTCCATTTCTTTATGAGAGAAGAGGAAAAAAATTTATTATATCTGTTTTGACCATAACAGTGCTTGTTCTATGTTAGACACTTCTTCTTTAAGTATTTTTAATTCGAATTTAAACCCTAGTGCCGCAGTGTTTTCCCTATTGTCCTTTTGTAAGTAATTAGTTATTTCGTTTGTTAAATTCGTCAGTTCATTTAGTTTCCGTTCGAAAAGTCTATTTATTACAATTTGGTTTTCTGTCTGTCGTAAGTTATCATTTATTTTGTCCGTCAAAATCTCTAAGTCTGTCCGGTCAGGTGAACCCGCGATCCATTTCCATACGGTGCCTATTTCGTTTATAGATCTCTTAGTCCTTCCGAAGGGTCTAATTCGATCCATAAGTTTCCCTAGTTCTAATATTTCATGCTGAAGAAACGGCATTAGAGGATTGGATTTCTCTATTTCATAATTGATGTGTTCGTTGATAAGTCTCAGTTCCCGTTCATCAATGTCTCAATGTCAATAATGTGAATTAAGTTAAAGGTTCCATTGTGTATGAGTGCTCGTCCTGTCTGAAATGTCACGATCTCGGAATTTGAGTAGTCCAAAATTTGTATTTCAGCACAAACGACTTGTAGGAATAATCTGTAGATGAGAAGAGAAAAATGTATGTCCTTATTAAACTTTTATGAACTATTCGACACGAAACTGTTTTTATATTATTATTGAGATTTTCTGCAACCTTTTCCTCTTTATACCTAGGTGAAAACTTAGTTCCTATCCTTTTATTTGTTTTTACATAAACTGTATCCCCAATGGAATATTGTTTGGGCTGTGTTCGATTCTTATTATGGAATGCTAATTCCGCTATTTGTTTTTCTTTCAATCTTTTCATATGCTTCTTCCTTTCCTCCATAACATTTTCTGGCTTTACTCTTCCAAAAAATGCATCCCCGTGGTAGAATGTATGGAGTAATTATACCTGCTAATAGATATGTCTAGCAATTCTTTGAATGAATCATGGATTTTTTCGGCTTTTACACAACGCATTATCTCCGAAAGTGTTGAACGGAATCTTTCGATTTGTCCATTAACACTGCTCATGTACGGTGGAGCTTTAAATATCATTATTCCGAATTGATTCTCTAACATATGTTTTATCGGTGCGGATCCTAACGACTTTTCATTATCTATGACTATCCTCTCGGGTGGTCCGAGGCTCACCAATATTTCGCGTAAAGGTTCTTTGATGTCCTGCGTTGATCGAGATTTGATGATTTTAGCTGATGCATACTTTGAGAATTTGTCTATTGCTGTTAATACAACATTTTGGTTAGTAAGATAGATATCGAGGTGAACTATTTGTCCAGGATATTCGGGAATTGGCGTTTCATTGAGTAGTGGTTTGATTGGATGCCGTTAGTACTTCTGTTCTTTACAAATTTTGCATTGTTTGACTATCCTTTTTATTTTGGCATTCATTCCCGGGAAATAAACTCTTTCAATCAGTTGGCTTTTGTTTTCAGCTGCATTGCGGTGTACGCGTTGGTGTTCATTTAATATTTCCCTCTCTTGATCTCCTTCGTCTATCAAATCAGTGACAATTTTCCGAGCAAATCTAGTGCGGTAATTAGAGAAATTTGGAGGGTAAATTTCCTGTATCTTCCCTACGACAAATTCAGTAGTATTTAATCCATTTATGACTGAAGGATTTAGATATTTTTTTAAAATTGCTATTAATTTTTCTTCCGTGTAGTTGGTTTCATAAAGGATATGCCGGTGAAAAGTAGGGAATACTATTTGAAATTCATATGAAGAGCATGGGCCTAATTTTAGAAAAATTTGATTTTTAAATACGTTTATTGGTTCATTAGCTATTGGAATAAGATGGTGAGATGAAGTATTATCACTATGAACTGTGGCAGTCATTGAGTTTATTTGAGGAGGTCGTGATAGGGCATCAGCGACAACATTTGTTCGACCAGGTTTGTAATGTAATTCGTAGTTGTGTTCCTCAAGAATGGCCTTCCATCGCTTCATCTTATTATTGTTACTTTTGCTGCTTAATGTGTATGTCAGTGGCTGGTGGTCTGTGAATATCTTTATTTTGGCTGAACCATACAAGTAATTCCTTAATGAATTAAGAGCCCAAATAATCGCCAACATTTCTCTCTCATTAGTGGCCTAGTGCTCTTCAGCCTTACTGAGAGTTCTGGAGATAAACGTTATTGGTCTGTCGTTTTGAGATAAGACAGCTCCTATAGCATATTCCGATGCATCTGTTGTCAATTGAAATTCTTTGGTGAAGTCTGGGTAATGGAGCAATACCTCGTCTGTAAGCGCTGCTTTTGTTTTGTCAAATGCTTCTAACGCGTCTTTATTTATTTTCACCGGTGTTCTTTTCGAAGTAGTTTTGGACGCTTGTCCTCCCTCCCCCCCTAAGAGTGTTGTTAAGGGTTGTTAATCTTTTAACGTCTTTGGTACAGGGAAGTTGATGATGGCTTCTATTTTTGCCGGATTTGATTTTATACCATTCTCTGACACGATAAAACCAAGAAATTCGACGTTATTTTTTAAAAATTCACATTTGTCAACTTGAACTTTCATGTTTGCTTCGCGAAGTGTTTTGAAGATAATTTCTATATCCTGTAAATGACTTTCTTTATCTTTACTAAATATGATTATGTCGTCTATATAGACGAAGCATCATTTTCCGATATGTTCCCTTAAAATATCATCCAACGTTCGTTGGAAAACGGAAGGTGCGTTTTTTAGACCGAATGGTAGACGAGTAAACTCGTATTTACCATTGTTAATTGAAAACGCGGTTTTCTCAATATCAGATTTCTTCAAGGGAATCTGGTGAAAACCACTTTTCAAGTCTATGACTGAGAAAAATTTGTTCCTTCCTAACTGCAACAACACCTCGTTTATTTCCGGTATTGGATACCTATCCGCAATGGTTACAGAATTAAGCTTACGATAGTCTAGTCTATTACCATTCTGAATTTTTTTTCGTTGGACTGATCTAGTTTCTTCGGGACAATCCATACAGGGGAGTTGTACGGTGATCGAGAAGGCCTTATTATGCCATCGTTAAGTAATTTTCCCACCTGTGAGTTAATTTCATCCTTTAAGTACATTGGATAAGGATATGAGTTGCTGTAAACTGGTGTATCGGAGGTTGTACGGATTTCTCCCATTACCTTTGAGGTGTATGTTAGCTTTTCGTCAGGTTCGGAAAAGAGATCTAAAAATTGTCCTAACACGTTTGAAAGTTCATTTACCGTTTGAGTGTCAAGATGTTGCATTTGAACATTAATTTTGTTGATACTCTGGGAGTGAAATTGTTTCAGTTGAAATTTGGAATTTTTGATTCGCAGAATACTATTTTTAGTGTCAATTACGGCGGATAATTCTTTGAGCGTATCATTGCCCAAAATGGCGTCCAAACGAGATTGATGGAAGAATGAAAAATTTGATTGTATTATTAAGACCAAAAAGATTAGCCTTAGTGTGATGGGTAATTTTGATGTTACCTGCTACCGAGTTTGCAGTGAATGGAAATTCATTTTTTATTGGTTTTAATATTATTCCTGATCTTATGTAGTTTTTATTAGAGCCGGTATCTATAAGTATTTTTAATATTCTTCCGTTCCTCATTTTACGTTCTAAATAGGGCAATGAGGAACTCTTCATTCTAAAAAATGAATATCACTTAGACTCGTTATTATATCGTCTTCAAAATCTACCGTCGTGGAGTCGACCTGATCTTCCTGATATTGTTGATTTTCTTCTTCTCATAGATCTGTTCCTGATTGGTGATTAATCGAAGTTTGTTGTAGTGAGTGATCCGTGGGTTGTGTTTGAATATGGTAATTACGTTGTATTTTGTACGGAGGTCAGAGTTGATTTGTTGGGGGCATTTTCCATTTCCTATCTTCGGTTGGGCGATTCATATAATTCACCTGTTTTGTCCTTAGGCTCGCATCTATTTCCATTGGTTCCGGGCGTGACATAGGCTTGGGTGGCCGTGGAGGCAAAACATTACCATTTTGCTGAAAGTGTCTCTGGTTAAAGTTCGGTTGTTGTCGTTGCATGAAATTGGGTACAAATTGTGGCTTTTGTGGGTATTGTTGGGGATATGTCAAATGAGGTGCAAATGGTCTTGGTGATTGGTGCATTATATGTCTTTTAGGAGATATTACTAATGGTGTTGAGTTTCTTGCGTGATGCCCTGATAGAACATTTCGATTCGTTTGGTTATCCAGTTTTTGGCAAAGATACAATGCGTGAGGCAGGTCTTTGGGTTCACGAACGCCAAGTAATCTAGGGAGATCGCCTTTAAGACCCCTAACAAATGTGTCCAAAGCTTTCTCTCTATAGGTTTGAGTCAGTAATTTAATTGACTCATTACTTGCTTCCATGCATGAGATTTTATTAAGAATAAGGGTCAAATGAGAGTAAACTGATTGATAAAAGTCATTGATTGACAAATTGCCTTGGGCCAGTGAAAGCAATTGGTATTCTAAAGTTTTTAGGTCTCTCTGGTCGCCATAATGATGATTTAAACACGCCGCAATAGCTTTACATTCAAGTGGTATATTATATGCTTCTAAAGCCGCATCGGCTTCGCCGACTATCTTATTTCTAATTGTAAGGATGATGGCGTAGTATTTAGGTGTTCCTTGGGACTTGTCATAGAGGTTTAGTACTCTCTCTATGCTTTTTTTCCATGAACAAAATTCAGCGTGTTTACCTGAAAACTCTCTTAAGCTCTTCACTACATCGGGTACTTTTTCTAAATCTTCTAAATTATTGCTGTATCGTGCGTCTACTGTTTGGTCAGGTAGGTTTGCAAATTCTTGCGAAGGATTAATGCTATTGTTAACTAAAGTCTTGCCCTCAGTAAAAAATAATTGTTTTAGAGAACCTAACAAGGTTAACTGCAGTTGGTTAAACTGGTCCTGGTTTAATCCTGTCGGGACAGTTGGGTTACCTACTGAAGGATTTTGTTGGCTTAAAACTGCCGGTCGTATAAGATTATTGGGGTTTGACATTTTTGTTAATCTTTCCTTTTCTCTTTACAAAAATTTATATAATGAATGGACAGAAATATAACGTTCAAATAGATTTATTAAAAAATTACTTCAAGGTTTAAATTAATATAATAAAAATTACTTAAAACTTATTTAGAAAAATTATCTTAGGTATTTTAGGTTTTTTTTCCGTTTTTATATCACTTTGTTACATTAAATTCTTTAGGTTTTATTTAATTAGTTTTAAATTCCAATTTAATAAAAATATTTATTTGTATTTCTACAACATTCTACTATAAAAAAAAAAATATGCATAAATTATTCGCTTACGTTAGAATGATGATCATATTCGGATTTTTGATGACTTGTTGATATAATTCTCTATCTGATGATGATGATGTTGTAGATTATTAGATGTGCTTTGAAGCTGTTGATTTAAAGTAGAGGACAATAGATGTTGCTGTTGTTGGCTGTCACCGCCACTGTAATTTATGGTCTGTTGGCAATTTAATGAAGACAAAGAGGTGGTTGTAATTGTTGCAATGTTGGCTTTTTGTATTTTTCTTCTAATTAGTATTTAAATTTTTCGGCAATTCGTTCTTGTTTTTGTTGGATAGTTTTTCACTTATAGCAGTTTGTTTTTTTTTTTCTTTTCTATGTTCTGTAAGAATTTTTCCTTTTCTTTTTAATTTAGATGAATTGTTTTTAATTTTATTCCACACAACTTGTTTTTTTTTTATTATCCTTATATGAGGATATTTTATCGTTTTTATTAATTATTTTTACAATGATATTTTTTCCTTAATCCTTTTATAAGGATGTTTTTTCACTATTTTTAGTTTTTTTTATTAATCCTTTTACCAGGATATTTTTTCACTATTTTTAGTTTTTATTAATCCTTTTACCAGGATATTTTTCCAACTATTTTTTGGTTTTTATTAATCCTTTTACCAGGATATCTTTTTCACTATTTTTATTAATCCTTTTACCAGGATATTTTTTCCACTATTTTTATTTCTTATTTTTACTAATCCTCTATGAGGATATTTTAACGAAATTTTGCGTTGGGCGCCAATTAAGAATAAAAATATTATTCTTGTTTTTGAGTTTTATTATAACTGAACTTTATTTGAAAAAATGTAATATTTATAACTTAAATTAATTTACAAAAGGGCTTATAGTTAAAAATACAAAAGAATTAATAAAAAAATGTTTAGTAAGCAAAAAGTGTTTTTAAATATAATTATGTTAAAGTAAGTAGTTTATTGACATAAAATAAAAGTAAAAGAGATTGATAAGCAGTTTTGTTGTTCAACTAAGTTCAACAACCCATAATTTGTTGCACTTGCAAAAAAAGTCAATAAAAAGAATAAGAGAAATAAAGAAAATATTTTGTTGTTAACTATGTTGTTAACTTATACCATCGACTCCATATCACGTATGTCATTAAAAGTCAGAATGTACCATAAGTGTTAAAATAAATGTTTCACTTCTGAGCTTTAATTTTTGTTCATTTGTTTTAGAAATTCATTAAAAAGAAAGCCTTTATTTAAATAAATTGGTGTCATTATTTAAAAAAAGTTTGTAATGACTTTAGTTTGCAAATCTCGAGAGACTTCCTTTTGATGGAAAACCCTGAAAAATATTACATTCATAATTATACCTTAGAATTCCTCTGTTATTGTATATATGAGATAAGGTTGGCCTCTTGAGACCCTGGATACATATACAGTGGACAGCATAAGTCTTGGTACTCAGTTATATTTAAACTATTTTATGAATTTTAAGCAAAAGTTTGTTTAAAAAATTCATGTTTTCATATTTATTTTATAAATTTATTTCTTTTTTATAATAAAACAAACAAATTTTGTAGAATTTTCTCAAACCATAAGAAAAATATGGGCAACTTTCTGTTGACTTCATACTTTTGCACTGTAAAAGTGAGTAAGATGAACTCAAAGTTAATTTAAGAGTCAATGGCTATAAAACTGTAGGATATTTAGTAGGATATCCCTACAGTCAAGGACTCCATTTGACCCATTTGGCATTGAATGTACCAGATTTGTTTAGCGCTTACTGTTGATATTTACTGCCGTTTACAAGTTTTTATTCGATGCTTGTTTCAGATTTAGCGTTTTTTACTTCAAATGAACTTCTAATTTTTTTTCCGAGTCATATCGGGACTTTGTGCAAAAGTATTAAGCCTATAGAGACTTTGGTAGCCAAGTCCCATATTCACATTAGCAGCAGTATGCTTAGAAAAATCTAACTATGATTTGACTAACTATATGACTATCTAACTATGTTTTTTTACTGATTGATAATAATTAATACTTTAAGTCTGCCTTAACGCTAAGAAAGTCTTTTTTGCAAAGATCTACACTGTTCCTGTAAGAAAAGCCAGTCTAATACTATATTCAGATATGCACTTTTATTGAGTCAATAATCGGCTAATTGAGTATAATATTATGAGTATCCATTCATAATATACACAGTTCTGCTTATTCAGCTCGTAAACAAAACAAGCGGTTGTTTCAACAACGTTGTTTTTATTTTGGTCGACATTTTTTGTTTGTCGTCGTTGACATTTGAGTTGGCAAATATCAACAAAAATTGTTCGGTTGAATATAATATGCTCACTAAACATACTTAAGACAGTGTGGCATTCTAAATTTTACTCAATTTTATAACAATTTGGGGTGCCATGGTAGTCTAGTGGGCTGTATGCTAGAATATTAGCGTGAGGGTCGTGGGTTCGATTCCCAGCAGAGACTCTGGTCTGTGACACTACACAGAGGGTATGTTCAAGTTACTCCGCTCGTATAAAATTAGAATATAATTTGTAATTGTATTGTAATTAATAAATAAATAAATATAACAATTTGCGTATTTATTCCGTAATTATTAATTGAAACTTTGTATGAAATATTGACCTCAATAGTGGCGTTTATTGCGATTTACGCAATAAAGGTGCATACCTGAACACCATAAAAAGGACACATTATGCTGTAAATAAAATAAACGTACAGAAGCTATCTCTCAAAAATAGAATACATGAGTGTATATGGATGTGATTACTTTAAAGGCAGCGTGACAACAAGCAAAGACTCTGATGCTTGTCATTTAGGCTAATTGATATTTTTATTCGCAGCAATGAGAGAATTAGTTCCCACAGAGAGAAGATTTGTGCTGGCAATGCGATAGCATGCATGAAATAGAGGTTTTAATATGTAATAAATATAACGTGCAAAACGTTTTAGTGACACCATTGATTCGTGTTGCCTATGCTTCATACACAACAGCAGCAGTCTTTATTATAATTAGCCTTAGCCACCTTAGGCTGCAATTGCAAAGTTGTTGTGCTTGCTGCATTGCATTTATTGTGTTTGTAGCATTATGCTAAGCATACTTTTAAAAAATCCTAATACTTTGGGGTCAGTAGTGGCAGTTTATTTGTTTTCTTCATGATGTGCACTTTTCGAGTCTTGAGCTCTCGTTCATCTATAAGCCAGAATAATTACTCACTAGACCACGAAGACACAAAGCAGATAATTAAGAGAAAATAAAAAAGTAATATAGGACACCAAACCCCTAGGAAACAAATGAGTAACCGAGTCACGCCAAATATCAACCAATTGAAGGCTGAAGATTGTACCCAATAGAGTTATCTACCATAGCAGTATATCTTAATAGTCTGTCTCTATGAAATAAGATCTTAATTTTAGTGGAAGATCTTTCGTAATGGACAAAGTCGGTTTTTAAGCCCCTAATTAAGTGCAAATATTTGTAAATATTTAATGTTTTTGTGTTGTAAGCAAACAATAATCACACTCAACATTAAAATTTTTATATTTTGTCAGCCAAGTCATGCTCATACTTTTGCTGTACATTGCTGTTATTATCCCTTGCTTGTTATTGTTTTGTTTTGTTTTTTTTTCCCTTTTTGAAACAATTTTTACAGGATGTTTTTATTAAAATTCAAAGGTACGACTACGACTATCTCTCTTTGTACATGCTCATTAATGTTATTGCATCATTATGCACAACAACAACAATGTATACAGTGGGTAAAAAAAAATTACATTTTAAATATAGAACAACAAAAACAAAGAAAACTTTTTACTGAAATTAATCATTAAATGCTGCAAATACGGAATAAATTATGTTTAATTTATATTACTGAGTGTACCGGTAGCTTTATTTTTAGTATGAAATTAAAACGGCAGTTTTTAAAGAGAAAATAAAACACAAAAGCATTTTTTTAATTAAAAGTATTGCCCAATGCTAGTAGACGCCGCAGTCTTGTAGGTAGTGTGTTGGCTTATTAGATGTGAGGCCATGGTTCAAACCCCACGTTATACATCTCCAATAAAACAAAATATCAAAAAAACATTTCTTCGGCGATTTCCTCTCAGCAGATGTTTGGCAAAAATTCTGAGAGTAATTAAAATTGACAAGAAAAGTTTATCAAAACTGTGTTGGCTTATTAAATGTGAGGCCATGGTTCAAACCCCACGTTATACATCTCCAATAAAACAAAATATCAAAAAAACATTTCTTCGGCGATTTCCTCTCAGCAGATGTTTGGCAAAAATTCTGAGAGTAATTAAAATTGACAAGAAAAGTTTATCAAAACTGTAACGCCACTCATGTATAAAATTAACGCAAACAACATAAGTGGTGTGGGAAGCTAGGTCGTAATCCTGACTGAAGGGTTGCACTGACCAATTATGTATGAATGTAATCTCGACAGACTATGCCCATTTCAAGGTCAATGGAGAATTTAAGAGTCTTTTTAAGGCAACCATTACCATTGATCCGTGGTCCGGAGGAATCATCGAACCATATTTTTGAAAACGAAATGGAAATGCGATTACGGTCAATGGAAATCATTACAGGGCGATAATACAAATAATTATTTTATTTAGTTTTTATTGTCATCCAAGCTCTTTGGAAACAACCAAATACTTGTTCCATCCATCACATTTGCAATAATTTTTATCAGTTTTCTATTACTTAACTTTACTTCACTTGACATTGATCGTTTGTGGTAGTTTGTAAAAGCAATTCAAATAATTTCTTTTTCCATTTTTATATTCTATTTTACCACAGGAATGGAAGTATGTGCATAAAAATGAATATTTCTCATGTTTCCATTTTAATGATGCCCCATTTATTTGTAAACAAAAATTTTCTTTCTTCTATTTAGAGATTTGCATTACTGTTCTGCAGTTCCAATATCCTGGGGATATTTCTTCATCGATTTTAATCTATTTAATGTTGCTGCAATATAAATTGAAAAATTATGAACGATTTATTTATAGCTTTAGATTCCTTCACTCTACTTACGGCAATACCGTAAGTCAATGAATGAGAGAACAATAGATTTGAAGAGAAAAAAATCATGAAAAGTGGTATTAAAAGCATAAAATCGAACAAATATACAGTGGACAGTAAAAGTCTTAGTACGGCAATATATTTGAACAAAAAAGTCCCCAAAAAGTCCCGATATAACTTCAAGAGAGTATTTAGGAGATCATTTGAAAGAACGGTTACATAATCGTTATACCTCAAACAAATGTCAACCGAAAACCTGCAGAAAACACTAAAAAAAACTTGTGTATTCAATTCTAAATGTATTAAATGGAGTACTTGACCTTAGGGGATAATCTACTAAATACAAGGGATAACATTTTCATATATTAGGCCCTTGAATTTTAAATTTATTCAGGGTTCTCCTTGGGGGTACCTATGGAGTCATCTCAACATTTCCTTATTTTTCTCTTGTTTTATGAAAAACATTAAAAAATTGTTTGTTTTATAATAAAACAGAAATAAATTAATAAAATAAATACATAAACTATAAATTTTTATACAAACTTTTGGCTAAAATCAATGAAATTGCTGAAATATGTCGCCGTACTAAGACTTTTGATGTCCAGTGTACAAACATTAAATAAGTATTGTAATCGAAATCGTAGTCGTGGTAACTATTTTGTCGGGTGGGACATCTATTGGTTTAAACTAAATTGAAATTAATTAAAACTATATTTTATTCCGCACATAACTATAACAGTAAATAAAGCTAGAAGCTTACTTGGTTTTATAAAACGGTGGGCAAAAGAATTTAACGATCCTAATTTAAACGAACTAAATCGCTCTACACATCTCTTGTAAGGCCTATACTCAAATATGGATTCATTATATGAGATCCTCTATATAAAAAATATTCCGACGTCATAGAATCTGTACAAAAGCAATTTCTGAAGTTTTGTCTCCGAGGACTGAATTTTAATCCCACTAGTTTACCTTCTTATTCTGCCAGACTAGCATTAATCATACTTCCGACACTTAAAAACCGCAGAACTATTTTAAATATCTCGTTCATATTCAATGTAATTACTGGTGATATAGGCTCCAGATTTTTAATCCATAATATCACGTTTAATGTTGCTCAACGTCCGTCACGTCATTTTTCTCCATTTTCAACACAATTTTTTAGATCCAACTACGCTGGTGTAACGAATTTAATAAATTGTATATGCTAATTGATTTTTCTTTATCAAATAACCTTATAAAAAATAATGTGATTATTTAAATTCATACTTTTTAAGAATTAATATCTTGTAATATTACTTAATTGCCTGCAAGGAATATTTCCATAGGCAAATAAAAATAAAATAAAAATAAAAAATAAATATTTGAACCATCGGTAATTTCAATCTGGCAGTAGTTATGTCATTGTATTCCGTCGCAAAATTCAGTATATATCTCCACTGAACGAAATGAATCGAATTACGCTTGAGCAACGTTGGAATTTATTGAGCCAATTTTACATGCCACAATCGATTTGTTGCGTCAAACGTTTACTGGCCATTGAATTAGCCGAAATGTTGATGTCAATTGGCCACCAAGCAGCTGCGATTTGACACCGTTGGACTATTTTCTATGGGGCGCCTTTGAAGAAAAGTGTTATGCCGACAAACCAGAAAAATTTGAGCATTTGAAGGCCAATATTCGTGATGCCATTGCCGAGATAGGAAAAATTGTACGAAAATTGATTAAATAATGTACTGTTTTTTACCAGAAGGATATGCTGTACCTTGAACTCTTATAATCTGCTAAAACCGTAAATACAGATCGCTAACGACAGCAAAATATTTTTTCAAATTAGTGTTTACTTTCACAAAGAAAACCGCTGGTTTCATACCGGTACACCTGGTAAGCATATATGGTTTTAATGCTAGTAGCGCCAGGTATATGTAAGCCTACGAACTTTTCAGCCCAATTCAGATTTGCTCCAGATATGAAGTATTTCATTTTGTTTTCGCATTAAGACTGACGTATGTAAGTCGGCTGTAGTTCAACAAAATACCGAATTAACCCAATATTTTTGTTGCAATACATCTTTTTCTGTACTTATTATTCCCCCTTTTTTTTGTAATACTTGTATTTGTATTTTAATTTCCTTTTACAAATTGCTATTATTCCTTTTTAGTATTCGTTGCATAGCTTGTCATTATTTTAAGCTTCCATTTTTAGTTCTCTTTCTTAACATCCAATTTTTTTATCCCTTAGTCTTTATTGGAATGGAGTTTATTCAATGCAATGGATTACAATGTTTTTAGTTTTTGCAATACAAAAGAGCGATAAAAATAATGGACTTTTCAACTCAAATGTTTCTGAATTGAACACCGAAAGTAATGCAAAAGCTGATATTGACAGATTTCCATTAATGACTAATTTGTAAATGGCAATCGTTAAATAATTTTAAAATTAAAATGCATTATTCAATAGGATTGTTTTAATGAATTTTATAATTTTATTAATTCAGAAATCTTCATTATTTGCTTATTAATTTAATGTTTTCAGATATTAAATGAAAGTAGTTGAGATAAAGTTCTGAAAATTTTGTTGTGAACTAATTTGAGGCTGGTGATTCAGAAGTTATTGCGTAAGACCAGGAGATGTTCTATATATTGGACAAAATATCTCAGGCGCATAGCTGCCAGATAAATAAAGCATTAAATCGTTAAATATAAAAAGAAAAAATCGTCACACACGTTTGTGAGTGATGCTACCATCACTCATTTTGATTTCTGATTTTTTTTTTCCAAAAATCGAGAAGTTTTATATCATTTTCAGGAAAAAATTCCATTGTGTGTCAATCACAGGGTTGTTTAGTGACACACAAGTGCAGCAATAATAATGCATCATATAAATTTATTTGTGGTGTAAATATTAGGGAGTCAGAAGTTCTTGACATTCTGAGCCTGAAAATTAAGTGTGATGTTCGCTGGAACCGAAACATTATTCAGTGCCTTAGCTTCTTAAGATGGTGCAAGAAATTCATCAGCTCATCTGATCTTCTTACTATTTACACCACTTATATAAAGAAAGGGAAAGGAATAGAATTCTCATGTATAACATGGTGCCTCAACGTCTATTTTGAAACTTCTTGACCGCTTGCAGGAGAGGGCGACGTTGCTCATTAATGACGTTAGGGTATCGACTTTATTGATTCATTGGAGCATCGTTGCAATGAGCCTTATGTTTCATTGTTCCATCGCTATTACAACGGATTTTGCTGCAACGAAATAATAGAACTTGTGCCCAAGAATCATGTATTCCTACGTAACACTCGTCTTTTTCGGCGAGCACATACGTATGTGGTCTATGAGTGACGGGATCTACAGTTTAAAGTCTTAGTGTCGTAGTTAAAGTAGGTAGTGTGCTGGCTTATTAGACGTAAGGCCACGGTTCAAACCCCAGGTCTGACATCAAATCGAAATATGAAAAAATATTTCTTCGCCAACTTCTTCTCAGCAGATTTCTGGCAAAAACTCTGAGAGTAAATAAAATTGCCATGAAAAGTTTCTTAAAACTCTGTCGTTCGGAGTCGACGTTAAACTGTAGGTCCCGCCACTCACGTATAAAATTAACGCACACAACATGAGTGGTGTGAGAAGCGTCGAGTGTTGCATAAAGACAAACAAAACGAGTCGTTTCAAACAGTTAGACAGGGACGCACATTGCCTCCTCTACTATTTATAGTAGTTCTCGACTAGGTTCTATCAATAGTGGATAGTGAAAATCGAGGAAATCCGTGTTGCATCATGTAGTAAATGGCGATGAAAACTGAATTTATTTTCAGAATCCTCAATAGGCAAAATCGTGAGTTAATCCGGAACATCGTTTCAAAACCAGATCGATTCGGCAGAAAACAGTGCCTCTTCTCTGTTGGGATAAAGGTGTGGGGTGCCATGAGCTACTAAAAGCAGGTCAAAACGTTAACATATACAGCTACCTACAACAAAAGAGCAATTTGGACCATGAACATATTAAAAAATTAACATAATGAGCCAGAAAACACGGCAAAATAATTTTGCAACATGACAATGCTTTTGCACACAAAGCAAAGCCGGTTTAAGATACAATCAAAGCATTAAGATGGGAGCTGCTACCAGCCATTGTATTCACCAGAATCGGCTTCTTCAGACTAAATTTTGTTTTCAACTTCATCACTGTTATGGGCTGAGCCGCACTTCGACTTCCATGGGGAAGTCAAAAATTGGATTATTAATTGGTTTGCTTTAAAGGACGAACGGCTTTATTGGATTGGAATCCACAATTTGGCTAAAGGATGGAAGTATGTATAACCAGTTCAGACAGGCCTATGCTTTGCATAAAATATTTATTTCCTAGTGAAAATTATTGTTTTACTTTCATTTCATACCAGTACACCTGGTATATTAATACTAGACTCGTAAAAGCACACCTCTTATGACTTCTGTTTACATACATATGTATGTAAGTGGGGTTTATAACCCTTCATGTATATATTTCTATAAGGGTGAAAAATAAAAGCCCATTTTTAGGGGTGTTATCGTATTTTCATACGAATACTGCCTAGAAAATTATCGTCCTTTCGAGGAATAAATTCAACCATTCATTCAACTTTTGTTAGGTACATTTTAAGGTATTGCGGATGAGACAGTTAACGTATTATGAATTATGAAAAACACGCAAACATGCCGCTGTATTAAGTAAATAATCGTACTTAAAATATGGTGTTTTTATTGAAACATTAGATTGCTTTCTACACATACTTTAAGTATACTTTCTGTCCAATTTATGCCACATCCTATGAACAAACACAAAATGAAACGCTTCAGTTGTAGAAGCGGTTTGTTTTTCACATCAAATTAGTTGAGTTGAATGAATTTTTATTTGCAATTCTATACGGTTAGAATAACTATATATCACGATAAGTATTATTTGCAGTATTAAGTATTTATTTGCACAAATTTGTAAATGATTATTTCTTAAAAGCATGTAAAATTTATTAGCAGAGTGGGGACAGGAATAAATATTGAGTTTATAACACAGTTAAAGTTAAAAGTAAGTGTGATTTGAGTTCAGTTTGTTATCTGTTGTCTTTCGCATAAACACGACGAAATATTTTATTCCTTCGTAAGCTAAATAACTATCTTTCTGTGAAATATTGAAACATATATACGAGATGGGCAAAGAAAAACCATGCCATACAAGCCAGCGGCTGCAGTCTGAATAGTCTAATGAGACATATCGTCAAAATTTTCCTTAGAATTCAGAATCCATTGCAGAATTTATAAAAAATATGAAAAGATAATGGACGATAATATCTCACACACAATTTGTTACGTATAGATTTACAAACAGGAAGTGTTTAAAGATACACCAGATACAAGAGATCGATGGAAATTCTCGATAATATCTCACAAAAAAAAATTAAAATTTGAAGTATTCAAGGATACACCATACACTAGAGATCAATGAATATTTTCGATAATATCTTACACACAATTTGTTTCATTTAGATTTATAAATAGAAAGTATTCAAGGATACACCATATACTAGAGATCAATGAATATTTTCGATAATCTCTCACATACAATTTGTTTAATTTAGATTTATAAATAGGAAGTATTCAAGGATACACCACATACTAGAATGAATATTTTCGATAATATCTCACACACAATTTTTTTCGTTTAGATTTATAAATAGGAAGTATTGAAGGATACACAATATACTAGAGATGAATGAGTATTTTGATAATATTCAAGGATACACCATATACTAGAGATCAATGAATATTTTCGATAATATCTCACATACAATTTGTTTCATTTAGATTTATAAATAGGAAGTACCCAAGGATACACCATATACTAGAGATCAATGAATATTTTCGATAATATAGATAACCAAAGCAATACCATACTTCTCTCGCATTGCATATTGTATTGGTATAGCAGAAGTTTATTTTATATTTCTGAATTTATTTTCAATATTTTTAATAAAAATTTCACAACCATATTTACTCTTTTTTATTACAATTGGAGCCAAAACTTAAAATTTAAATTCTATTTGGCCGTTATAATGTTAAGCAGTAAAATACAACTGTAATCCAAAAAATTTATTGGATTTAGTTTCGCTTACAGTAGTAGTAGTAGGAAGTGTTTTGGGGATGTGAAAGCACGGTTCTAACCCAAGGTCAGACATTTCCAACAAAACGAAATATGAAAAAATATTTCCTCGGCAACTGTCTCTCAACAGATTTCTGTCAATAACTCTGAGAGTATATAAAATTGCCATGAAAAATTTTCTCAAAAATCTGTTGTTCGGAGTTAACTTTAAACTGTAGGTTCTGCTTCGCATAAGTAAGTATTGGTGTATTTATTTTGTTTAATTTTCAAATATGAAATCGTTAATTTCCGTAGATTCAACTATTGGAAATTAAAAAGGAAAATAAATTGTTTGTTCCTATCGTGACTTCAGTTCCAGTTTAAATTAGTGTTCAAATAGAACATCCAAAAATTGATTGAAGTTTTTTATGTGTGGAACATAACCTCATTCCACTGTGCGCCAAAGCTGCTGTGGGTGGAGAGAATTTGAAGTGTCCAATATTGCATTATTCTGGCACATCATCGGCATATTATGTCTGCCAATGACAGTGATGGTGATTTTCGTTCTGAAAAAAATATGGACCGATGATGCCAACAAGCCCAAATCCACCCCACACAGTGGATTTTGTGGATTGGTATCAGCCCATTTTCGGCAATTTGGGTGTTCAAGTGTCCATTCAGCTTACTTACCTAATTTAAAAAAAAAAAATTATTAAAATCCTTGATTTAGAAGAGCCTTTGGAGTAGAACTCAATAAGAAAGACTCACTCTCATCACAATACAACAACTCGAAACATTTTCATAAAGATTGTTGTACAAACAACAACAAATTATCAATCATTTGATTAAACAGAAAAACTTCAAAAACTTCATGAAGTCGACGTCGGAGTGTCAATAGACGCTATCACAATCCAATTTCTGCGTATTTCTTTGTTAAGGAGTAGTTGGTGTAAGCTTCACGAAGCCAACATGTTGAACTGAATAACTATTGTTCCTCGTGTGACTGACACTAAACTAAGGCAGTTGAAGCTAAACTTAGTGGTGATGTCATCACTTGTAAAACTTACAAAATAGTTTTACATTTTTTGTCAGTCGGAAAGGCGACGTTCTTTTTGTTCGTGAAATAGTTGATTTAATCTAGTCGATTATATCTGGAAAATATTTCTTTTTTTACGCCCAACACTCAGCGTATGGTGTCTACTGATGCAATTCATTGTGTTGTAATTAGGAAAAATGTGTTATGCGAAAGAGGAAAGAGGGAGTAGTGTTTGTGGATATTATATTTGAATCTCTTTATATCGTAAGTTAGTAGCGACATTGCGACGATGCCCCAATAAATCAATAGAGTTAGATGCCCTGTCGTCATTAACCCTTTGACAACCATAGGCAAGTAATGCCGGGGGTTTTTGGTTTATATATTTGTCCAGGTTACAGATAGAGCAAATATGTCAGAGAATATTTTATAGAAGAAGATTGGGGCAACAAAATGTAGTTGAGTGCAAACCCCTATCTGGCTCCACTTGTACTCTACGAGGCTCCAAATTTGACCAAATATTGGTCTTTATACCGAGGGCTACTACAGGATAAATATAGGGCACAAGGGGATGGGACTCAATTATGTTTTGGATTTATCCTTTGTCTATCAAAAAAATATAATGAACAATTTTGGATAAACTCCAAACTGCCTAAAAATAGTCATTTTATGTTTGGCAATTATGTTTGCCTATGGGTTGAAGCGAAAATTATCATTTCTAAAAATTCTAGAATTAAAACCTCTAAATTGTCATTAAATTTGAGCTTTTTTTTAAGCGCGCCTGTGTGTCATGATAGTGGAGCAGTCCAACCTATATGCTTTACAAAAAGAGCGTATGTTCACTTTAACCGTATCCGAGTTTAAGGCTTATATGGGTATTATCATACGTATGAGCTTAGTGAAACTCCCATCAACACGTCTGTATTGGTCAACTGATCCAACATTTCACCAAGCTCAGATTTCAGGAGTCATGCCACTGAACCAATTTGAGGAAATTACAGGCAATCTTCACTTTTGCGACAACAGTAAGGCTGATGTTACTGACCGTAGCTACAAAATCCGTCCAATTATAGAGCACATTAACAAGGTTATGCCTGACACATATACATTTTCCAAAAAAAACTCTCAATTGATAAACATATGGTAAAGTTTAAGGGACATAATGCCATGAAACAGTATATGAAGGACAAATCTATTTCATGGGGATTCAAACTATGGTGTTTATGTGAGTCAGAAACTGGATACTTGTACAATATTGACATTTACACAGGAAAAAAACTATTTGTTGAACTCAGTCTCGGCGAAGCTGTCGTCCTGCAGTTATGTAGCCACTGGCAAAAATAGGGGTTGAAGTTTACTTTGATAATTTCTTTACAAGTCTAAACTTAATGCACATTCTTCAGCAAAATGAAATAATGGCATGTGGAACTATTCGATGTAGTAGAAAGCACATACCGAAGAATCTTCCGGCGGATAAAAAAATTAAAAGAGTGGACATATGTTACTTTATGTCAGGAGGCATTTCCGTCGTCAAATGGATGGACAATCGTGGTGTCTACCTCGCCTCAAATTTTATTGACCCAACAGCGGAAATCGACGTTTTGCTGGACAAGCTAATAAAATAGATATTGATTGCCCTCTGATTATATAGCACTACAACAAAGGAATGGGAGGCGTTGATATTATGGACCAAAAGAAAGTTTATTATGAGTATGATCGCAGAAGTAAGTGGCGTTTTTATTTACGATTGTTCTTCGACCTATTTGGGTTATGTGTTCATAATAGTTACGTAATATAAGTATAAGAAACTCATATTGGCTAACAGTTTCTCAATCAATGTGACTTCAATTGAATTTCGAGCAGCTTTAGCCAAAGAACTGATAAGTTGCTTCAATTCAAGAAAACGTGCCTTTTCAGCGTCAACCAAATTTGGAACTCATTTTATAAGTAAGCCCAAATCTCTTCATAAAATAGAAAAGAGTGAATGTTGGAAACGCTGCTTTCATTGTGCTTCCTATAAAAAATGGAGTCGCCCAAATGGTTTTTGCGTTCAATGCAATGTGTTTCTTTGTTTCACTACATCCCGTGATTGCTTTGGAAACTATCACGAACAACATTAATTATAAATTTTTAAGATTTATTGTATTTTACTTTATATTTTTTTATAAAAAAAAAAACTGTTTTTAAATAATGTCTAAAAATTAATAATTTGGGATAAAAAGATTGCTTTCAACTAGAGTTTGGGAATTCCAGGACTTTTTCATTTCCCGGGAATCCCGGGAAATCTTTTAAAAATCACAATACTAGTAAAATTCTTAAGATTTTTTATTAAAATGATGTTTTATTAACAAAAAAGGAAACAATACATTTAAATTCATACTGTATAAACAAAAACAAACAGATTAATGATAACATTTTCAGATCAGTTCTAATTAATAATTAATTAAAAATATTATTTAAAAATAAAAATATAAACAATTTTCGAAGAACAAAGTTTTTAAAAAATGAGTTTTTAAAATTATTAGTGCATCATCAGACATTCTATTTCGTAAATTTGTTGAAAGTTTACCAGCTACCGAAAATACACGTTCGTTTTCCACAGAAGTGGACTTTAGCGTTAACAATGCATTAAAAAGTATGTCTAAATTTTTGGTTCTGTTTGTACTAGCTTCAAACAAAGCTAGCTCTCTTTTAAATAAGTTGTCTGTTTTTAATTTCAGATTTCTTGTTTTTTCTTTAGCACCATTAATGGTGTTTTCCAACTTTCTGTAGACTAGTCTACAGACCAGTCTATTCAGTAGTCTTCAGAACAGTCTATTTACTAGTCCTCAGAATAGTCTATTTACTAGTCTACAGACCCGTCTATTGACTAGTCTACAGAGTAATCTACTGACTAGCCTATTGACCTTTTTATGAACTAGTTTATAGACTAAATATTTACCAGTCTAGGTAATTACTTTTATCCTTGTTTATAAAACTAAATGTGTCAAAATTGGTTTTATAAATTTTTGATGACTTTGTAATTTGAAAAAGGTTTAAATAGCAAACATACCAACAATATCATACATTTTCATTTCTACCCCATCATCAATATAATCAGATTCACTTTCAGAATAAGCACAACTTAATTTTTTAATGTAAATAACTTCTAATATGGCCAAATGAATGGCATGATTCCAGCAAAAAATGCCTTCTACTGGACTACCTGCCACAAACCGTTTCATCACATTGGGTCCGTCCGATATAGTTGCTACAATGTGACTTTCAAAACTCAAATTGAAATCTTCTAGACGTTTTTCCACCAACATTCTTATATTATCTGCGTTACAGCTTCCTGTTATAGGTACTAATCCCAAATTGTTAAATGATCCATTACCGTGTAAACATATATTTAGAAATCTTCGTTGTAAAACGTTTGTCCGTTCATCTAATACTAACGAAAATCTTCCATTTTTCGAAATTTTGTTTTATAATGTTGTCTGCTACATTTTCGTAATATTTCAAAATTATATTTTTACGTCGGTTTAATTTTTTGGTAATGGCACATTCAGTCTAGAAAAATTATCTCGGATGAATGAGCTTCTTGTTATCGTACGTATGTATAGACTGTCTAAGGCTGCCAATTTTGAAACTTGTGCCGGCAGTGTTTCAGTTTCTAAGAAACTTGTAACTTTCAATAATTCACGGCGGTGAGGAATAATTATACTGCATTTTGATATTATATTATTTTGTTCAGGAGTTGTTTGGTTGTCAATTTTTAATTTATGGACCATAGAAAGGTGTCGAATAAGCCCACTTGTGCTGCATCCATTCGTTTTTAGCTTCTTCGGGCAAATATTACACTGAGCACCTTGGTCGACTTTTGAGAAATGTTTCCATACACCCGACATTCTGTTTAATAATAGAAATATGTAATATTAATTCTTTTAAGTATTAATTTTATTATGTATGTACTTACGTGTAGTTAAATTTAGATGTTTCCAAAGTTTTACATCAATTTATATTTTTACAAAATAAAAATAAACAATGCGCCAACAACTTGTATTTCATTGTTTGTTTTGATGACATTCGTAATAAGTTATATGTTTACAGTATTGCAAACTTTATCATTAACCAAAATCGCTAACAAATTATGAAATCGCAACACTTTTAATTTATTTTTTGTTATAAATCGTTGAAAATTTAAAAATGCTAGTTTTCCAAAAAAGTGTACAAGAATATGTTAATTAAAAAATTTCCCGTATTTCCTGGGAATATTTAAAACATTTCCCGGGAATTCCCGAAAAAAATTTCCCTGAACCCAAACTCTAGTTATCTCCAACTGAACGAAATATGAAAAAATATTTCTTCGACGACTTCCTTTCAGCAGATTTCTGGCAAAAACTCTGAGATTAAATAAAATTGCCATGAAAAGTTTCTCAAAAATCTGTCGTTCGGAGTCGACTTTAAACTGTAGGTCCCACCATTCATGCGTAAAAATTAATGCACACAACATAATTGGTGTGAGAAGCTAGGTTGTAATCCTAACTAAAAGGTTGTAATGTATGTAATTATATTCTGAACACTCTTGTAACGCAGTATTAGTCTGTCGATTTTAGAATTTCAAAGAGAATTTTTGCATTTAATATTTGCACCTTTTTGCTTCAATAACTTGTTGAAATCTTTTTGGCATAATGTTGTTGAAATTTCTTAAAATAGACCCATTTTTTCTTTAAAGCTTGCCAAGATTCTTCCATTTTTTTTTTGAACTGGACTTTTCATTATTATTACCATTTTCAGTACCTTCAGTAAGCCTTGTGCCTCGCTTTCGCCTTTACGCTTAATTCCAGAGTCATGTCATCATGATAAAAATGCAAAATATAGTAAAGAAAGAGTAGCAATTCAGAAAAATTTAAAATACTGATGCGTAAAATATTTCTAACACTTTATTCTTGTGTATCTTTTTTGCCTTTTGGTTAGAACTACGAATTTTTAAACAGGTATTCATAATTAGTAATGTTGATCAAACGGTGACGTAAGAGTGATTTAAAATATAAATTTATTACGTATACGTCGATCACTGAATACATTTTTGTCTCTTGCTTTAGAATGCACAACTGGGAATGTGTGTCTACTCTCACTATTTACAACTGACACCTACGTAAACATATCTTTAACTTATTAGCACCCTTAAATTCATAACTATAAAAGTGGAATACATTCTATAGAAGAATTTACAAAATTTAAATTAATTTTGCACATTTTACAACCAATCTGAGACTTTTATTATGAAAGCTTTTAAAAACAAATAACATTTTTGTTTCAACGTCAACCAACTGCAAAGGTTTATTGCAAGGCAATAAATATAATAATAATATTTATTTTTTTAGTTATATTTTGACGATTTTCATTAACATTGAGTTGCCTGGGTAATTATTTATTTGTGTTTCCATGTCAATATGTATTATGAGATGCAATTTCATTGTTTTCGTTAAATAAAATAAAATAAATCTTAACAATTGCATACAGGATTCAGAGGCCGGCATATATGATTAATTAAAATACATTCATACATACATGTAAATATGTGATGTTTGTTATATGTCAATTTGAGTCCATTTAAGTTCACATATTTAAATCAATATCAAAATATTGTATTACAAATAAGAAATTTAATAACGCAAGAAAATGTTTTTTTCTCTTAACATATTGTCAATAATAGATGTATTACACCTCATGTAGGTTGTACGCAATAGAAACCAATTATTTTTCCAATAGATTGTCTTATAAATTCTTATTCCAGATACTAAAAGTTCGATTGAATAGCGAAGCACGAATAAAGGTTTGTTTTTTTCTAGAAATAATAAATTTTCTATTCATACTCTACTACTAATATTGATAAGATGCTCACGCTGCCACGCGGTAAGAATGGGTTGATGAAGCTATCATTGGTGACGGTGATATAACAATCTTCACAAATGGCTCCAAAATGGATTGTGGAACTGGTAAACTGGCACTGAACGGATTATACAGATTACCTAACCAGGTCAGCTTATTCCAGGCTATTTAACAAAGCAGCATGGAATTCGACAAACCTGGTTACCAAATTTCAAAACTGCTATATTCAGCAATATACAGTGGGATAACCGGAGAACTACTTAATTAATTTTACACGGCTCTATTTCAAGCATTTTGACTGGCATGTATGGTCTACCTCACCAGGATTACATCAGAAGCTGTCATTATGTGACGGAAACGGAATCTGTACAACTCCTTTTATGTCAGTGCCCTGCACTTCAGAACAGACGCTATCGGTTTTTGGGTGACAGAACCTTTGAAGATCTGGGCATGATGCCGAATGTGCCACTAAGGTAACTGGCCGGTTTCATACGGATCTCGGGATGTTTTAAGCCCTCCACTAACGGATTATATCAACGGGACTTACCTAACGCTGGCTAATACAAGGGGTCATATGAGGCACAGATCTATCATGCCTTTAAACGGCAAGCCTAATCTAAAATTGATAGGATTGCTTGACTCAAGATTATTTAGAATTCCCCAATATTATTTTGCTTTTTCTTATTTATATATTGAATATTCAATTTAATATTGAGTATGCAGCAAGTTTTCATAGTTTACCTTTAAAGGAAAGAAATTCAATTTTGCAAATCCAATGATAGAGATTGAATAAATACTTTCCGACTGCACATTGAAATTATTACGCCTGTTCGAGCTGTCATACGCCTGTTCGGGCTATCATATTCAGCTCCTTCGCCATTCCCATGAAATTCACTAAGACTTACTTAATTCCTGTACTTCTATACGGTGGTAAAATTTTTACATACAGTTTTATAGTGATAATAAGCGAAAACTCAACTTGGCGTTCAGCAATATAGCAAGTGCGTCGTGACCACTTATCATATATGCTGCTATGCAGTGTTAAATTTGATAATCCCTTGAAAATTAGGTGCCTTATTCTTTTAGTTTAAAATACTCGTGTTACCTCACAACAACAGGATATATTTATTAAGAAGGATTAAATTTATTAGCTCCAACCGTGGAAAGAACATTATTCAACGGTGATACAAACTTTTAAGCCTCAACATATATTTTTTATTACACTAGTCTGTGGAATTTTAAAAATTTAGTTCAAAATGTAATTGTATAAATTATTTTCCTAGCATATATGTATGTTACTTTTTCAATTTGTATTGTAAATGTAATTTTTTTATTTTTAAACGTCCTCTATATTTCCTTCCTATGCTTTTTTAACGGTATTAATTTTATTTTTCAATTTATAAGATTCATGTCTTGTTCTGCATTGTTAATTATGTATATTAATAAATAACTGAATACGAAGGTATTACGCTAAATAAACACAATTCTCACACGCCATTCGCAGCATTCAAGAGCCTTAATAGTGTATTGGTGAAAACACAATTAAGTGATACAGAACACATACCCAAAAGTATCACGGAATTCAAAACTTGTTAATGAGAGAGCCGGAATTTTTTTTCATTGAGTCGATCTTTCCAAACATCTGCTTCCACTCCACAGAAAGTTTCGGAAACCTTCAGTGGAGTGAGCATTGAATATTTCATTCAGAGACCTACATGTAAAGGAAACAGCATGAAACTACATCGAGGAAAAATAGCGTAAAGTAAATATTAAAACAGGATCTCCTACCTGTCCTTCATCATTTAATATTGTGGGTTTATACGTAGTGGAACCTGCCATAGTAGAAGCCGTTTAAGTTGTAAAAAATGCAACAAAGCACTTTACTTTGATGGCGGGTGACAATTTACACAATTGACATTCCCATTATGTGGTCGAACATTACGTTTTTAGCACTTCTATGGTTTATTTAAATTTTTTACTCCTAATTTTTTATAAGAGTAGTCTAGTAGGCATTTTATAGGCTGATTAGACGTGAACCCGAGGTTCAAACTCCAGCCCATACCCGAAAGAATTATTCTTTCGGAGTGTATCTCAGCAGATTTCGGACAAAAACTTTGGGAGTAAATAAATTTGTCATGAAAAGTTCCTTAAAAATCTGTTGTGTGTGTTAATTTTGTATATGAGTGGTGGGACCTACAGTTTAAAGGCGACTCCGAAAGATAGATTTGTGAGAAACTTTTTCATGGTAATTTTATGTACTCCCAGAGTTTTACCCTGAAATATTTTTTTATATTTCATTGTGTTGGAGATGTCTGACCAGAACCGTGGCCTCAATTTCTAATAAGCCAACGCACTAGCTACTAAATTACGACGAGTACAGATTAGATAGGTAGGACCATCACAGTTTAGACCATCACCAGGTCTAAATTGCTAATTATATTGGCACTCTAAATATACTGCTTATGAATGCGTAAAAATGTAAAAAAAAACTTATCTACAAACACCGAAACCTATTGATTTTGCATAACTAATTAAATGAAGCCATTAAAGTCAATAAATTATTCTCTGAAATAATTTTGACACTTCAGTTGTTCGTGGTGAAAGAAGCCAGCTGTGCATTTTGACTTTTATGTACATTTTCCGTTTCTTTTTGAATAATTTACATAAATTTATTTCTCTAGTAAGTTTCATGTGCTTTTAGAATTTCATATGATAAAGGAAATATACATACGGTATATGTATGTACATGTAAAGTAACAAACTCTTTCAGAAAGACAACACTTGTATACACATCAGAATTCAAGGCTACCGTACAGAGCGCATTTTAAAAATTGAAAAATTTATTGAAGCATCGTTACTAGAGCAAAGGCGGATGGATGATGATTGGCTTTTGCGGTGATGTGATGATGTTTGTTGGCTGTATCCTCGTACCAACCATATCATATGTTTGATTAATATTTGACAAGTTTGTCACTTAGTGGCAAACGACTTTCGATAAAAGCTTTACTTGTTGTAGAAAAAAACTCAAAAATAAAAACGAAAGTAAATTTAAAAACAAATGCTCCAACCAAAAAATAAAAATGTTACTACGAGAAAATCAAGAAGCAATATAAAATGTATACTTTTTCATATAATAATTTTAACAGTGAGTACTAAATAATGATTTATGTCTTCTGGAAATATGTCATTGTATTGTATTGAATTTCAATCACATTTTTATGGATTCCACGACTAGTATACCACCATAAGACAGCTTTATTTCAATGACATCTGATGTTGCTAATAAACCTTATGATTGATCCTCTTCTTTGTTCTGTTTTTAAATCGTTATTATTACTAGGTGGTGTGATATAGTTTACTGGAAGACAGCTTTGCAATTTAAATAATATTTCTTTCGGCGACTCCCTCTTTGAGAGCAACTACTGATTTCCAATCATTATCTGGTAATAAGAATTGAAATTTATCAGCAAAATTCAATACATACATAATTGGTCATTACAACCCTTCAGTCAGGATGACGACGTAGTTTCTCACACCACTTATGTTGTGTGTGTTAATTTTATACATGAGTGGTGGGACCTACAGTTTAAAGTCGACTCCGAATGACAGATTTTTGAGTCATCACAGTCATCACTGTTAATGGCGAGCATTACAGGCTCTTTTATCAATGAGTATTGAATTTAGAATTTAATTGAATTGAAGTCACCGTAGTCTAGTAGGTAGTATGTTGGCTTATTAGACGTAAAGCAAGGGTTCGAGCCCCAGGCCATTCATCAAGACAAAATACAAAAAGTATTTCTTCGGCGACTTCCTCTCAGCAGATTTCTGGCAAAAACTCTGAGAGTAAATATAATTGCCATGAAAAGTTTTTCAAAAAAATATGTCGTTCGGAATCGACTTTAAACTATAGGTCCCGCCACTCATGTCCAAAATTAACACATGCAACTGAAGGGTTGTAATGACCAATTATGTATATGTGTAAGGTGTGTGATGTGTGAAGTTAGACAGTAATCTTAACTAAAGTAACCAGCAGTGTATTTTTCTCTTACTCTTCAAAGACGAAACGTTGGTATAAGTTTATTTATTGCCTTTTAACGTATTTAAAACCAAACAAAAACGACTAGAAATACTTGGAATTATTCTTTACAATTATTTAAGATTTGTTAACACGTAAAAGGAGTGTACCCAAATAGGCACTGAAGAGTAAAATTTTAAAAGTATCAAAGCACAGTGCCTTCACGCATTTTTTTTCAATTCCAACGACTACTGTTGTGGTAGGTTTCACAACGTCTATGATGTCCAAGTTTTCTGGAACGTGATCAATGTTGCCTAGCGTACGATATTTTATGACGATGAGTTACACCTTTTTTGATAATTATTTTAGTTAGAGCCAAGCTATTGTTCATCGAGTTGTAATTAATTCAAGTCACTTGCTTTACAGAATACCTGCAGACTCTGTGTATTCGACATAGGCTTGTAGGTTCATGTATAAAACACCCAAGCTCACGTCACTGCAAGGTGTAAGAAACTCTCTATTGAGTGGGTATATATGTTTGGAAATGTATACTCAGGGAAAGGAAACATATAAAAAGGAAAAATAAAAGCTTCTTCGGGAATTAAGAGGAGATTTGAGACATGCATCATACTATCTAAGAAAAACCTGAGGTTAATAATCGGAATGAATCTTCAAAGCATTTTATTCACTACTATAATGCATTGATATATTCCAGAAATAAAAACATCTGAGTTTATATCAAGTGCTAATAAATGCTCTCAAATTGGTACACCGGCCGTAAAAGTGTTAATCTAAGATTCGAAAAATACCAGACTTGTGGGTTTCCAAACCGCTTTGGTTTCAAATAAAAATTGGAGGATAACATTCCATAATTGATCGAAACTGTCATGAAAACTTGTGAACAGTTTAAATAGTTAAGTTACCCAAAAATATACATAATTGGCCATTATAACCCTACAGTAAGGATTACGGCCTAGCTTCTCACACCACTCATGTTATGTGTATTAATATTATACATAAGTGGCGGGACCTATAGTTTAAAGTCGACTCCGAATGACAGATTTTTGAGAAACTTTTCATGACAAATTTTATTTGCTCTCAGAGTTTTTGCCAAAAATCTCCAGAAGTCGCCGAAGAAATATTTTTCATATTTAATTTTGATGTCTGATCTGGGGTTTGAACCGTCGCCTTACGTCTAATAAGCCAACACACTACCTACCAGACTACGGCAACTGTTTTAAATAAATTGTATTCAATTTTTTTCTTCAGTGTATAGAACAACTTGCAAAGTATTATGTTGTATAGACAACACACATAACATAGAACAAATTTTATGTTCTATTGAAATCAATTTTTTGAAGTGAAGGGAATAAGTTTAAAGCGATTTATACAAAGAATCTATTCATATATTTCTTTTGTAAAAAATTAAATACGTGAACTCTGGTTGTGTTGACATACATACATAATTGCTCATTACAATCCTTCAGTCAGCATTACGGCCTAGCTTCTCACACCTCTCATGTTGTGTGTATTAATTTTATACATTAGTGGCGGGACCTACAATTTAAAGTCGACTCCGAACGACAGATTTTTGATAAACTTTCTCGTGGCAAATTTATTTACTCACAGATTTTTTGCCAGGAATATGCTGAAAGGCAAATCGCCGAAGAAATATTTGCTCCTATTCCGTTTGGCTGAAGAGGTTTGACCTGGGATTTGAACCAATCCCTCACGTTTAATAAGCCAACACACTACCTACTAGACTAGAACGATATTTATCAACTTCTTCTGGTGTGAAATGAATGATTTGGATAATGAAGGCATTTGCATAACCGCCAACTGGCACAGAGCTCATGCCACTTTGGATATTCTATACGAGCGAATACTAACTTAACTTTGGAGATTATGTGATCTTGCAATTTGACCCCGTTAGACCCATTCTTGTGGAGTTTATAAGTCGTAGGTGCACGCGAATAAGCTACATAGCCGCCGCAATTTGATCTGTTGGCTATTTGTTGATTTTTTCTTTTTAAAAAACTAGAAATGATTGATGCAAAAAATTATGTTTAGACTGTCCTGATAATCTAGTATGTTTATTCATTATAGTGAGAGTCATAGGTTCGATTTCCATATAGACTCTTGCCTGTTGCGCTACACCGAACACAAAGAAATTTATTTTTATCTTTGCACTTTTTAATGGTTCGTACGAATAAATTTTTGAAATGTGAGCCAAAATATCGAAAAGACCTTTTCAATCAATAATACCAATATTCGAGCTTGAGGGCAAACAAATGTATGATCTAAACAACATAAAGACATAAATTTATTGAATTTTTATTTTTGGAGTTATTCTTGTGCACATAACTTGACATACATTTATAAACAAATATAAACATGCGAATAAATGTTTAAGAAGGTGGTATAGAGATGGCGTACTTTTAGAATGATTTTACTATGCTGTTAAAACAAAATAAAAAATTGAGTTGTTCATTTTTGATTGAACCTAAAATTTAATTGCAGATAATACATACATATGTATGTCCTACATTATTTAGTAGATTATAATTGTTATAAACAAGAGTTAAAAACAAATCCCTATTAAATCCTTACACGATAAACGCTACGCACAAGCACAACAATTTCACAATTGCAGATTATTTAAGCAGCATATGCATTAATTAAAAATAAGGCAGCGGCATCGGAGCACTAGCAGAACAAATAAAAAATAGACAGTTCATTAATTCTTTATCAATTGTGCCACTATAACGGTCTTTCGGGTTATATTTCATACATTGTGTTTTTAAAACCACTATTTCATGCACGTTATTGTATTGACAGCGCTAGTACTCCCATTTCCAGCATAAATCCTCTAACTTTTAGCACTAATTCTCCGATTGCGACGAATAAAAATATAAATTAACATAAACGCAAAGCAGCAAAATTGCTGTTTGTTGTCGCGCTGGCTTTAAAATAATGACTTCTATATTCAGCCATGTATTCTATTTTTGAGAGATTGCTGCGTTTGGTTCATTGCGTTTATTTAAATTATCGTGAATGACCAAAGACAACATCGTGTATTCGCTGAATGGGCTTTGGAGCAGTGGGTAGCTGACCTAATTTTAATCCAATATTCTCTGTATTCGCCGGACGGTTCCAAACTCTTTAGGTGTCGTTAATTTTTTTATTATAAGCATATATCTTTATCTATTTAATACTCAATTAACATATTGGCAGATGGTATGGAAGATACCATGACATTTGGAAGTTTTGGAGAAATATAAGGAATATCGAAAAACAAACCAGATACCAAAGACATTTTCGTTCTTTATTTAGCGTTATGAAGTGAGCATCAAAATACAAATATCTCCCTATAAAACACACATTCTGAACTAGCCTTTATTTTTTATTTTTGTGTTCACGGTGAAATCTTTTAAACATAATAAATATACCTCAAATCATTGAACAAACAATATCATATTTTTTCATCGTGTCAAAGGTGGCGTACTTTGTACCAGAAAATAATCATTTGCATTAATTTAAAAAAAGTGCTTAGTGGTTATCGTGCTCTATCAGAATCAACATTGCGAATACGGTTTCGACGGTTCATAGACAACGATTTTGATGATCTGCGAAATGAATAAAGTAGAAGACCACCAATTAAGTACATATATATTGGATGAAGATGTCTGTATGAGTCAGAAATAAATGGCAAAAATGTTTAATGTGCTACAACGACCAATTTTAAAAGCTATGGGAAAGATTCAAAATCATATAGGAAATCTGTGCCACATGAATTGAATGACAGACAGATGGAAAACCAAAAACTTCTTTAGCGAAATTTAGCTTCACGGAAACGATAGAATGAATTCCTACTGGCGATAGAAAAATGCATTAACAATCAGAATTCTGAACAGAAAAAAATATGCCTTAATCCGAGACAATCATCAACTTCGACCAGATCGATTCAGCTGAAAGAAAATGCTGTGTGTCCAGAAAGGCATGGTGTTCCACGAGCTCCTAAAACCTTGCGAAACAGTTAATATAGAGCACAACCGACAATAAATGATGAATTTGAACCATGCATTGATCAAAAAAAAAACGATCAGAATGGGCCATATGTTACGGAAAGGTAATTTTGCAATAACAGCATTAGGCTGCCGCTATTTCAGACGCATACCCCATACGCCGTACGAACCAAGCTTTGTCAGTTTGTCAATAAAGTTATGAACAGCTTTTTTCTTTTGATAGTACATGCGGCGTGGAGGAATAATTTGAAAATTTAAAAATTGTTAATTTAAAATTTCCCGTATTTCCCGGGAATATTTAAAAAATTTCCCGGGAAATACCGTGAATTCCCGGACGGGAATTCCCGAACCCCAAACTCTACTTTCAACCCATAGGCAACTATATTTGCCAAGCGAAATGGGGGACTTAGAGGATACCCAGGAGGGCAATTTTTGTTTCGTCACTACTATTAGGCCACAGATTATTAAAATAAAACAAAAGGTTAAATCGCTACAGCAGAAAATGTTTGGTCGTCAAAGGGTTAAGGAGCACCTTTGCAGTCTCGTGTACGCGATCGAGAGGCACCGGTTCAGGCATGAGAATTGTACTACATTCTCTGTCGGATATAATTGACGTAAATAGTAAGATCAGATGAATTCTTGCACCGCCCTAAGAAACCGAGACACTTAAAAGTTTTCTTCAACATTTGCAAAACGTGGTTCCAGCGAAGATCGCACACAATTTTCAAGCCCAGAATATCTACACTACCCATGGATACAGATGACGCAATGTTATTGATGCGCTTGTCTGTTTAATAAGGATGAGAAGCACGGGGATACGTCAATACGTCAGTTTTTGTATAGTGCAAGGCAGCTTGGTGGAATTAGGAATGAGATGTCTTAGAAGTATGTCACTGTTAAATCTGTTTCGATAATTAAGAGGACCACTTGTTTTGTACGTTGAATTGGATTAGAATTTTTAAGATTGCTGCAATGAGCCATGGGTTGACCAATAGGCCCACTTAGTAAACTTGCGTGGTAAACTTTTTCTAAATGCTTGCAACATTTCCTAACTTAACCTAGCTTTCGTCTGTTCAATCTGGTTACCAATTGACATACATTTTTATTAGAATTTAAAGTTTCACTTCCACTCTTCTCTTCATTGTTCTGTCCCACACAAAATATCAATATTGGTGTTTTCCCTCAAAGTATGCTATATTTGTGTTTTCAATCCTTTTTTGCCTCCGTGTATAGTACATTCGACATGCAATACCCTGCACAGCATGTAGTAAAAAACGTGAATATTTCTCTCAGTAACATTGACAATGCAGTTATGGATAAGGGCGAGTAGTTTTTTCACATCACCCAGCTGGTAACGATGAATATTTCATTTTATATTTTTTTATTGCATATTGTTTATATCCAATATTTCTTGCATTACAATAGTTTTAAATATTTTATGTTTTACATCATATAATAAATGTTGAGAAGAAAAATTATTTAAAAATTTTCAATTTTTTTACTTTTTTGGTTGAAAGTTTTGTGGAAATATTTTCCTTTCCATTCACTTTTTCTTTTTTCTCAGGAAATATTATAAAGTCTTGTCGAACAAAAGAATTAAGAAAAATAAAATTGTTTACATTTCATTTACAATTTGAAGTGTTTTAATTTCTTATTGATTTTATGGAAAAGAACCTGTGTTCTCCAGGATATAAAATTACCAAGGATGGCTCACGGAATTTTTCCAACAAGAGAATACAAAAGCATTTCAGAAGGAAACTTCTGAATGCCTATCGGGTATTACGTAGAGAGATACCTTGCTTATATTAGACAGCGATTGAGAGATACCGTATAGACAAACCTCATAGGATACCTTATACGTTGAAGGCAATACAATAAATCGTACAGTATAAAACACATTGTAGTGTTCTATAGTGTAGTTTACTTATATGAAAGTCTAATTTCAGAAACTTTAATATACATATATTGATATCCATAGGCTGTTCCAGAGGGTACTTCCTAACTTTCACAGTTGATAAAGACCCTAGATATTAACTGGCTACCATGATTTTTTCTTTATTTGATTTGTTGGTGGTGTTGAACTGATCACAGAGATCTTGCAATTTGACTCCGTTACAAAAAAAGAAATGTTAATGCATTCGAGAAAAATAAGCAAAACTTTCTGATCATTATATTTCTGCGCTGAAAAATTTAGGTACCCCAGAAAACTCAGAATAAATTTAAAATTTAAAGGTCCAATATATTAAAATCTTATACTAAAATTTTAGTAGTGTACCCTTTATGGTCAGGCACACTATTTAACCTATTTGGCATTGCATATTTGTTGATATTTGCTGCCATTCACCTATAAGCAAGTTTTTCAGTTGGCTTTTGTGTGAGATTTAGCGACTACGTTACTGGTTTTTTAAATGATCCCCTTAATACTCTCTGAGAGTCATATCGTGAGGGGACACTGGTAGGCAAACCACGTGTTAATATTAACAGCAGTATGCTTAGGATTATTGATTAGGATTATTGATCTTTATTCATTGTTTGCTCAATAAATTCCAAACTGCCTACACCTAGCACATACGAACAAGCTCAACAAAAGCGTGAAATACAAGTAGTTTTGATAATATTGTTACGTTTTTACCTTTTAAGAACATTTAAAATATGTCCTCGTAGATAGCAAATGAAATACAAATAATTTTGTGTTTAGTTTTAATGAAATTCTTTATTGTTCGCATAATTCTATGTAATACTTGATGTAAACAACAACAATTCCTTTGTTTATTATTCCTCTTTACACTCTTTTGCGTAAACAATAACAATTGTTCGAAAGATTTTTATAACGCAGATCTTCAAACCACGGTTGTTCTCTTCACATGCAACGCGTCTTCACACTAGAATGATTGAATTTTACTGATTCCGTTGCCTGCTTTGCCTTTCCTTTTATATAGCAATGTAAACAATCTGATGAATGTTCTTGAAGGCGAATGTTCGCAGCTTCGCCTTCTCGAGATCTCTATAAATGTAAACATCATTGTTTCGTTGTCGTTTGTGTATTTTGATTACATTGTGTGTTGTTGCATTTTTGTTTATTTGTTTATCCCCTTTTTTATATTGGTGTTGTTGGTAAATTTTTTTCGTTTACTTGTTTATCTTGTAAACAAGTTCATTGTTTTTGTAGCTTATGTTTATCAGTTTAATGTTAAACAGTGTAACACCATTTCAATTTTCATAACAATATGTTCCAAAATGTTTTGATGAGTTATCACAATTTGTATTAATTCTTCGCTTAACCTGTCAAGTGAGATTAATATTCCAATGTTTTCTCTCTGGACTCACTAATTCAAAGTTTTATGTGCAATTGAAAGCGCTCATTTAATTTTATAATTTTTAAAAAACATTGCAAAAAATCAAAACTATTTTAAGGTGCTCATCAATATTTACAAACTAAATTTTTAAATTCCACTCTACATTTTCTTTTTTGTAAAATAGTTTATAACCTTTCAAACAGGCTTAAAGGATACTTTAATCTGGATTTTCTTTTTTTCTTTGGGTTAAATGAATGCAAAAAATGAAAGAAATTCGATAGGAAACGAATATTTATTCTTCTTTTTAATTTTCCTTTCAACATGATTTTTTGATTTTCTTCAATTGCTTTGATTTTCTTTACAGTGAAATCCAAATATTGACGCAAAAGTGTTGGAGCATAAATGAATTAATTTTGTTACTGCAGCTAGAAATATTTATTCCCTTTATAGCACAACGCTTTAGCCGATATTGAATTCATGTTTTGTATATAAAATAATGCATATTTTTATCGTATGTTGGATTATAGTTTTATTCACGAAAATATTGTATATAATGAATTCTATTTTGGTTTTACTTGTTAGAGCCGAAAGATGAGATTTATTTTTGTTTTGAGGCTATAATCTTGGAAATAAAGTAGCTGTAGCTTATGCCAACGTTTTCCATGACTCTGATACATAAATCATGCTGAATTTGACTGATGACATGGGTTATATTGGCTTTGAGGACCTCTTTATTTTGTGAGTTATTCGCAGTTAGTGAGTCAGTGAGTTATTTTATACATGGGAGGCAGAACCAACAGTTTAAATTCGACTCCGAACGATGATTTTCTTTGAGAAACTTATCTGAGGTTTACACCGTAGCCTCACGTCTAATAAGCCAACATATTAAATACTAGGCTACGGTGACTTCAATTATCGAAATATAATGCTTGTCATTGACAGCGATAGCCTGTCCAACATCATTTGAAAAGCATAATAGTACAATGACGTCGTCAGCCCAAAATCTACAGGAGAAAATTGGACGCTCTTTGATCTCAAGTAGATTAGTTTAGTAACATCTACCCACATCTTCATTTGGAGATAGGTCTCTTCGCTGAAGTAGATTTTTTTATGAAAATTAGGGTCCATCAGAACTCCCATTGTAATTTATCAGAACAGGCAAAATAAATGACATCTAGTCTGATAGATTTAGCTTCAACTGTCAAAGTTTGGAAGACCTTGTTGAGAGACCATATTTAAAGAATGTCAAGTATTCTACATATTGTTACGTGTTTACCCTTTTAAAAACGTTTAAAATATGAGGTCGTAGATTGCAAATAAAAAAAAAATAAATTCTTTATTGTTCGCACAATTCTGTGTGCTACTGTTCACAACTTGGTGTACTGTTCACAACTTGTGGGTTAGATCTTTACAAAGGAGGTATTCAAACCACGATTATTCTCTTCACACACGACTGACTGAATTTTTACTGATCCCGTGACCTGCTTTGTCTTGCCTTTTATATCGCTGGATAAACAGTCTGATGAATGCTCTTGAAGGAGAATGACTTTGCCTTCGTGAAATCTCTATAAATGTAGACATGTTGTTTACATTATTGTTGTTTCTGTATTTTGTTTACGTTTGTTCTTGCAGTGTTGTTGTTGCCTGTTTGTTGACTTGACCTTTTTTTATACTGATGCTGTTGCTATATTTTTGTTTATTTGTTGATCATGTAAAATAGTCCATAGTTTTTGTTTTTGTTTTTGTAGCTTTTGTTTATTATTTTAATGTTAAATGATGTAACACCATTTTCATTTTCGTAACAATATTAAAAAGGTTGCCAGCCCATACCGATTAAATCACTAATTTATGTTAATAAAGCTATTTCAGTCCATAAGTAATTTTTCCAATGGACGTCTAGATATTCAAAAAAGCCCAGCTGCACATTTATATGTTTATTTAGTTTTCCTTTCAAATAATTTATTTAAATTCATATTTTCGGTAACTCTCATGCTGTTCTGGAATTTAATATGATGAAGGAAATATCGCTTTATTTTACATGTAAAGTAAAAAATCTCTCTCACAAGTACATAACTTTTATTTAATTTTTTATTTTATTTGATTTATTATTATATCAAAGGTAACATATAGGGTTTCATGTAAAATGTACAAACAAGTTATTAAAGCATCGTCACTAAGGCAATAGAGAATGGTGATTGGTTTTTGCGGTTGATGTTGTCTGTATCCTGGTATAAAATATATTTGATTAATATTTAATAAGTTTGTCACTTAGTAACAAATGACTTTCGATAAAAGCTTTAATTGTGCTAAAAAAAAAAACCTATAACCTATAAATAGAAAAAAATTTCTAACCAAAGTAATTTGAAAAGTAAAACTGGTGCTATGAAGCTAGAAGGAGATTAGAATGAGTCTTTATTCAATAACTTAATACGTATTGCATAGTGAGGTATAAATAAGAGTTTATATCTTGTTCTAACCTTTCTCGCCATTAAAAAACATGCCCAGAAGGCAGCTTCTTATGATTACTTCTGTATGTATTGTATTTGCCACTCTACAGATGAATGGCCATCTCGTTTTTATTTTAATGTCACAATGTCAGCGAATCCTTTTGGGGACCACAAATAAGTCTTTCGCTAACCTCTTTAAAAGCACCAGGCATTCTTAGACAATATTAGATGATATGGAAAACACTTTTAAAAAACTTGTTAAGAAAGGCACTGATACTCGGTCCGCATGCCGACTATCTTTATCGGGCAGACTAACGGACATCCTAAGATTCAACTGTACTGGAAAGGTTTCACAACGGACTTAATAGCGTGGTCTTATTCAAAGCTTCCTTTTCGGATAAAATTTAGATGTTGGAAATCATCTCAATAATTAGAACCCAACGTTTGTGTTAAAAAGCTACTGAAACGTGAAAATACTAAAATTTACAAATTTCTTGCATTAGTTAATATTAAATGTTAGAATTTTTGCTGGCGATTTCCGACAAAAACTCTGAGAGCAAATAAAATTGCCATAAAAAGTTTCGTAGAAATCTGTCGTTTGGAGTCCACTTTAAACTGTAGGCCCCGCCACTCATGTATAAAATTAACACGCACAACATGAGTGGTGCTAGGCCGTAATCCTGCGTGAAGGAAAAAAAGAGTGTCATGGTATGCACTCAACTTTATATATCTTAGAAAGTGCTATTATAGATAGTATCATCCGCATTATCTCAATTCTCTGGTTGTTTTGAATGACTCACTGTAATTGCACTACTCTCTTAACGAAATTCACTCGTACATGTGCAACATGATAATGAAGGGATTCATGATTCACCGTAAAATAAAAAAATCATGAAGGTGGACATCAATAAGTTTTCCTCGCAGTTATGCATTGCAAGGATCCTTATCGTTTGTGGGTTCTGCGGCGGTAATTTCGGAAGCATTCCTTGTTTGGCTATGGGTTTTTGTTTTTGATAAATTTTCTGCCAATTCGGACTTTCCATCGCAATTTGGACTTGCTGTGTGTTTATTATTTCTGGTTACAAAGGCTGTGTTAGACATTGATGTTGCAATGAGGTATGCTCTTTGGTATAAAAAACTTTTAATAAACTTATGCAATGTTTAGAATGTTATTTCGCACATATCGCCTAACTGACCAAAGCCTCTGGCACTTTCTTTATTAATTCTGGAACCTTCAATATTTCATATTCCTTATTTTGAAAGCATGCTTTTAAAATGTTATGATCTTTTAACAACACTTTAATGAATTATTCTTACAAGTCATTATCATGAAAGTATAAATAAAAGATTTTATATTCCATTTTAATAAACATTTCCCAGTAAATATGAAAATGAACATAAATTAACAGTTAAAAACTTTACTTGTTAACATACAAGTACAAATGAAAGTCTGCTCACAAAGTTATTATAACAAAACACGTACAGACTTACGTGCGAGGATGAATAAATAAATCCATGCACTTCACGCTACAGACATCTGTCAGTTGAATGCTACAAAATTTTGAACAAGAGTATGTTGGCTTGCTAGACGTGAGGCCACGAGTTTAACCCCAGGCCAGGCATCTCCAGCAAAACGAAATATGAACGAATATATCTTTGGCGACTGCCTCTCAGCAGATCTTTTGCAAAAACTTTAAGAGTAAAAAGTATTGCCCTGAAAAATTTTCCCAAAAAATTTTTCGTTCGGAGGCGCCTTAAAACAATAGGCTGTGCCACTCATGTACAAAATTCACTCACACAACATAGGTGGTGTAAGAAGGTAAGTCGTAATACTGACTAAAAAATTGTAGTGACCCATTATGAATGAATTTATGTAGTCAGTCTTAGACATCACCAAGTAATTCAAAGAGAAATCAAAAAACACTGTATTTTGCGGTAAAATGTCAAGAAATATGTAAACAATTGATTTTTTATCCGCCATATCTTCCATATTTTATCCCAAGTAACCCAATCTGAAGAAATGATGCGGCAAAAACGGATTTTACTCTCAAGGAGTTGTTGCACAAGACTTTAAAAATTATTCGATGACCTCAAATAGCGTAATTTTGTGATCCAATTTAGAATGTCTACATGATAAAAGTGCGGTTAAGCCTAATAAAAGCTTCAATCGTAAAACATAACAATGAACAGACTATAACTGACGTAATGTTACAGAAGACTATAAATGCTGGATGATTAAAATAAAATTTATGAAAAAAAAGGGTTTTATATGAATGTCTTAATGAAACTTTTAAAAGTTTGTCGTTATGCCTTTTGTTACAAGAATATTTGTTTTCCTCTTTCTCAATTCCTCTGCTATTTTCAAGAAAAAGAGAAACCAAGAAAGAAACCTCACTTGTCATTTCGAGTTCTGTTTATATACTTGTACTCTTTCAATACCCTTTTTATGCCTTATTGTAATGCTCATTAAAAAGTTAAATATTGTTTCATAACGCAAAAAAAGAAAATTATCTGCCATTAAAGTCCCAAAAAATCAAGAAGACAAATGTAAAAATATTTACTTTCCTACAATATTTTCTTTATATTTGACATAAGCTGTCTGGTAAATTTATTTCTTCTGCATCATATCTACATATTACCACATTGAAAAGTATGCCTGCTTTAGTGCGGGTTTTAGAATATCAGTGTTGAACAATTCTGAAATTAATTACATGTCTTTAAAAATTAGAGACAAAACATTTTTTGCGCATATGTACAACGTACATTAGGGTGGCTCTTAACGGTATGGGCACATTGTTTCAACTGTTTCTTGCTCATACGCTCGAAGTTTGTACGAAATTTGAAAGTTGATAACGACCATTCTGTTGAAAGTACATCTGTCATATCAGTTGTCATTTATTCAGTCTATTTTGCCATACCGCCATGAATGATTGTGAAAAACGACGCGTATTTATTGAATAACCATAGTGGTAAACACAAGACGCCGAAGTGTAGTAGTGTGTTGGCCTATTAGACGTAAGGCCACGGTTCAAACACCAGATCAGATATCAACACGAAATTAATTTCAGCAGATGTCTGGCAAAAATTCTGAGAGTAAATAAAATTGCCATGAAAACAAAACATCTGTCGTTCGGAGTCGACTTTGAACTGTAGGTACTCATGTATTTAATTAACACACACAACATAAGTGGTGTATGAAGCTTGTTCGTAGTCCTGACTCATGGGTTGTAATGACCAATTATGGATGAATGGATAGTGGTAATCAAATACACATACATACATACATATCCACATTTTATTCATAAGTGGCGATCCCTACAGTATAATATCGAGTCAGCAATTTTATTTACTCTCACGGTTTTTCCCAGAAATCTGTTGAGTAAAAGTCGTTGAAGAAATATTTTTTTTCCATATTTCGTTTTATTTGAGATATCTGACCTGGGGTTTGAACCGTGACCTCATGTTTAATATGCCAACGCACTAGCTACTGGACTACGGCGACTGCATAGCGGTCATCACAGTCAGCATAAATCAGGCCATGTCTCCAATTCAGTCGATTTATGCGCCAGTGTCATGAAAAATTTTACATTTTGAATGCACTACATACAGAGAAGCCTTGGGGGAGCTTGGAACGATGTTACTATATTCCACACAATAATGAGGCCAGACCTATTTACCGAAAACGCATAAAAAATGTCGATGATATTATACACCCGGTTTGATTTATTTGAATTTAAAAATGGGAAGCGTTCAAAAAAATACGTTATATAACCTTGAAATACAAACCTACCCTGAATACATACATATGTATATCGTATTGTTGTTCCAATTTCCATTGGGCGTAAGGTATTTTGTAGCTTAAGGGTCAGACTAAAGAAACTCAAATTTCTAAAATTATTATGGACTGCAGTATACATATATACAAATAGAAATAGATGACTTCATCAAACGTGTAACAGCCAATTTCTGTAAGGCTCCTGTTAAAAAATTATTAAAACAATTTTCCTTCTGTTATATACGAGTATTTTTTTTCCCAAAAATCCAATCTTCTTAAATCGCTTGTCTTACAGAAGTAGGCAGTTGAAGGCTAAATTTCCTTTTTTTGTTCATTTAGTATAAAAGTTAATTAAAAATTTAGACTTGTGAAAGCAATTCAACCCTTTTTTAATAAAAATTGTAAAGGGAATATTGCAGAATGATGAGATATTTGTTTTTCTTGTCATTATTATACAGTGGCTCCATCGCATAATCGGACAAGCACTCGTCTGATATGTATGTGCCTAAAACTTAAAAAGAAAATATTAAGTATATGTTTTTTTGCTTTTATTTACACTCTACATTATATACTTTCAGATTAATAAAAAAAATAACAACATTTTTCATGATAACGGTAATTTTATAAAGAAAAAGAAATTTAACTCAATTTTTTGCGCTCAACGCATAATCGGACAAAGAAGAGCACCATTGCTAAAAATGACGAAAGAGAACAATTAATACTTTGTGCCGAGAAATTAGGTATTGCGAATGATTTTGATTTTTACCAGGACAATGATCGCAAGCACACTTCTGGTGTGGAAAAGCTTTGGTTGATCCATAATTGCCCCAAACTTATAGAAACCCCTGCACAGAGCCCAGATCTCAACGTAATTGAACATCTTTGGGAAGAATTAGCTAGAAGAGAATACCAACAACAATTTAACACTTTGAATCAGCTTAAGGCGGCTTTACTGAAAGCGTGGAACTCCATAGAACCTGAGGAATGCTACAATTTGGTAAAATCAATTCCAAAACGTTTACAGACCGTTCTTGAGAACAAAAGATATGCCACAAAGTATTAATTGTTCTCTTTCGTCATTTTTAGCAATGGTGCTCTTCTTTGTCCGATTATGCGTTGAGCGCAAAAAATTGAGTTAATTTTCTTTTTCTTTATAAAATTACCGTTATCATGAAAAATGTTGTTATTTTTGTTTATTAATCTGAAAGTATATAATGTAGAGTGTAAATAAAAGCAAAAAAAAACATATACTTAATATTTTCTTTTTAAGTTTTAAGCACATACATATCAGACTATTGCTTGTCCGATTATGCGATGGAGCCACTGTATGTGCTAGAAATCTCACAGTAAATTGGATAGTGGAATCGTTTCCCACCAGGGATTCTGGTCGCTTACACTACATCGTGCATATGGTATTTGTCACTGTACTCGTATTAATTGTATTCAAATAAATTAAATATCAAATAGAAAACTTATGTTCGGCAAATAAAAGCATGTCGCTGTAAACCAAGCAAATTTTTGATTATTGGCACAGTTCTGTATACTAATCACTCTGCTTAGTTTGATTAATCTAATTTGCCTATGGTAACACATCGAATACTAGTCTGTAGAACTTTCCCATCGCTTTTCCTATCGCTGGAAGATCATCAGCATACCACATTACTCTAAAATACAAAAGTGGTGATTTGACTCCCCTTTGAGGGCATTGCCTATTTGCTATTAGCAGAAGAAACTCGACACCCAAAGGTGAACTTATCTGCCTTTTACCTAATGCTCGAATATCCATGTGCTTTTTGTGTTATCAAAACAAAAACAAAAATTCAACTACTCTTATTAATTCGGTCTCACTACAGCATTGATTTATAAGTACAGGTTGCAATGAGTATGAGTTGACAACGTTGACATCAAACTCACAACATTCGAAATATGTTTGATGCGATATGTATAAAATTAACACCTTCATAAAATTTTTGGTGTGGCTGAGAGATCCAAACCAGTAATTGTGATTGTACGACGGAATATCTAACTTTGGTATGTTATGGTCATTGAGGTGGCTGCCAATTCAACCTACTGTTGATTGATTAACCCATGAATGCTGAAACGATTGTTAACCGTAACTGCGTTTCTTTGAATTTTAAATCGAAATAATAAAGCCAATTAACTTTAAAATATTCCACTTAATACACGTCCAGTTTAAAACTGCTGCATATAACGGGTGAATAAACCTTTTAGCAATTTGATTGCATTCCTTAGTTGAATTCAAACTAAGAAAACATTTGCTAAAGTACATATATGCTCTAAGAAGTACTGGGAGAGCACTAGTAGTACTTTTGCTTTTTATTTCATTTTCAAACTTCATGTCCATTTAATGCGAAAGGACACATAATAATACCCAGTTGTTCTAATACTTCCTTTTTAGAGTTTGTGACAAATGTATTCATTTTAAATGGAGTTTTTATGGAATATTCGATAAGAGACATTTGTTTAGTGGCACCATATGGATGGCGGCGAATACAAAAATAAAATTTTATTGACAAGTGTTTAGGAGAGTATTATCGTTAAATCTTTTAAAGTGATTTTATAAATTTTAAAATCCTGTGTTTTAGTTTAGATATTTTGAAATGACTTTAGTTCTCAATTTAAAACTGCATTCTATAGGTTGTTTTATTGCTTCAAAAAGTTTTGTTAATTGTATTGCGATTAAATTAAAAAAATTATAATTAAAATTTGAAATATCGGGTGGGCTATCTGATAATTTGAATCTGGCCTTTCTATTCTGTCACAAAATTCAGTATATTATCTCCACTGAATGTAGTGAATTCTTGAAGAACGTTGGGATTTATTGGAAAACTATTTCCAAAATAAAGGCTTTAAAGGTTTACGGAACTTTATTGTTATAGTTCGTGAAACTGGTATCATTGTTGATGCGCCAAGAAGTAAACGTGCACGTACAGCGAGTACATCCGAAAATATTGAAGCTGTGCCTGAGAGTGTGCATGAGAGAGAATCCATCAACAATAACTCGTAATTGTCCTTAAGAATTGAACATTTCACGCACCAGTTTACGTCGAATTTTGCGAAAAGATCTCGCCTTGCAAAGTTCAATTGGTTTAAGAGTTGAAGCCGCATGACCATCCGCTTCGTTTTCGCTTCGCTAGATTGGCCAACGGGAAACTGCACGATGATGTCGATTTGACCATAAAATCATCTCTTCGAATGAAGCTCATTTTCATCTTGGTAGGTCCGTTAATTGGCAAAATTTCCGTATTTGAGGCTCAGAAATCCCACTCATGGTCTTACAGAAGCCAATGCACCCATTACGAGTGACTATTTCATGCAGCTAGTGGAGCAGAGGCATCACTGGCCTATATTTCTGTGAAAATGAAGACTACGAAACCATTACGGTTAATGGAGATACGCATCGCACCACGATAACCGTTTTTTTTTTGAACCGAACTTCAAATAATTGATATGAACGATGTTTGGTTTCAACATGATAGTGTAATTTGCCATACATCTCATGCCACAATCGATTTACTGCGTTAAACATTTGTTGGCCGCTATATTAGCCGAAATGCTAATATTGGCCATCAAAAAGCTGCGATTTGATACCGTTGGACTATTTTCTATTAGCCGCCGTTAAGGAAAAGTGTTATGCCGACAAACCAGAGACAATTGAGCATTTGAAGGCCAATATTCATAACGCCAGTGATACGGCAACATACACTCGAAAAAGTGCACAAAAATTGATCCGATCAAATGAGGCACTGTGAGGTAGCCGCTGCAGCCAAACGAATGAAATAATATTCCATTTGTAAAGGTATAAAAACATAGACGACAGACGACAGATAACAGAAAGCTATCAAGTTTAGAATACACACGTTTATATGAAAACGATTATTTTGAAGGCAGAACAGAAAAAGCCAGGACAACAACCTAAGCAGTTTCAGTCCAAATTAAACTATTTTCTATTTTTGTGAGCAGCTAAAAGCAAGTTAGTGATGCCAATACAACATAAAATCATTATAAAAAACACCCAAAAATACTTATATTATTGAAGAGAAGGAACAATTCTAAAATTAAGAAATAAAAAGCAATCCATGTATTCATAATAAATAAAATAGAATTATAGATTCAATGTTTTATCTGAATTCATTTGATAAATGTTTTATGTGTGCGGTTTTTTCATTTTGGCGTACAAAAAACCTGATAGTGACAACACCGAAAAATATACTTAAATTCAAATTTGATAATTATTGAAAATATTTGAGTTATTGTGCCAGTCGTTTTTTTCTGCTCTGCTTTGAAAAAATTTAAGCAGTCGGCATATGGCAGAAAAAACAGTTGGCAGAATTTTCTATCGAACTGCCGAACTGTTGTCTGTCGTCTATGTGTTTATACTTTAATCGGAACAATTGTACTTCACAACAGTAAATTTGACAACATTTCACCCACCCATTTTATTTACTCACATTATTCTCATATTTAGGGCCATTATTACAACTTGCCGTTAACTAAAGGGAGGATTTTAACGGGCAGATAAATTGTTTTTCGTTATTATTAGTACCCAATAAGATAGAAGTGATTGTTAAGCTAAAGGGAGGATCATCCTACCTTTAACATTTAAAGGTCACTTTATGTTTGAACTTGCCATATTATATATTATTTTCATTGTGGCAACTTCAAATTTAAAAATATACAAAAAAACGAAGTCCGCGGTTGCCACTGCGTTATAAAAGCTCGTATAATTGAGCAGTTTTATCGACATTGCTCCGGTACTGCCATATTTTTGAAAAATTGTATCTGTAAGTTGTAATAACGAAAATAAGTTATATAACTTTCCAGTTTCCTTTAGCTAAAGGTACATTTAACTAACCCCAAGTTTAACGACAAGTTGTAATAATGGTCCTTAATATGTAAAATTCATAATAAGGATAACATATGTGACGTATGACTGATATTTAATTCCATTAGTATCATACATAACAATACCAAAAAAATTATTGCATACTTTTCAGAGTAACTATTTCAGTACATGTAATATGATGCGTATGAGTAATATGTTACAAATTCGATTAAATAGAAAGTATATCCCATTAATATGGAATTAAACATTTCCAAGCAATGATATAGCAATTCTAAGGGATTTTTAAAATGTTAAATTTTTCGAAATAACCCAACCTAAAGGTAAATACAAACACCACAATACTAGGCTATATGGGTGCTATATCACGGCCTGTGGCTACATAATCTGTATCTTCCACATCTTGACTGGACTACATCTGATCTGGATGATCACATTCTTAGACGATGGCTATTAGTTTTGAACGACACTGGAACCGTAATGATATTAGTGATATATTTACTGACTAAGAATACGTGGAATTACTTATCCGAAATTTTCTCATTAAACGTATATTTTGATTGAATATCTATATGTTGCATTGGTGTCCTTATTATTTTTCACATCACTGTATTATGCACACTCAATGGTGTAATAGAGCAATTTGTTTGTGTTTGCATACAATATGTATATAAGGAACATTTATTTTATTATAATAATGGGTAATAAAAAAATACCATTTTGTTAACAAAACAAACACAAACAAATAAAATCACACACATACAATATTCGAATACGTATGACTTTTAAAGTACATATCGTTACATATCAGTACATATCACAATACATATTATTATTGTTCAGTCTTAATTCTTATTTCAAAACAATTGCATAAAATTCAAGTGTTAAGAAGAGATTTTTCTAAAGTTGTACATTTCATCATTACAATTCTTCAGTCAGGCTTACGACCTTATGTTAAGTGTGTTAATATTAGACATGAATGGCGGGACCTAAAGTCTAACTTCGACTCCGAACGACAGATTTTTGAGAAACTTTTCAAGGTAATTTTTATTTACTCTCAGTGTTTTTGTCAGAAATCTGCCGAGAGCTAGTCACAGAAGAAATATTTTGCATCCTTCGTTCTGTTGGAGCTATCTGACCTGGGATTTGAACCGTGTCCTCATGTCGAATAAACCAATATACTACCTAGTAGACTACGGCGACTGCATTAATATTGTTACGAAAATGGAAATGGTGTTACATTGTTTAACATTAAAATGATAAACAAAAGCTACAAAACAAAAACTATGGACTTGTTTACATGATCAACAAATAAACAAAAATATAGCAACAGCATCAGTTAACAAACAGACAACAACAACACTGCAAGGACAAACGTAAATAAAATACATAAACTACAATAACGTAAACAACATGTATACATTTATAGAGATCTCGCGAAGGCAATGTCATTCTCCTTTAAGAGCATTCATCAGACAGTTTACCATGCGATATAAAAGGAAAGACAAAGCAGGCAACGGGATCAGTAAAACTTCAGTCAGTCTTGTGTGAAGGCGCGTTGTGTGAAGAAAATAATCGTGGTTTGAAGATCTCCGTTGTAAAGATCTAACGAACAATTGGTAGTGTTAACGCAGAAAAGAGTAAAGAAGAATAACAAGCAAAGCAAATTGTTGTTGTTTACTTCAAGCTGTGAACAGTAGCACACGGAATTGTATTAACAATAAAGAATTTATCTTTAGTTTTAGAATTTTTTTTAAATTTTATTTGCAATCTACAAACTCATATTTTAAACGTTTTTAAAAGGGTAAAAACGTAACAATGCCAATGCCTGTATTATCTGACACAAGTGAGCTTCAATAAGCTCATTGCACTGTATGTCTTCATATTTTAGTTAAGTTTTGTATATCGGTCGCACGATACTAGTAAATACGATATCCAGTATTTTTTCACATATATGAATACAGGTATTTGAATTGCGGTACTCCTATCGATATGAGTAAGTAGTTAATGTGACATCTTGACGACAGAATTGACAAAATATATATCAAGTCTTGCAGAAATTTCTTCTTATTTTTAAATTTAATAACTAAAAGTAGGTGTGAAATATAATCGAAATTTTTTATTCATTTGTAAGACTTTGGTTGAAGCCATTACATATAGAATATCACATCATTTAAATATCCGCCATAGCTTCTTTGGGTGGACAGCATCCGAAATGTTAAGTTTTCCGCGGTGTATAAATCTGGCAAAACTTGACCGATGGCATGCGTTATATTGGCTCCGATCGATGTCATTTATGGCTTATTCACAAAAACTTGCTACTTTAGAAAAAGTTTAAGGGGGCCAAATCGCACGATCTTGGTGGCCAGTTCCCATCACCTCCCCATGAAGCGGCCATGCCTTCAAATCGCTCATGCAGACAATGCAATGTGGCAGAAGTTGTTTGGCACGAAACACCGTTCTATTCACCACATAATTTTGGTTAGTTGGTAATATGGAGCTACAGTGTTTACCGTTGACAGTTATTGCCTAGTCAACGTCATTCCCACAGAAAAGTAAACCAATAACTATGCCGACGGCGGCCTAAAATCTCCACTATGTGGATTGATATCGTACTACATTTGACAATTTGTTTTGTTCATGTACTCATTCATATAGAAATGTACCTCATCTCTGAAGCTGTTTTTGCAATGAAATTTACAGTCAGTTGCCAACATTTAGCGAACACCCGTCGTTGTCTATGGGCGTTTACCTTCAGTTACCAGGTCATGTGAATTATGTATGGTTGACGACGGAAGTCACAGAGCTAAATTCGCCAAGTTATGATCTGCGGCAAATTTTCCTGCTCACTCTGGGCACATTTGCGTTTCGTTGACATACGAGTGTTGGTTGATCGTTTACAGAACCAGTGGAATTGAAGTGTTAACTGCATTGTAAATAGTATTCTCGTTATGACGATTATTGCGACTGTAATATGATTTCGTAACACGCGGTGCGTTTCCCCAACAAAACCTCCATTGTGATAAAAACAATATTACTTATTGTTGAAAGCTGTATCCATCCATGTTTATTAGCAAAACAGGCTGACAGGATGACAATTAATTTTTTATTGGGATTCTAAAATTTCTCGATCTTCTTGACATGATGAGTTAGTTGGAACCTAGCCTGTTGACACATATTTTTAAAGTGTTAAAAGAAGTATTCAACCGTCTTAAGATAATGCGAGAAATACTTCAGCTCATTTGATATTAATACTATTTACACCGCTTATGTGTTAAGAATATGTTCAATATATGGGCCAGTTGCTCCAAATCACTTTTGAAGCTTCCCAACCGCGAGAAGAAAGTAGAGTATTCAACCTACGCTATGTGGCGTGTGTTTCTTTGGCTACTTGTCCATCAAACATACCACACATTGCAACAAAAAGAAAATTTGTCTTCTAGCTGTAGAATGCTCTTCCTGTAGAAGTTTTTTTTTCGCATACCTCTCTCACAACCCATTTCTCTAAATCCAAGGAAATGTATTGCTTAACGACCACTACCTAAAACTTGGTTCTATTTACAAAATTGTTAGATTTTTCAGGGGTTAATACGATTTGATTAACTTATTAAATTTTATAGAAAATAGATCTCCCATCTCCGTCTTATACAATATGTATTTCTCCCTCTAGTGAAGGCACTAACATAAAATGAAAATTGCGAAATCTATTTTGTAACTCTGTTTGTGCGTTAAAGTTATTAGAATTTTATGATGTTTGGTAATTTTCGATGACACGTAACTTCTGAAATTTTATGACTGTTTGACTATAATAGTAATGACTGTCGTTGATTTTATAAATGGTATTACAAATTGTAGGAATACTATTGCCGTTTCTATGTGGAAAGCCAGAGACACATGCACAATGCGGTGATGAAATGGAAACTTATTTGTATTTCTATCTGCACACTTAGGTGACTGTAGATTAACACAAACAACTATTGGCAAACGGTGAGAAGTCGCGTGCAACATATAAAATTTGTGGTAATGTTGCTCAATTTCTTTTACTTTCGCAAATTTTGCTTTAGTTGGAGTTCCTTTTCCTTTTGACTGATGTATAATGGTCTGGCATTTTGTTGACGTTCATTTGTCCTGCTTAATAATATTTGTACTTTTGATGTGCTTGTTCCCTGGTTTTTGGTTTTTCATTTGCTTTCCGACCACAATATAGCCTGTGGTTTTTAACTGTATTAATATATTTGGTCACTGTCACGCAGTACCTTATATATTCGGCTTATTAAATACATTGGCTTTCTGGATAAATTTCTTAACGCTCTTGTAAATAAATTCGAGAAGTTAAATATCACAACGAAATTTTTTTGTAAAAACATAATTGATGTCCTGCATTTGGCTAACAGACTCCCTTTGGTACTGGTACTTGCTTTAAAAATAGTATCAGGTCTAGAGGATTATATCGTCTTATCTTATCTTATTAATAAAATAATAGTTGTTTTTTTCAGCACAGAAAAATAAAATGAATTAAGTATAGATATATATAGATAGATAAGATAAAGATAGATAGTGTATTCGTATTAATTTAATACGATGTTGCGATTTTCTAATGTCTTATGCACGAAACATTGAGTTTCTAACAACAAGGAGTCTCTAAGGCATCCCGAAAAGGACAAGGATACATTCTTCACATTATGAAAAAAGTTTGAACGTTGTCGGGTCATGTTGATCATTGTTTGTTTCTACAATTTGATTTAAACAAATTAATCAGCGCAAAATCAACGGCATTAGGTTGCAATAAGACTGGGCAAAGTGGCATACAGTATGCTTAATAACACTATGCGACAAAATACAAAAAATTAAATACATCCGAGTAACTACCTAGTTTAAGTCCAATTTTATCAAACGAAGTGTCAAACTCTTAACAAGTGAATGCACTTATTTCATATTTTATAACTAAATTTTGCAATTAAGAATGTCCAAAAAAATAAGAAAAAATTAATTTTTTTTCAAGTTTACCCCATCAAATCTCATAACATATAAGTTTGAACAAAATGTTTATGTATACCGTTTTAAAGGCTAATCTCTGCCCTTCTAATAAACTTTGAATTTTTAAATAGCTTCAAACATATTTGGGTAATCAATAATTTTGAGTGAAAAAATCAAAAAAGCCGGTTTTGTCAAATTAAAGAAGTTTGAAGTGTCCGAAAAATATAAAAAAAGTATTTTTGAATTCTACTCAACCTTGCGAATACCTTGGACTATGTAGTTGCTAGGTGTATTTTCACTGTCGCGCCGTGTAATCTTTTTGATGACCACATTCTTGCCAAATGTGAAATTCACTTGCTCGCTCGTTTGTATGATTCTCTGGACTTCCTCCAAGCCAGAAAATCTAGCAACATGTTCAAGACTTATAACGGAGGGAGATACACGTCGCAACTCATATTTAAGAAATAAAAGCCTTGAAATTCCGTACGAGATTATAAGAAATTACTACTGTGTATTATTATTTAAAGGTGTCCAACACTTACAAACTCTCGCTATAGTCCCACTATGTAGTTTTTAATTTGAAAAGGAACGCTTCTTAATCTCGTTTGACAAAATTTTCTTCGCATAAAAGTAAAATATTTTTAATACCAATAAATATACAGCAAACTTTAGGTAGATGAGTAAGAAAATTTTTAAATATACGAGAGCCTTTACTTTATTTTTAAACCAACAGCTTAGACTTTTTGAAAATAAAATTTAGCAAAGAATTGAGTTATGACTCCAAGAGAGTATTTAGGAGATCATTTGGAAGAACGTTTATATATAGGCTGAAATAAAATTCAGCTGAAATATTTGCTCATTTATATATATGACGTAAAACACCAAACAAAACTGTTACATTCAATTGTAAATAGGTTAAATGGAGCTCTTGACCTTAACGGATATCCTATAAAATATAGGGGATAACATTTTAATTTATTTTGGCCTCGGAATTTTAAATTTACACTGATTTCTTTTTAGAGGTAAACATATGGAGTCACCAGAAAGTTTTTCTTATGGTTTTCCGAAAACATTAAATATTTTTTAGTTTTATAATATGACAGAAATATGTTACGAAAATGGAAATGGTGTTATTAAAATGATAAACAAAAGCTTCAAAAACAAAACAATGGACTTGTTTACATCATCAAAAAATAAACAAAAATATAGCAACAACATCAGTGTATAAAAAAGGGATAAACAAAGTAAACAAACAAGCAACAACAACACTGCAAGGACAAACGTAAACAAAATACACAAACACCAAAAATGAAAACAACTTGTTTACATTTATAGATATTTCGTGAAACCAGTCATTTTCCTTCGAGAGTATCCATCAGGCTATTTACCTATCGATATAAAAGGCAAAACAAAGCGAGCAACGGCATGAGAAAGAATTCAGTCAGTCTTGTGTGAAGACACGTTGCGTGTGATAAGAGTAATTTTGTTTTGAAGATCTCTGTTATAAAGATCTATTGAACAATTATTATTGTGTACGCGAAAGAGTGTAAAGAAGAATAACAATTAAAACAAATTGTCGTTGTTTGAACCAAGTCGTGAAAGGTTGCAAACGGAATTGTGTGAACAATAAAGAATTGATTTAAAACTAAATACAAATTTATTTTTATTTTATTTGCAATCTACGAACTTATATTTTTAACGGTTTTAAAAGGGTAAAAACGTAACAATATATTAATAAACTAAATATAAAGAACATCAATTATTTATATATATTATTGTTTAAAATTCATAAAATTGCTCAAATATATTGGAGTACTAAAACTTTTGTTGTCCACTGTATACACTGCTTTAAATCTACACTTTTTTTATATCGTTGGCTGTTTATAACGTAATCTGGCAGTTTTCTTTGTAAAATATTTTTGTTTGCGTATAAACTTATTGGTTTAATTTCGAACAACTTTATTAAACTTTATGTGCTTGGCGTCGCGTACTATAAATATTGTAAATAAATGGCAACGGAGAATAAATGAATTCACATCAAAAAAAAAAATAAAAAAAATTGGGGTTGGAATTTTCATTCTGATTAATGTTTGTTTTTGGTTTTTTGGTTTTTTTTTTCGTTCGTCTGATTAATCAAGGGATTTAAATAAATGAAACGATAAATTGCTACTTATTTTACCACAATAAAGAAAAGGTGTTTTCTTTATTTTTTCTTGTAGTTGATTAAGATTTAAATAAATATGCTTGAAAAGTGCTTTAAATATTTTGTAACATTCATTTTAAAAGGCGATGAGTACAGAAAACCTGATCTTTTTAACCAAGCGAAGTATATGAATGCAATTTTGTTTATATAAAATTAAAAGTGGTTAAAGTACTTCCCACTACAAACTATAGTAATCTAAATACATACATATATATACATATATATATATAATATATGTAATTGGTCATTACAACCTTTTAGTCAGGTTTGCGAACTGGCTTCTCACACTACCCATGTTGTGTGTATTAATTTTATTCTTAAGTGGCGGGACCTACAGTTTAAAATCGACTCCAAACGATAAATTTTTGAGAAACTTTTCATGGCCTTGTTTTATTTACTTTCACAATTTATGCCAGAATTTTGCAGAGACGAATTCGCCGAAGAAATATTTATTCATATTTCGTTTTGATCGAAATGTCTGACCTAGAGTTTGAACCTTCGGCTCACATCTAATAAGCTAACACACTACCTACTAGACTACTGAGACTTTAATCGAAATACAAACATCAGAGAAGTCGATCAATCAACTGTTTTTTTTAAAGTTCTGTTCATGAGCATTAAAATTCTTCAGGTATGAAAGGCTGATTTGAAAAAATCGTTATTTTTTAATGTTTTATTGGGATATGCAAGTTCTCTTATTTTCCCATTATCTCGTAAATAGTTTGAATCAGAGGAGTCCTATCAAGGGTCTCATGCCTATCGACATACACCTAAGCCATCATGCAGATTTTTTGTGCGCTCCCTACTAAGGAATACCACCTTTCTATAGATAGACAGTATTTTGTACGAATTTAATTCATTCCTTCCAGTTCACTCTTCTGAGACGACTTATGTCTGGTAAAGTATCATCCCCACAAATGTTGGGATTTCGATCTTACGAAAGCTGGGCAATGACATAAAGTGCTCCATCATTTCGATGTCTTCACCGCTCAGGTCGCCCATGTTAAGTTTTTAAATACTTAAGGTTATCAACTCGTTATCATAGCCCCAAAGTATTTTTTAATTCTTCCTATGACATCATTATTCCACAATAGTCGATGTAACGACTCCGCTCATTTTCCCAGCTTTAACTTTAATGCTCTGAAAGACATTGAGTTTTCCAAGCTTGTGGTATGTAATACTATGGCTCTATTAGCCAGAATATTTTCTTTCTTATTTACAATCACTCCATGACAACTAAGTACCCATATAATGCGTACCGTAGCATGCCTGGTGTAATTGTTAATCGCCATTTTTCACTCTAAGGCGTTCTTTGATATTATATTCCTTGATGTTATTGCCCTAATTGCCTTTTGAGTATCCGTAATGATGTCTACTAAACCTTATTTTGGTTTATTTTTTATAAAGGCCCAGCCACGTCCTCTTTCCATATTTAGAGCCATCCTTGTAGCGACTAGTCCCTACGGGTATTTGTGGCATGGATGCGTTTGACCAAAAAAGTCGATCTTATATTAACTAATGAAATTCGTTGTTATAGATATGGCTGATATTATTATCGGCTCTGGCTGATTTATCGCCACAAAGCTGAAAGACGCTACGTTATAATAGCCGTTACATATTGAACCCGTATCTCTATAATACGAATGAGGAGTATTTTTTCCAATGCTGTTGTTGATGAGGTTCGTATTGCACCGCTTATCCGTAAACAATATATTCGTTGATCCTGTTGAATTCTTCTAACCTTGCATTTTCTCTCCATCGATATCTACCACACACTTCTACACTGTAAGTAAATATTTATAATCAGTGGTAAGTTATATAAATGACTTGTTAATTATACTCGTAACCGAGCAAATACTTCCATTGTTATGCTGCTTCACATTATTTAGCTTTCCCAACATTGTTTCGTAACTTCTTTTTTAAATTTCACCCCCTTTGATTCACGTTTATTTATATTAATTCATGCATTCAACGCCATCGATGCAATGTCTCTGTTTACAACTGTATGGTTATTTGCATGTGGCATTAAAAGTTACTTGTTTGGCAACTTGTCACACACAATGGCATTTTATAAACTTTAAATTTATAGAAATTCCGTAGAGGAATTTATTACTCAGAACCGCAAGATTCTTAAAATTACATTTTTTTAGAATATTATAGCTTTCGTTTAAAGACAGACATAATTGGTCATTACAAGCATTCAATCAAGATTACGATGTATCTTCTCATACCATTTATGTTGTGTGTATTAATTTTATACATCAGTGGCAGGACCTACAGTTGAAAGTTGATTCCGAACGACAGTTCTTGGAGAAACTTTTCACGACAATTTTATCTTCTCTCCGTTTTTTTGTCAGAAGACTCCTGAGAGGAAGGCGCCGAAGAAATATGTTAAATACATACTTATGTTTGTAAATATAAATGCTAATAAATGTTTTTAAAGATACTTGTTGTATTTACTTGATGTGCGTGTGCTATTTAACGTGTGATAGATTTTGAAAAATACTTTTGTTATGAAGAGAATTTCAGGCACCTTTGTGTAGTATTAAGAAGTAAATAATTCTGCAAATAGATATGAAGACGGCGACTCATTCATTTTGTACTTCGGTTTCATATCCTCCTGCTTTAAGATTTTTTTTGCGTTCTAAACTACGACAATAAACAAACAGGAATAAAAGTATTTTAAGCTGAAAAAAAACGGTTCTATTTATTACAAGAGATTGCTTGGGTTTCAACACATTTCATACGTAATTTTATTTTAACCTACGGTTGGTTAGAAAATATCGCCTTTCAACAATAAGTTTTTATTTACAAAATTATAGTACTGATTCCCATACAACATGCAACGCCTTGTCAAAAGTATTAGACGGCATGAATGTGAAGTATTTATAACAGATTGCGCTTAAAAGTAAAGGAGTTTCTTGGTGAACACTTGAGACGTGTAATAAATAAATAAAAGTTTTCAGGATACGCTGATACTTATGAAATATTGAAATTAATACTGCAGTACATCAGTAAGAGTGGATTTTTTTAATTTTAGTGTCGGAATTTTTTGTACATCGATAAAGAATGGGGCCGTTGGTACTATTTTTAGAAAAACAAGACAAAAACCAAAAAAGAAAAAAAAAAGAAAAGACCCGGATATTTTTATAAAAAAATAAAGTAGGACATTAAAAAGTAAACCTAATTGTTTAACAAATTTAAATTCATTTAATTTGACTTTAAACTGGGCATATCAAATATTTTGCCAACAAAACAATAAAGTCATAACGCAAAATTCACATTTAAGTAGCCTTGGTCATGTCACTGTTAAGTTGCTGTGGGCGTAGAAAAATTTCTCGATTTTCTTTGTGGAATTTTTTCAGACACTTCTTTTCCTAGGATAGATACCTAAAAAGGAGGACGGTGTCGGAGAAAAAGTAGACGAATAACAATCCTACAAAAGAGCAACACGTTAAAACTGATTTGAAAAGTTTTGCTGGCACCACTCGTATACTTCGACGATTTTTCAGACGAGAAAGTGCAACTAATGTGTGAAGTATTTGATGATTGGACAAACAATTTTAAGTACAAGGGTCGGTTACGGACAGTAAGACTCCTCTGTGTCAACGAATCGATTGTTTTTTTTTTTTTTTGAAACATTGCTGCTGAAAACGACTGTAACGCTGAAAATCCGAAAACATTGGGTATTGTTCTCAACAACTACAAATGAAACGAAACACAATGCATCAAATGTTAGCAAAAGACCTCCACCTTCACAATGCAAATAAATCAAAAGCAACAACAACTCTGGAGTTCTGTAATCCAAAATGTAAGAAAGAGCCATATTTCCGTGAGAATACTGGATAGAATACTGGTGAGAATACTGGATTTTTATTAGAGTGCAATATATGCGGGTATTCGGAGGATATTCCAAAATTGGGTTTTTATTGGACCAGTTAAATACGTTAGTTAAGTAGATACACAAGTAAGACAAGAGTGGTATTAATCTCCTCTCAAGAGTTGACACACAGAATTAATGCTCATAAATTTAATTAATTGTGTGCTTGAATATTAATTGCAGAATAATAGTTCGCAGTCTATAACTACAGTCAATATGTCTCTTGGTTGTATTTGAGTAACATTATTTATTAATGACCATTGCAATAAGGAAAAGATAAGTTACGCTTTTATTCAATGTTAGTAGTCTCTATAAGAATTGTATAAGTCTGTCGCTTTTAAAAATGTGTTTAACTAATAACATTTCCGGTGGTTCCGAGACCATTGTTTTATGGTGTTTATGATGACATAGTGAGTCAAATATTGAGCGATTCTAAACAAACTCTACATGAAGAAAACAATAAATATGTCTTAATACATCATGTTTAATATTAATAGAATGACATAATACTATCAATTATACTATGCCTACATATAGAGTGGACAACAAAAGTCTCAGTACGACAATATATTTTAGCAATTTCATGAATTTTAGCCAAAAGTTTGTATAAAAATTTATAGTTTATGTATTTATTTTGTTAATTTATTTCTGTTTTATTATAAAACAAAAAAATTTTTAATATTTTTCATAAAACAAGTGAAAAATAAGGAAAAATTTCAAATTATTCCACAGGTGCCCCCAAGGAGAACCCTGAGTAAATTTAAAATTCAAAGGCCTAATATATGAAAATGTTATCCCTTGTATTTAGTAGAATATCCCATTTAACCCATTTGGAATTGAATATACAAGTTTTGTTTAGTGTTTTTTCAAAATATATTGCCATACTAAGACTTTTGCTGTCCTCAGTATGTATTCTGTATGATGGAAGTGATACTAAAAATAAATCTTATCTCACGAAATATTGGTGGTAGCAACAAAAGATCAAAAAATATTGCAATTCAAGCGAATTTAGTAAATGTTTTAATTATGTATATGGCCAGCAAAATAAGACTTTATTTTAAATATTTTTTCCTTATCAAATTCTAAATTCTAAAAAGAACTTCAAATTAGAAAATTTGGAGAAACTTGCATATATTTTTCAAACAATCCAACTATAAACAAATAAAAAAGTATTCTTTCTATACTTAAATGTCGGAGTCAGTTGCTTAATACTATATTCAGCCACCAGCAAGGCACAAAATGAATTTTATTTCCAAAATGATCTAAGCAACTAACTCTGACCAGCTGACTGGTGTAGGGTGCTTGTAATTGATGCAAAAATGCATAAATTAAGCAGAGAAATGTAAAAAAATAGTAACTAGAGACTAGAAAATGAAATAAAAAATTGTAAAAGAAATTTTAAAATCGTTCGATATAAGATTTATTTCTAGGCTGCGACAGTTGCATACATCTTATATAAGTATCTGACATAATTGATCAATTAGCTGTATAGCTAAATAATCTAGTTTTTTATCTGTTCATTAATTTGGTATCATGTGCCTACCATGTTGATTGATATTCAATCTGTCATCAATTTGCTTATCCTCGTGGTTTTGTTACTTTCTATTATCTGTCATGATTTATCTTCATTTCGAGCAATAATAATAATAACGATTGGCATTAATTTATAATTTGGTCAGAATAAAAAAAAAACATAAGACATTAATACTTGTCATATAAGAGCCCTGAATCATAATGAATTGGTTGATGCGAATGCCAAAAAATGACAAAAGAAGCTGACGTGGATCATTGAACATTTGTCGATGTTATCCTTTGGCATTTTATTTATTTTGTTTATGATTTTGCAAAGAAAAATAATACAGATGGAAAATGAAATACGATTTTATTTGATTTATGATAAGATTATAAGCTTACTTGGATTAAATAAATTTAATTATTTTCAACTGAAATTAAAGCTGTTATTTAGTAAAATGATCACTCTTCTTAAGATTTATCTTTTTTTCCAATTGCTATAAGCTATAGTTCATACTTGTCTGTAGTCTGGACCGTGTAAAGCCTTAAACGTAATACCAACTTCTTTAAGAATTTCTTTACAATTTTTCCAATCTCCATACCAGCGTTAAAATCATACATATCTTCTGGTCACGATAATATACACCCAAATTTTCTGAAATCAGACGGATATTGTATTAACGCTCTTGTCTGAGAAAGTTAACCTCTCTCTCAGCGCGTGAAACTAAGTATGATTAACAAAATAATCCCTTCATATATTCAATAAAAGGCTTACAAAATACATACATATGCACATACATAATTGGCCATTACAGCCCTTCAGTCACGATAACAACCAAGTTTCTCTCATCACTTATGTTGCGTGTGTTAATTTTTATACATGAGTGATGGAACTTACAGTTCAAAGGCGACTCCGAAACTTGAGAAACTTTTCATGGCAACTTTTTTTAATCACGGGGTTTTTGAATGTCGTACCCTGTAAAATAAGTGCTTTATAGGTGCCAAGCAGAGATCAGCAATGAATCGTTCTTTCGCTACTCATAAGTACACATGAAATTTTGATTATAAGTTAGTCAACAATATAGAAATTTAACTACTCTGTTTCATTCGTACTCACTACAACATTGATTTATAAGTACATGTTGCAATGAATATGAGTTGACAACGTTGACATCAAACTCATAACATTCGAAATATGTTTCATTCATACGCCTACTCCATTCAGATTCATAAATTTAGAAAAATACCTATAATACTCATAAATTATTCGAGTGATTCGAATCATTCATCACAATTTACAGTCTTAGTTTTTGTTACATTTACAAAATAAGAAGAAAGAAAAACGCAAAGACAGCCAGCAAAGCCAACACACAACCTTCTTGTGAGTAGTGTAGCGTTCGCACGCGAATCATACTTACTTTGTGATTCTTTTAAATGCTGAGTTAAGGAGAGTCGAAGTCAAGAACATCATGCGTAGTGTTAAGTATAAGTACGATGAGTACTTCAAACTTTGAATATGAGTAGTATAAGTATGATATTAAAATAAGTATGAATGCGTATAAACATCAGAAACTATGAGTATGATTCGAATCTGTTCATCTTTTTGAATACTCATTGCTGATCTCTGGTGCCAATAGAGACTTCGATATTATTGGACACAACATTTTAAACAATGTTGCTATATTGGGACAAAATAATTCTGGATACGGGCAGCACACTTCTTTTGATCGCTGTACTCGATGCCTTGATGTTGCAGATGTTCAAAAGACATCGAAATAAATCGCAAAATTTGCAATCTTAATTAAGCTAAATTATGTATGTATGTATGTATGCATGTAATAAGCTGATGAGTACTAGAACTATTATGTTCACAGCAAAATAAGCAAACTGAGCTAAAAATTTTGTTTTTTAAGTAATCTTTCATTATTTAAATGCATTGTTACGGCGTGAAACAATTCTCTATGACAAACATTGCTCTATAAAGAAATATCAACACAACCCATAGTTATCGATATCAATATCGATTCTCCCAAAGTGAAGGTTACAGTTCCAATATGAGACTCTGGTCTGTTACATTACACAAAGCAAATGCAGAGAAACTGAATATGAGTCATTATTCAATTGTAATAAATAAAATTTTAAAATAAATATTGAAATACGGCATTCGTACCTACTATCCACATGCTAGACGATTAGTGCAGGTTATGCATTCGGTTCCCACTAGAGGCAGTGGTCTAATCCCAGTATAAGATCTAAGCTACTCTCACTCGTAATAATTGTAGTATGGAAATAAATAAATAATTCAGCTTTATAAACTATGGAAGGAAATAACCCAGATATATTCTAATTTTTCTAAAAATATAAACCAAAAATCTATTTTATATGAATTTTTCTACTGTTTTTTTTAAAATGAAATAAATTGGAATCAAAATTGAATTTGTATTCAAAAATATCTGAAATTCAAAAAAAAAATCAATAAAATTCTAACATTTCCACCAAATGACAGGAAAGCATTTGACAATACAACCTAAATATCACACACATTGAGAGCGTCACAGCAGAACAGAGCAAAAATCAGTATGTTGTGGAGACGTCAATCAAATATTGAGCATTACAGGAAATGAATGCAATTTTGATGTTTCGTGTCACAAATAAAATTTATATAAGATAAATCAACTTTAAATGTGTATATGAGTATAAAATGTTTACATACATTTAACATAATACAAATGTTTTTCATACAGTACATCGTTTACAAAGTGTTGACATTAACATGTAAGCTCTCGGTAACATTTTCTATTAAGCAAATTGAAGTACTTTGAAGCTTAGTATATACATACATAGTATACATACATGATATACGTATATGATACATAATTAAGTGGCATGTTTGCTACTATGAACAGATCTTCAAACGTTATGTCACTAAAAAACCGATAACGTTTGTTCTGAAATGCAGGGCATTAGCATAAAAGGTATTGCAGCAATTCGGTTTCCTCCATATCTTGCCAACATTTGCAGGGATCCTGGTGGGGCACAGCGAGCTTGTCAGCGAGACAGCCAATAGCGCAGTGTCCCGTTAGAATTCCTGTTAGAATGCCAACCGTTCTGTTGTCGCTTTCAAGTAGTCCCCTGGTCCTCCTGCTGTCCTCTGCTGGACATAGCAGTTTTTAAATTCGGCAACCAGGGCTGCTGCTATTTCAAATTTGGAAAAGTATTCCTGTAAAGGGGCATATATCCGCTCTATCATCTCTTCCTCAGATATCCCTGATCCCCTGCGTTCTAATTCGTCCGCCTTTTCGTTTCCCTCTATGCAACACTGGCCCGGAACATAGTAGAGATGGATGTTGTGTCGAAGTATACAGTGTATAGAGCTCATGCATCATCCTCATCCTGACACCCTTTAATTAGATGAGGTGTGATCCCAGCCCATTGATTGCTGCTTTACCACACATATGATCACGTTCGAAGAAGTTATGTTATCTTGGTTTTTTACTGAGTATTCATAAACGCTAAACTTGTAATATCTTCGTAAATAGTGCTACCTTAACACAAGAGATTTTTAAAAGCCATTGATGTACCATATGAGTGTAGTTGTAGGTGTAGTTTTATATTAAATGTACATAAAGGAAGGGATATTCTCATGTAGTTTTAAATGTACTCTTTGCAACATGATGTAACATGTAACATGTAAATACGATATAAATTTCAATATGTCTAGTTGGCAATATAAAATTTTCATGTGATATACCGTACTTATTACAGTGATGCTGTCTGCAATATCATCATACATTTTATTGTTAACATGTGACATTGTATATAACATTAGAATATTAAATGAATATAATATAAATTTTTCGTAATAGAAATGAATAATATCGGGTCTTTAATTAAGCGTTTCCTATATTTAAATGTAAGTAAAACAAAGTGCGTGTGAGATGAAATTTTTATTCGTTTGAAAGACCTATTGACACCATTATGCATGAAATATAACACCCTTTAACATACAAATATTCGCCACGGCTTCTCTGGGTGTAAGAAATCGAAATGTCTATGATTCTGTGGCATAAATTTGATTAATGGCATTCGTTAGTTATGGTGACTTTGAGGACAATTGTGGTTAGTGAATTAAACACGTACCCTTGCAATTTAAGAAAAGATTTAATGGAGTGAAAACGCCCAATACCGATGGCCAGCTTATCTCCATGTGTGAGATGCTCTCAATTGCATCGAGCAGAATATCCAACACGGTACAGCTCTGTTGAAGCCACATTTCATTTGTTTGCTGATCATACAAATCAGGGCAAGAAAAGTTGGTAATCATCGACCTATAGTGCTTAACGTTGACAGTGAAGGCCTGGCTAACGTGGTCCTCAATGATATATGGATCGATTACGCCACCGCCACAAAATCTACTAAGTTTTTCGGAATGTATTCGAAGCCTTTGGATTTCATGTAGATTGATGACAGTGCTATCCTGTCAAATTTGTGATATCCTGACAATTGTGTTGTGTTCTTCAGATATTTAATTTTCGTCGAAAAGTGTCTATTGTTTACTAAACCTGTGGGCTCGAATTTATCTGTCACATTTCGGTGGAATGATTATGAAGAGTCATTATGTCAAACTCATCCAGTCCCAGTTGGAAGATCCGATATAATAAAAATATTCGACGTATAAGTCCAAATTATTTCAATTGCAAAATTTTAATTAAATTGTAAAAATTTAAAACCAAAATTAAACTTAACAAGCTTTCTAATAGCTCGTATATGTTTTCAGGAAAACTTTAATGTCAATAAGCAGCTGACTTAATTTTTCTACATAATCCATACCAAACTGGTAAGAAACAAACAGAGAATGTCTAAAGATAACTAAATGTTATTTTGTTATTTCTACCGATCTCAATATTTCTACTAAGTTTTGAAGTCTAAACTGTTAGTGACGAAAGTAGTTTTCAAAGTATATATGAAATACTATGGGAACAAGATGTAGGCATGCTTGAAACCTCCAGAAAATACAATATTGCCAGGATTCTGTCATCATCAGCATGCGGTGTTCAATTCTTTCTCGTCAGTTTCAAAAAATTGACAATTTATTTTGGTTCATAATACCGCAGTGTTTTAAGGCTAATGGTACCTTTTTTAACCTTCTGAATAAATGTTTCCGGATATTTCATAAGACAAGAGATTTTGTAATTCTTAATTCCTAATACGTTAATCGGGATGACATTTCCTTCTTTTTTGTTCTCTCAACAGGTCTCTGGCAAAAACTTTAAGAGTAAATTAAATTGCCATGAAAAATTTCTTAAAAAATCTGTCGTTCGAAGTTGACTTTAAACTGTAGGTTCCGCTACACATGTATAAAATTAGCACACACAACATAAGTGCAAACCTTTGAGGGTGGGCGCATTTTAATATGGCAACCGTCTATGGCACCAAGACTTTGAGGAAAACCAAGCTTCTGAAAACCATCGACGCACTCATCCACTTTTTCACTGCTTGTGAATAGTTCTTGTAACTACATGGGTCGCAATGATTTCCTAACTTTTTGGCAAAATGTTAAAAATATTTCGTTTACGATTGCCTTGGAAACTCCGAATAGCCGTGCCACAGTTTCATACTCGGCTGAAGATTTTATAGTGTAGACGGCAATAGCTACCCTTTTCTGCAATGGGATGCACTTCCTATAGTATGAGTCTTGTTTCGCAATACGTTTGGTAGAATCACACAAGATGCCAAACGTTGCTCTGCTCATACGAAAGGTTTCCTTAAAAAGACGGTCATTCATTTCAGGAACATCCTTTTCCCAAAACCTGCCGTGTCGCTTCTAAAGAATACGTTTATTTTAAATGTTTATATAAGCTCTTTGTTGTTCTTTTTTTACTTACGTATGCCCAAATATTTCTTGGGTTTATCTCGTTGCACAGAGGCATTGCCGTCAACATTAATATTTCAGAATAAAAAAATATTACGCGACCTCTTCGCATCTCTAATTCCTGCTCACAGTCCTGGATAGCAACTTTATATTGTATACTACAAGAATTTAACGTAGCTACATATTTATTGTTTTCTTCTTGGTTCGCAGCAATCAAAAGTAAAGTTTTTTAAATTTTGAATTCATTATAATTTTTTAGATCTATTTTTAACAAGTTTACTTGAATGTAGATAGATAAACATACACAATAATAAAAACATACAAATGCATACAGCTGTCAATTTATGTCATTCTCGCATATGTTTATGTTATATTTGTCATATGTGAACGCCATAATGTTATCTCCAAGGTTAATTTTAGATAACCATAACCTTCTTATATGTGAACGTGCCATTAGTATTTAATACAAATCAGTTTTTTTTGTAATTCAATTTTCTTCATTGGATATTTCCGAAGAGATTAACAACATGTATTAATATCTTAAAATTAAAATAAATATTGCCAATACGATAACAAAAGTTTCGAGCAGACAAGCGAAAAAATATCATGTCAAATCCATAGTTTGCAGTATTCTAAGACATCCATGATCCTCAAAAAGCAGCATATTTCTTGCAATTTGGCTTGGATGACTAAAATGTTTTATTTAACATTATGATTTCTTGCCCTATGGATGTTGTTGTTTCTGATGTACCATGGACCACACGTAAATATTCTTAAAAGTTTAGACTATCTTCCCCACAATTTTTTACATCTGACGATGTACATTACTGGATGCTATATATTGGCTTTATAACTGCTTTATACAAGAGGACTTTAAGATTGAAATTCAGGGTTGACGGTGCTTCAATAAGACAGTGTAGTTGGGCGGATTTTAGTTTTATCCGAGTTATTTTTGCAGCAATATATTGAGTCCATGTAAGATGGCGATGTAGGTGCATACCGAGGTAGTTGATGTAGCTTTGGTTTGCTTTTCTTGCACCATTTATTCTGAGGGAATTACAGGTTTTACCATTAGGCCTAAAAGTTATGCGGACACATTTGCTAACATTGAATTTAATCTTTCATTCATCTAACCATTTCTCTAATTCATTAACATGGGATTGGGGCCTTGCGGAAGCAAGTACAGGGTTTTATGAGTGCTTGTGTATGCAGTGTTATCCGCGAAGGTTCAAGTGTTAATAATGAGTTCGTTGGCATGTCTGCAGTGGACAACAAATACAAGAATGAACATAGGGTGCTTCCTGGGGAATGCCAGTAGAAATCCTTTTCCGCCAGGATAAATTAGAATTTCATTTGGTGTGAAAATATTTGTTTATTAGAAGTTAGCGGGTAATATTTTTATAATTTTGTATACAAACAATCGTGCCAGACTTTTTATAATGCTTGAGCGATGTCTATCAATCAATATTGTTTTTTTCACTTTACACCGAGCAGCCTAAAGTTCGAAATGATCACTTTACCGGCCATATGAATATAATAACGAGGAAGACTTAATTTAATTTCCAATTTAAGTTTGTCTGACTTAATAAAATTAAAAAATTTACCTTTTATATAATCGATAAACAGATTTTTCGAGATAATTTGTGATTCAAATAACAATCCTCACTACCATACTGATGTTAAATTTGCCCATAAATTTGTTTAATTTATCAGTAATTTAAGATATTTCATACAAATAAATTTTATTGTAGGAATATATATATTCAACCTTGACTTACTAATGTTTGTGTTGGTTTTTTTCTGTCTTTAAGTTCATTGAAAAGAAATATATTCAAAAAAAAGTTTTCCTTTTAAATTGTGTCATGTTTCTTCATTTCGTTCTTTTAATCTCGAATTTGCTATTGAATAACAAACACCCTAGTGGTTTTACTTATTAAAAAGCCTTGTTATTCTTGTCAAGTACACAAATATCTCTACACACAGATAGACGACGACGACCTTGATGATATGCTAACTACGTATCTGAACTAAAAAGACAAACGTGCCAGGTAAAAAAACAATTTAACAATAGAGTATCTATCTTGAATAGAGTACATCGTAAAATACAACCCCTTTTCATGCTTACAATAGACATACACCTATCCCTCGTTTTGCACGATACTTGTTTTGCACGATTTCGATTTAACACGATTTTTTACTTCTCGTGTAAATCGAGGGATGAAAAATACCTCGTTTTGCACGATTTTTTAATTTAAATGAAAACAAGCTTTTGACACAATTTATAGTAAGTAAATAACTAAAACAACATTTATTTACTGATACATAGATGAACTAGTTGGTATAGTTAATGAAACTGATGAAGAAAATAATGATTCTGATGAAGATGATTCACAAATTGTTGAAATGACATCACAAAATATTTCTAAAGGTCTTGAATTAGGCCGGAAATTAGAAAATAATTTTCTACAATATGATCCAAATGTTGAAAGAGCTCTTAAGTTTCAAAAATACATTTCTCAAGGCTTGGCCCAATATCGGGAGTTATATAAAGAATTAAACAAAAACCTCTCACAAATACTTATAACTAAATATTTCTCAAAATCCCCACGCCCCCACATCGAACCAGAAAACATTGAGGTATCGAGCGATGATTCGTCACCAACCGAAGAAATACGATTAGTTGTCGAAGAAAGTGATGACGAATAAATATATGTAGGTACATATACTGAAATTGGTTGCGTATAACTTATTCTTTTTTGCTTAACAGTTCATGTATTGATTTTTTGCTAATATCATTTTTATATGTATATTTTTGTGTTTTCTCTTATTTGTATTGCATTTAATTTTTAAGTTTTATGAATTTTATAACTATGTATTTTGGTTGTTAAATAAAATGAAATTGTTTTCTTTTGTTTGCTTGTTTACGTTATTCACATTAAAGCAAATAAAATTATATTAAAAAATACTATATATGTATACCAGTTTTTCCTTTTTTTCGATTTACACGATTTTCCATACAAATTTTTTTGAATTCGTTCTACACGATTTTCTCAGGAACGTATCTATCGTGCAAAGTGACAGGTGTAATCTAGTATTCATATGCTTGTGTACAGACAAATTTATATATTTTTTAAAGCCTATGACACACACACACTCTTATAAATTGTAATTTCAAATATTGAAGTTCATAAAATGTTTTTGGTCTGCAATGAATTGAAAAGCCTTTTTCTATTTCTGTTCGCCTGTTATAGAAGTCTGGAAATATTTGTATATTTACCCGTACATATTGTAACAAATATACGTAGGAGTACATGTGCCTTTGTAGCAGCAATTTAAGTTGGAATATCATAACATTAGCTACACTATCAGAAGTAGCAATTCAGGTAATATTAACCGTACATATGCAGTATGTTAGTAGATAAGTTTTTATTATTATTTGCTCAAGTTTAATATTTAGGTCGTATGACAATTTATCATTCATGTATTTACACACGTGTGTGTAAGCTTTGTATAACGCATAACGGGGGGCGATTGTTGAAAATTGCACAGCTCATTTCATAAAATTCGTTATATTTTCCTAACTGAAACCTAATATTTATTACCGTGCGATCTCCCCAAAAGGTAATCCCTAACTTTACCTGATTGATTGAGTTTGTAACAGACAAAATTAATTAAAAAATTAAAAATATGGTAACCTTAAGCTGTAAGAGCTAAATTAAAATTATCATGAAAACTTTCTCCAATCTGTCGTTCGAAATCGACATTAAACTGTAAGTCCCGTCACTCATGGATAGAATTAACACACACAACATGAGTGGTGAGAAGCTAGGTCGTAATCATGACTAATTGGTTTGTTATGGTCAATAAGGAAGTAAGTAAAGTAAGTTTTTTAATGAGTGTACCGAATAACTCATTGAGTGGTTATTTTTCGGTACTGTTTTATAAGCAGAGCTAACTGACGTTTTTTGGTTTTATACGCCTACCCTTCAGAAGATAAGGTTTAATTATATTAGGTTGAATTGACAGCCACATCTGAATGAGCGTAGCTTACTTGAATCCTATAAATGCCGGTTTTAACACTAATATTACCTATTGCACCTTGCTTGGCATCTCTGAGCCATTCTTAGAGTTTTATTAGGTGTGAATTTTATTTAAATCCTCTTCATCTGGACACGTTCTGTCAATAAATTCTGGTTGCTCAAGAATTCTTTTTTTACGAACCCAGACTTTAGAAATGACAGCAAAGATGTTTTGTAGTGTTTTTCTATCTCGTCGCTACAGCTTCTACAAAAGTCATGAGAAGGTATTTTCAGCCTCCGGGTATATGCACCCAGAGGCTAGTGTTCCGTAATAACTGTCATGAGTTCCCTAAAATAGAACGGATTAAGATTTAACTTAATTTTTGGTCTGCATATACCTATATCGAGCCAGATCTATATAGTCTCTTAGCAAGCGGGTTCATTATCCAATCTTTCTTACCTCAGCAGTTTTTTGAGAGTAAATAAAATTGCCATGAAATGTTGCTCAAAAAATTTCTCGTTCAGAGTCGATCCCGTCACTTATGGATAAAATTAACACACACAACAGGTGCGGTATGAGAAGTTGGGTTGTAATGCGGCCTAAAGGAGTGTAATGGCCAATCAAGTAAGTTAGGATGTGTCAATGGGTAAAACATTGGTCTATTATTTCGCGCCCTTATTAAAACGACGTAGTTGTCGCTTATTAGAAGTAAAGCCCGGGTTCGTATCCCAGGTCAAAACGAAAATGAAAAGCGAAATATGAAAAAAAATATTTCTTCGGCGACTTCCTCCCAGTAGATTTCTGGCAAAAACTCTGAGAGTAAATAAAATTGCCATGAAAAAGTTTCTTAGAAATCTGTCGTTCGGATTATTAAATTAACGCACACAAAATGAGTGGTGTGAGAAACTAGGTCGTATTCCTGACTGAAGATTTGTAATTGCCAATTATGTATGTATGTATGTATGTATTAAAACGACCGCTATTTGCATGGACCAAACGAACGACCTATAAAATTAACGAATATACAACAGTCCGACAAGGTTATGACAATAGAATTGTGATGATTTCTACTTTCTATCACAAGAATTATTTCAACAATTAATAATTCAAACTAATGTAGTCATATTGGACAATATCTTCTACATTTACGAAATACATTCGAAGCCTCTATTGCATTCTTTTTCAATTCAATTGTATTGTAATTGAAATAAATTTTTCGTTAACCTTGAATTCCCATCATCATTGCTTTGATAATATTTTTACAAATTACAGGACAAATGATAAAAATTATTGAAGGCTCCATAAACTTACTTGAAGGCACACCCTCATATGGTCGTAAAATGTAACATTTTAAATATGTATTTCCATATATTTCTAAGTTGGTAAAATAGAATAGATGTGAATCTGAGAGGAGAAAGGATTAAATTGAATATAAAACATTTGGTGGCAATAAAGACTTGTGTGTTCAGCTTTTGAAAATTTAGAAAAATATTTACTATATTAAATTGGAATAAGTTAACATTTAATATCAAATGTTAATATTTAATGCTTAATATGTAAATATACCTGAATTTAAACGTATTTGTAATCTGAGGCCATTTTTTATTATAAGCTTTCTAAATATGTCTTTATAAATATAATCCAGTTTTTTAAAGAATTATTATTCGTTTGAAAATAACCCAAATTGTTTGGCTATGTTTTCTCTTACCATGGATTTTATTTGAATTTAATCATAATTAAAGGCTGTGACAGACAACTTTTCTGCGAGCAGGTGTCGTCATCAACCAATAAATTTCAAACATCCCACATCTGATGCCGACACACATGCCCTCAATATTTTACTACCGAGGCCATGCTCAACTATTTCACGCAAGTTCTTTGAATTGAACTCTTTATTTATTTTCCTCCATATGCAGGCATGTCAGATAAGTTTTGGAATGATGTGTTTTCTTTAGGCGAGTCAAAATATAGAATTTAGTATGAAGGAAAATGAAATGAAGACCTCGAGAAGAAGGGTAGTGGCAGTACAATGCTGTGAGGATGTGTTTTGGCGCCATGTGTAGCAGTTTAGAATTTATTGAGGAAATAATGAATAACAAAGTGTATTTAAACATTCTAAAGAAAAAAATCGTCGAAAGTTCAGAAGAATTAAGAATTCGTAATGATTATTACTTCCGGCAAGTCAATGAACCCAACCAACGGTATCTATCCTCAAACTACTTGTCGACAGTCTAATAAAGAACTCAAATCATTCCATATTGTAACAACACCACAGAGGTTAGATTGTCTCAGTCCAGTCCAACGTAAGCAGAATATCCCTGTCGCTTCCAAAACCTTTTTCCTATTTTGCAAAAAAGTTCTGACCTCAACAAGGCGTAAAAACTACCCTTCTCTCAAGCTGAGCGACTGGCTCATTCCCGGGAACTCGCATATCACCTGATATTGAATAGCGGATTCAGATTTCTATTGTAATCTGCAGTCAGCCGTAGAAGCTGAGTGCTCGGATGACAGGATGACTGTCAGATAGTATTATTATGTCCTGTTCTCTGCACTTCCAGGACAAGTTGAATTAAGCACTACTTTCATTGGCGTAAATTTTTGCTTAGAACAAACTTATGAGTTTCTTGATTGACTCGAACTAGAGGACACTTCTACTCCACTATTTGCCTTTGACCTATCCGTATACCACACAATGTTACAACTCTTAGAAGTTTAGGGGATCAATTTTATTCATTTCCCAAGACATAGAGGTAGCTCGTACCTCTCAATAATGTCTATAGCTCTTTGAAACTTTCTACGACGTAGTTTTATTGGATTACATTGATTAGTAAATAATATCGTATCGTATTTGATTATTTCGAATCTTGCACTCTTTATGTCATTATATTCTGTCACAAAGTTCAGTATATTATCTCCACTGAACATAATGAATCGATTTACGCTTAAGTAACGTTGGTATTTATTGGAAATTTGGACCAACGAGAAATTGCACCATCGAATCAAATCGATCCAGAAACAATTGAAGATTTGAAGGCCAAAATTCGCGAAGCCTTTGCCGAGATACGAGCCCATACACTCGAAAAAATGTATGAAAATTGGTGCGATCGAATGAGGTACTGTGGGGTAAGCCGAGGCAGCTATATGAATGAAATAATATTTCATTTCCATCCGGAACAATTGTACTTCACAACAAAAAAAGTAAATTTGACAACATTTCAAACCATTTTTGTTTTATTGCATTTTGAAATTGAAAATTTTAAATGGCCCGCCCAGCCATTATATTTACTCACATTATTCTCATATTTGATATGTAAAATTCATAATGCGGAGATCATATGTGACGTATGAGTGATATCTAATTCCATTAGTTTCATACATGACAATATCAAAAATATTTTATTGTATACTTTTCAGAGTAATTATTCTAGTATCTGGAATATGATACATATTAGGAATATATTTCAAATTCAATTAAAAATAATGTATACCCCATTAATTTGGAATTAATATGGAATTAAGCTATGATATGGAATTTTTTAAAATTTAAAATTTTTCGAGACATCCCAACTTGAAAGTAAATACAAAAACCACAACCCTAGGCTGTATTCTATTGGGTGCTACATCATGGCCAGTAGCTTCATAGTATGTATCTTCCAATCTTGACAACAGAAAAATAAATTTGACAAAATTTCTAACCGTTTTTGTTAATATAATAAATCGCCCACCCTATATTACTCTAGTAATCTGTTCTGGAAGCTGCCGTTGTCTAGTAGGTAGAGCGTTGTATTATTAGAGGAGAGGGCACTGTTAAAACCACTATTTCTTCGAATATAGTGAAATATTAAGAAAACTATTTCTTCGGCGACTTCCTCTCAGCAGATTTCTAGCATAATCTCTGAGAGTAAATTAAATTGCCATAAAGAGTTTCTCAATGAAATCTATCGCTCGGAGTCGACTTTAAACTGTAGGTCCGGTCAGTCATGTATAAACACAACATAAGTGGTGTGAGAAACTAAGTCGTAATCCTGACTGAAGGTATTTGGATGTATTTTGTATGTAATCTGTTGTGGAAATTCGAGTACCTATCTTTCTTTATGTCATTTCTTTTAAACTTTAGTATTTTGTTTTTCTCTATTACTTTTTAGTTTTCATTTTCAATCGTTGAACACAACTTTAAGCAAATGCGTAAAACATAACCAAACATACAGTGCACGCGCGCTAATGTGAACACCGCATTATATGAACACCGCTTAATGTGAACATTTTTTTTGCTTCATTGACTACTCTAAAAGATGAACAAATGTAAAAAGCCCTATAATTTGAACAGATTTTTTTTTAATTTTAACGTTAAAATTCTGCGTTTATTAGTTGCGGGAATCCCCGTTTTAGGTGTATATATATAGAGTCACACAGATAATTATACGTACCCCCTTAAAATCATTTTTTAAATGATAATATATGGACAAGTCAACTGATTTTTGCCCAAATTTTTTGTTTTCCGTCACAGCCGGACGGAAATATTACATTCGCACAAAACTCAGTTGACTTGTCCATATGTTATTTGGCAAATTCCAATCGTGACTTTTTTCTCGGTACTCGGCTGCGGAAACCGTTCTTTCTCAAAACACTTCGAACTGTTTCGGAATGCACAATAACATTGTGATCACTTTCCGCGGTATTTCTTATTTCTACGGCTGTAGTCCTAGGATTTTTATCCACAATACTTTTTATATACCGGGCTACCCTTGGAGAAATTTTATACGAAATATACGTCGTACGTATAATTTTCTGTGGTGCCATATTGGTTTTAAGCAAACTGCAGTCACAAATTCATAGATTTTGGGAATCTTTTTTTATGTAAGTAGATGTGCCGTTACATACGCTTATGTAAAGAAATTTTAGTAATGAACTTCTATCATTACTTTTTAAAAAAAATGATTTTTAGGGGATACGTATAATTATCTGTGTGACTGTATATGTATGCGTTAGTACATCTGCTTGCATATTTATTCTTCATTTGCTATTTAAATACTGTGAAGAAAGTTTGTAAAGATTAAATTATAAAATGTGTTCTAAAAAAATTCTAAAAAATTAAAAAATTTATAAATAATGATTTTTGTTTAAAAGATGGTATAATTCTGTTTTAAAATTTTCGGTATTCGGAAATGTGAACAATTCGCAAAAGTGAACGACGCCAGTTTTAATTAGTTCACATTAGCGAGCGTGCACTGTACATATATTTTTCCAATATATTTTATTATCTAATGGTTCTTCTTCTCACACAAAACGTTATTTTTAAGGATAAAAGAAAAGGGTGGTTTTTTTTCTTCGCAAACTATAAATACTTCGAAAGAAAATTTCTCATCTTTAAATACATTTCCGGAAAAAAAAATTTTATTTTCTGTATGTAAACAAATAAAATGAATTTAAAAATTTTAATTTTTATTGTTTCCACACAAAATTATACCATTATTAATGGAATTTAAAAAACAAAAGAAATATTAACAATTTCCAGTCAAAAATTTTATTATTTTGTTCGCAATTGCGTGTTTTCTATGGTCGGAAATATAAATTCATGCACAGAGTTCCACAAAGTTAAAACGTTTTGGAAATTTTGAAATTTATGGCAACATCTGGGTTTGACATGAGCATTAATTGGTTTGATACTTTTTTAATTAAAAATAAAAATTGTAATAATAAAATAAAGTAAAATGAAGAATATGAATACGAAGAACGTGAGTGTTTTGATAACTTCAGCTATTTAAAGTAAGTGAGTAGTGAAACAAAATTATTAACGTTTCTCTAACTAAAAAAATGTTCCTATCTTATTTCTTCATTACTCGTTTTATTGGGGATGTCTTACCTGTGGTTTGATCTGTTGCCTCACGTCTAATAAGTCAATGCACTACGTACTAGACTACAACGACTTCAATGTGTGAAACATTACATCCTGCAAATGTCCGGGATGATTTCTCTGGGTGGATCGCATCTAAAATATGACTCTGGCGCATAAATCAGGCTAAACTTGATTAAAGGCGTGTATTATGTTGTCTTGTGGTTTATTCGCACACACAATATCGCTTGATTTCAGCGTCCTGTCCGCATCACCTCTACGAGAGATAACTGTGGCCAATGTAGCATGCTCTGTGTAGGGCGTAGCGCCGATATCTTGAAAGCTGATGACACTGATGTCCAGATATTTTAATTCAAGCCAAAATAAGTTAGTAATCATCGCTCTACAGTGTTCGACGTTGACAACAATTGATGACCATAATTCTTTGAGAATGACTATGAACAGATGACGTTACCAGTCAGACATCCATACCAAACAATGACTTTTTTGGGATCCATTTGACGCCCTAGGATCTCATGTGAATCGATATCGTGCCAAATTCCACAGCTCTGTTTGTTTACGTACTGATTTATCCAGAAATGATCCCCATCGATGAGGATGATTTAGTTGTGTGAGGAAATGAGTTTATTCTGTTCATTTATCGAATGTCTTCGATTCATTGTTAGAGAACGTTATTCTTTAAAAATTGTGAACCTTTAGAAAACACCGTCCTATGTAAGAATTATTCTAATGAATTGAATATACAAACCATTCACTTAGTCATTTAAGCTTTTGAATTGTCAGCTTTAATTAGAACTCTTGCAGATTTGTAAATACCGGAGGTACAATACTATGTATTTGTATTTGATTTCTGTTGTTGTACTGTTTTGAATCTCTGTTTAAAATTTAAAATTCAAATTTAAAAGCAGATTCTGTGGTTATTCACTTGAACTTAATGTTTCTCTTTTAATTTTCTTTTATTTTCATTTCACTTTGAGGCGGACATTTAATTTATGCTGAAAGATTTGTTAAATTTAAGTTTTGGTCTTAAAATTTCCTTACGCTTGTTTGCATTTGAAATTTATACACAAAACTAATCTGGATTTGATAGTATGTAGTGTTCTAATACAGAAAGAAGATTTTCTTCTAAAGAGTAAACACAAGAAAAAGAAAGAAAGAAATTTAAAATTTTTTTCAATTCATTTAAACAGAATCTACCTGCAAAAGGACCGTAAGCAAGATCTGGCGTCTCAGACCAACCATCTGGCTCTATCGGGCTGTGGTACATTTTTGGTGGACGGTACACAGACACCAATGCCACTGCTGATTGATGGGCAGAGGACGCAGACAGTCAGCTGATCTGATTATTAACTGGCTCCGCTGAATAAAACATTCGATTCAAATAGAACATTCGGTTTTAGAATTCGGAATAGGAAATTTTGGTCCGAATAACCGGTGGTTCCCAATGGGACCCTTGAAGTTTACACTGATGACTCAAAGATAAGTGACAAGGTAGACTGTGTTATCTTTATTAAAGGTCCTCATGTTAAACTTTCATATTGGCTGACTGATCACTGCAGAGTTATCCAAGCAGAGGTCATTGTAGTGTTGAAAGCAGCGCAATGTTTGCTGAGCGGCGGGATTTTCCCTGAATGTACTTAGATAGCCATGCTACAATTAAATCCATAACGAACATCGTTTCAACGCTCGTTCTTGTCAATGAATGCAGATGACTTTTTCGGGAAATTTCGGATCATTAAAGGGTATCATCGCTATAGATTCTGGGACACAGGGATATCGTTGGAAATTTCATTGCCTATTTTCATTCAGAGCCTATGAGCAAGCCATAGTTATTCCCATTGCTTCGGTTAATTTGTATATTATCCACTCGTTTTACGAGAAGGCTCTATCTCGATGGCTGCAAGAGGATACGTGCTCTATTGCCAGACTTTGCTGGACGCGTATGGACAAGAGGAGGAGTGACTCACTTCATTCCTTAAATCGAATGGTGATTCATCGCACAGTGGCTATACTTATGGGCCATTGTTCTTTTGGTAGCCATGCCAAACGTCTCAGCATTCCAACTAACAACTTTTCGAGGTCTGTGGGTCTGTGGAGGAGGAAGAGATTGTCTTTCAACTCATGTGTCAGTGGCCTGGTCTTGCCATGAAGAGACGGAAATTTCTGACATCTCACTTTCTGACATGGTTGACAAAGCTTTCTAATATAAAAATTACTCCAATTTTATGATTTATTTTGTAGCAAACTATATGGTCTCATCTGTGTTGGCGGCGACTATAGAAATCGGATGAATCATGAGCTGTATGAGCTTTAAGTAGACATCGATCTCGTTAGACGTATTAAAAAGTATAACGTTTACATTGGCTTGGGCATGTCGTTCATAGGAGTGAATATGATGCTCCAGCGAAAACATCTTACGAATATATAGGATATGGAAAGCGAGGAAAAAAATAAAGAAAAGAGAAAGAAAAACTTTTAATATCTGAGGACAAAACAAAAATAGTAAAGACATTTACTAAGTATTATTGTGATATGAGTTTTTATGTTTGGGTTTACTGGAATGATGTACACTTATAACCTTATTCTCGTACTCTTTTTCTTCAATTATTATTATTGTTTTCTTCTTCTCTAAAAACAAAACAGATAAAGAGAAAAAAATACACAAATTCCTGTTTCCTGTCTATGAGAATGTTTTCCTGGACATATGTGTGGGAAATTTTTAGAAAAATAATCACATGTGACATTATTGTTCTTTTTGTTGTATTTGTGATAAACATCCCACACCTATAAATACAAAACCTAAATAAAATATGTAATGCTTTCATATACGTGCTTGAATAATGGAGTTCTTATTTGCTTTTATTAAAATGATGAGTAAGAAAATAACAGATAGATGAGGATGTAATGCCGATGGAATAGCATAAATGAATATGCTTGTTGGGTAAATGCAAGGAAATTGTTATTCACTGCTTGCCTTGTTTAGTTGATGTGTTAAGCAACGACAATGCTAATAATAAGATAATAAAATGAGACCGAACGTTCAAAAGCACAATTATGATCCATAGTCATTAAACAAATTCGATGAAATTAAGTTAAAAATAAACAAATACCAGCACGTAAACAGTCAATGTCGATGTTTCTACGGAACATCCATTCACCCGTCCTAATACTCCACTCACTCGTCTCAAACTTAAAGCCTTAAAGTTTACGATTATAAGGAACTGCTCCACTTATAATGTTAAAAAAATCTCCAAATCGCCAAAATAAAACCTCAACTGTGCCGTGGCATTCGATCACACAAAAAGATCTCAATGGACCATCAATCAAAAGACAGATTGAAAAATATTATAGCAACAATAGGGTCTTCAAACAGGGACTTCCGATCTTAGTGAAGCTACATCTATCAAATTAGTTGCCATATATTCGGTCTGCCAAATCAACATGCATGACCATAGCCATGACATGGAACAGTTGCCAGATGACTCTAATTTCCATCGAAAAATCATCTTCCGCGGTGAGATTCACTTTTTGGTGAATGGTTAAGTGAATACATGGAATTTGAGACGATACAAATTCACATGAGATTTAAGAGTATTCAATATCTCGCAAAAAAGTTCATATTTTGAGAACGAGGTCTATTTGGTCTTCGCCGTCAATGGCGAGCGCTATTCGTTCAAGATTGTCAACTTTTTTTGGCCTGAATTGGATGAACTGGACACCAATGATATGTGATTTCTATCGGACAGTACTATGTACCACACAGCTCATTCCTCATTTACATTCTGCACGATTCTAAAGCATGATCATTTAACAGGTAATGTTAGATGCCACTGGGATGGTACGATTTGACCTCGATAGACTTTTCTTAAGTTGCAGGTGTAGGTAACAGAAATCTATTGATCAAATTCACTTTTAAGCACCAGAATTATAGGAAAGTCGCTGTAGTCCAGTAGGTAGTGCGTTGGCTTATTAGATGTGAGGCCACGGCTCAAACCACAGGTCAGACATCTCCACCAAAACGGAATATGAAAAAAAAAATTTTTTTCTGGCAAAAACTCAAAGAGTAAATAAAATTGCCATGAAAAGTTTCTCAAAAATCTGTCGTTCAGAGTCGACTTTAACCTGTAGGTACCGTCACTCATGTTTAAAATTAACACACACAAAATATATGATGTGATAAGGTAGGTCGAAAGCCTGACTAAAGGGTTGTAATGACCAATTATGTGTGTACATATGTGATAAGAAATTGCACATTTCGTTTGCTCTCCACCTAGCGAAGGCGTGGCGGACATTTGAACGATGTTACGTTTCACACAGTATCAACAAGTCATTCAAACGAATGAAAATATCCATGTTAACTCAACTCTCTTTGTTTTATGCCTTACGCTCGTTATATATTTTTTGATTAATCGAGGATATGCAAAAGAAATCCCGATCACAGATTTCCAACTTTAAAAATCAGAAACCTTAAATAATGTGCCTCATCCTTGGACAAATCTCTCTTGCATATGAGTATCCATTGAAGACCATTTTATTTCAATAAATTCTAGTTTACATGACTTTATGCAAATTTACTTAAAACGTATTCTCTTGGCTGTGCATTTGGTTTTCTGGTTTTACGAATATAATTACATTTAATGGCTTTAATGTTCCTTTCCATTGTAGAAACTAATCCATGAAATCAGAAATATCAATGTGTGGTTGACTCTGTAACAAATTGGATAAAGAATTAAAAACATTTTTGAAAATGGACAACAAATCATACAGAAATTGTCGATTTGTTTAACTTTAAAAAGGAGTGGGTAACATATGTCTAAACATACCACACATGATGTGCTATCATTGCAAAACCAATATTGTGGTAAAAAAAATTCAACGTCAAATAAAAAGCATCAAAATATTTCTACAATGCAATGGATATAGAAAATTGCTATCTCTATCTAGAATTTCAAAAGAAAAGAACGTTTGTAATAAATTGATATTTTGCATGCATATACAGTGAACAACAGAACTCTAGATACCCCTATATATTTTAGAAATTTTATGAATTTTAAGCAATAATAGGTAAAATTTTTTGGTATTTTTTGTATTTATGTTATTAATTTATTTTTTCTCTTTCTGGCGGAGATGGTGGCAATACAGGCTGCGGCGAGAATTATTAGGGACGGAAGGATCCCCAAGCGGAACTTTCTGATAGCCAGGCGGCTATCAGGGCTCTAAGTTCCAACGTGATGCAACTCCAAGGCGGTGTACGACTGTCGCAGATATCTCGACGAGATAGCGGAACGATATGATATCCATATCGCATGGGCACCAGGACACAGTGGTATTCCGGGTAACTGCAGAGCTGATGAACTTGCGAGGCGGGGCACTGCCATCGAACTCTCCGATGAATTCTAGACTCTAGGCAACCCTGTGGGGACCTGCATGCTCATAATTGATAGTACGATCGTCTATTCTATTTTTAAACAACGTAATACAAATATAAATATATATAAATATAAATACAAATAGAATATTATAACATTCATATGGCCCCATTCGATCGGATCAATTTTTGTACACATTTTCCAGTGTATGCGGTCGTATCTCGACAATGGTATAACATATGTTGGCGTTCAAATGATCAAGTGTCTGCATAACACTTTTCTTTACCGGCACTCCACCGACAACGGTGTTAAATCGCTGCTAATTACAAGGCCATTAAACGTTTGACCCAAAAAATCGTTTGTGCCATGAGATGTGTGGCAAGTTGCACCATCATATTGAAACCAAATATCGTTCATATTTATACCATGGTACAAAAAATTTGTTAACATGGTGGGATAGATGTCTCCATTGACCGTAATGGTTGTGTCGCCCTCGTAATGGGTGCATTGGCTTCTGTAAGACCACGGATTTTCTGAGGTCTAAATATGGCAATTTTGCTTAGTAACTTACCCACCAAGATGAAAATCAGCTTCATCCGAAAAGATGATCTTTTTTGGCAAAATCGTTATCATCATTTAGTTTCTCATTTACCCAACAAACCACCGTTGCTTAAGAGAAAATTACATTCAGTGGAGAGAATATAACGAATTTTATGACAGAGTAGAATAACATAAGTGAACAAACGGGTTATGGGGTAGGGTTAGTATGAGGGGTAAGAGGAGTAGGGTATATAATGCAACAAACCTTTTAGTATATATGTATGTATGTGTCTGTATGTTAATAATAAATATTAATGTTGTTTTGTATGTGTATTTTAAAACGTTATAAATATGTATTTTATTAAAAATGTTATAAAGTATATAAATTTGTATTTTGTAATTTTACTTTATAATATTCAATTTCTTACACTTTGTTATTATACAATTTGTTTTAAGTTTATATTTTTCGCAAAGTTATTTATTATTTGGCACAATAATAATAATAAACATAACAATTTTGTTCAATGCAATTTGTTTAGAATTCAAATTTCAAATATAATTTTGTTCATTGGTTATCACACGAGTAGGGTTGGTTTTTTGCTTGGTCGCGGTTGTTTATCAACTGATCTAAAAGGATATAAACAATCCTTTTGAACCTGTTGAAGGATGTGTATATGTGATGTGTGTGGTGATTGTTGATATGTATGGTGTTATGTGTTATGTTATGTTATGTGTGTTGGTGTTATTATTGTTATTTGATGTAAGGAAAATTGGAAGGCAGAGTTAAATTTGAGTATATTTGTTCACTCGTGTGAACATCCTCCCGGGCCGGCAACCTGTGAATAAAAGACAATTATTTTTATGTATTCGTTTAAGGAGTAAGGGCAGTGTTGGGTAAAAAATAAATATTAAATACTTGGGTAAAGGTTTAAGCCTAAATGGATCCCATGACCAACCAACCAAGCGTTGAGTCTTGGGCAATAAGAGAGCCCTTTCCAATGTGGATAACATTGGGTTGCAATATAGTGGTGTATAAGTCTCCGCCAATCTCAATACACACCGGAATATTAGTGTAAAACTCAGGGTCAGCCAGGGATATTCGGCAAAAATTCTCTTTAATGGCTGTATTCATTTCCGCGGGGTATAACAACTTGGGCAAATCAGAAACAACTCTCATGCATATTTCATAGGAACAGGAGGAGCCCATGTTCGGTTCCATCTTCACTTTAACGTATGTCTGACCTTCTACCTTGAATGCGATCAAACTTCTGTCTTGAACCACTGATGCAGCGATGGTAGACGTGCCTATAGTGGGGTTAAGGACGACTCTCATCTATTTACCATCGATATTGACCATAGCCGTAGGGATAAATGTTTTTGTTGACGTTGGCATTATCAAAGGTGCATGTATGGATACGGTTGACTTTGTACGTGGTGCAGGTATTGGCACTGCATCTTTTTTTACGATGACCTTGGAAGATTTTGCTCTAACCAATTCCTTAGTAATGCGTTCAGGCCCGTGTAACGTAGTATGATGTTTACCATTACATTTGTTGCATCTAGCGGAGCTGGTGCATTTTTCAATCAAATGATTTCGGGCCAAGCAATTTACACAATAATGTAAGTTTAGCACATTCTCATATTTTTGGGCCAAATTCATTCGATCGTATCTATGGCAGTCGCTTAAACTATGGTTGGCCTTACATATACCGCAACCAAAGTGTTTACTTGTTTGTTCCCGTTGGTTACGGCGCTTATTACGCGGCGATTGTTTGAAATTCTTGTGGTGTTTGGGTGGCATCTGTGGATTAATAAATATGTATTAATGAAGGTGAAGAGTGTGTTAACTAATGCTCGAAATTCAATCAAATCAATTTTCGGGTGGATAATGTTAGTGGGCTTGGGTGACTGGTTAATAATTGTGAGTGTTTTGGGTAAGAATTCGGGTGTTAGAATGGTGTTGGGGTGAGTAATGGGTGTGTGACGAGGGTGAAATATGGAAGGTTATTCGGAGGGAGTTGAATTAATGTGTGGGTAGGACGACGACCTTGGTTATGGGCCGAGTCAATGTTCCGGTTGATGTGTGCAATTCGACTACTCTAGGCAGTCCATCGGAACCTGGGTAAGTCTTGGTTACTCGTCCGAGTAACCATTCATTTGAGGGTAGGTTGTCCTGGTTAATGACAACAATGTCATTGATTTCCACAGGACGTTTATGGTTTCTCCATTTATAACGTTTATGGAGCTCCTTCAAATATTCATCCTTCCATCTTTTGCAAAACTGATGGTGTTGAATTTTCAACCTTTGCCATCTGTTTGCTAGGGTAATATTTTCGTTACTAAAATCGGGTTCAGCGGGTGATAATAAGGGTGAGCCAATTAAGAAATGACCTGGGGTTAATGGGTTAAGATCTTGAGGGTTTTCACTCGACGGGCTTAAGGGTCTTGAGTTGAGGCATCCTTCTATTCTAGCTAATAGGGTTGCTAGTTCCTCAAAGGTATATTTAAAATTTGCGAGCTTCTTAATATGGGACTTGAAACTCTTTACGCCGGCTTCCCATAATCCTCCCATATGTGGAGCTCCGGGTGGGATAAAGTGCCACGTCAAGTTTTGAAAGCTATTGGTTGATGTAACCAATCCCTTCAACTGTTTGAGGAATTCCTGTCGCTGCTTTTTAATTAGTTGGCTAGCTCCAACGAAGTTGGTTCCATTATCGGAATACACAGCGACAGGGCATCCCCGCCTCGAAAAGAATCGGGCAAATGCCGCCATAAATGCTTGGGTAGACAGGTCAGATGTGGGCTCTAAGTGGATAGCTTTGGTAGAAAAGCAAACAAATACGCAAACATAACCTTTGGTTATCCTACATGTTCTACCAATGTAGGATTTAATGTCAAATGGTCCGGCAAAATCAACTCCAACAGTATTAAATGGTCTGCTAATTTGGGTACGTTCGGGGGGTAATGCAGCCATAAATTGGGTAGTTTGACGATTCCTATATTTCGTGCAGGGTACGCACCTATTGACTACAGAACTGATAAGATTCTGCAGTCTCGGAATCCAAAAATTCGAGCGAATTACTCGCAACATTAGACGATTTCCGCCGTGTAGGGTTATAAGATGAACGTGTTGGGTTAATAATTTAGCAAAGGCGCTAGGGTAGGGTAATAAAATAGGATGTCGTTCATCATATGTTAAGTTGTTGGAGTTTGCCAATCTGCCATTTGTGCGCATGATATTCTTTGCGTCCAAAAAGGGTGTAAGGGTGAGTAAATTGCTTTTCTTGGGTAAAGGGTTCGATTTCTTCAGACAAGAATATTCTTCAGTGAAATGTTGTTTCTGACAAAGAATTATCAGTCTATCACGGGTAGCTTTGATCTCATGCGCATCAAGTTCAATACTCGGGTGGGTTAATAATCTATTGAGTCTTTCGTCAATAGATTGTGGAATTTTTCGACCCAGAACTACGCTGTCATGTCGAATTCCATTTCTTCGAGTAACTGATGCGCCATCACAAAATCGATAGACATACGACAATATTCTAAGTGCTTTGGACCATTTAGAAAATCTTTCCAAAATGTCCTGGGTAGGGTGGGTAGAATCCATAGATGTTTTTGGGTTCAAAGTCGTAGAGAACGACTGACAAATTTTAGCTTCAGCTTGAGTTTCGTAGGGTAAGTGTGTTGTTGGCCACTTTGTTGGATCTTGCTTCAACCATGTTGGTCCATTCAGTTCATCTGCGTTGCATCCACGAGGCCACATGACTCCAGTTCTTGGTTCCTACAGCCTCGGCTATTGCAGACACACGGTTAGCCACAAAGGTATTCCAGGTAGTCGGGGGTTTATTGAGCCATGCCAAAACTATTGCGGAGTCCGTCCAGAAATGCATTGGGTATTGGCTTAATTGCAGCTGGATAATTATGTTCTGTGCCATTTTTGCCAACAACACTGCACCACAAAGTTCTAATTTCGGTAAAGAAATAACCTTGATAGGTGCAACTCTCGTCTTAGCGACGAGTAGGGTTACGGACATAGGTCCTTTTATGGGTATAACTCGTGCGTATAAAACCGCAGAGTATGCTTTTTCAGAAGCATCTGAAAAGCCATGAAACTCAATTTTTGCTGAGGGTGAAAAATTTATGCATCTAGGAATTCGAATATTGTCAATGTTATCATAAAACTGCAAAAACTTGTGCCATTTAATAAGTGTGAGTGGGTTAAGACATTCATCCCAAGCTGTATTATCCTGCCAGATTTGCTGCATCACGATTTCGGCGGATATTATAATTGGTGCTAACCAACCAGCTGGGTCAAAAATTTTGCGATGTCAGATAAAACTGCTCGCTTAGTGTAGGCTGGTTTTCTCTCTATTTTTGGGGCCTCAAAGAAAAAATTGTCCTCTTTTGGATTCCACCGAATGCCTAAAGTTTTAGGGTTTTCCGATTCCGGAAGGGTGAGTAAGGCGGCATTGACTTGGTGGTCCTTGGGTAAATTATCTAGGAGCTCTTGGGTATTTGATGTCCACTTTCGTAGAGGAAAACCAGCAGATTCGAGTGCAGTGATTAACTGTTTTTGAGCGATTTCAGCCTCTTGAACAGAATGAGCACCGGTTAGTACATCATCGACGTACATATTCTCTCTCAAAATTAGAGATGCAATTGGGTGGGTATCTTGAATGTCTGCGGCTAATTTGTGTAGGGTTCTGATAGCCAAATAAGGGGCACAGTTAACGCCAAATGTGACTGTTTGCAGTTCGTAATCTTGAATGGGTTCGTTGACGCTTTTACGGAATAAAATTCTTTGATAGGGTGTGTGGGTAGGGTTCAATTGAATTTGCCTATACATCTTGGTGATGTCGGCATTAAAAACAATCTTATAAAAGCGCCATCTCAAGATCGAAACAACCAAATCTTGTTGTAGGGTAGGACCAATGTGTAGGGTATCATTCAAGCTGTTGCCGTTCGAAGTTTTGCTCGATGCATTAAAAACAACTCGAACTTTTGTCGTAACACGATCGGGTTTAACAACAGCATAATGGGGTAAATAATAATGGGTGTTTGAAGAAGTGTTAGGGTTATAAATAATTGGTTTCATATGACCTAAGTCAATATACTCTTGTAGCGCGTTATCATATTCAAGTTTCAGATCGGGTTTCTTTAGTAAATTCTTCTCATTTCTTAAGTATTGAGCCATCGCTATATGGCGCGAGTTTCCTAACTCAATTTGAGGGTTACGAAATGGAAGATTTACTTGATAACGGCCATTGGGTAAACGACGGGTAGTTGTCGTGTAATTTTTCTCACAAGTACAATCGTCTTCGGATTGAATGGGTTCTTGTGGAATTTCTTCAATTTCCCAAAATTTGGTAAAAAATTTATCAAGCTTGACAGAACTGTAGTAAGAGACGATTCTTCGGGTAGGGTGAGAATCTTGTATTGGTCCGGTTAAAATCCAACCAAACTCAGTTTCTTGAGCTATTAATGTGCCAAGAATATCTTTCTTGACACCAGCTCTGATAATTTGTGGGTAAAAATCGCTACCAATTATAATATCAATTGGGCGGCTTTCATAAAATTTAGGATCAGCCAATGGGATTCTGTCCAACTCTTTTATGAAAGTAGGGTTTAAGTTTCGGGTGGGTAAATAGCGGGTGAGGGTTTTGACAACAATTGCCTGAATATTCAATGAAAATTCCTTATTAGTGTTAGAACCAAGATGTATATCACACATCTTGTTTGAACGTGCTGAAACAACCTCATTCAAACCTGAGATTTCAGCAACTATGGGTAGGGTGGGTATGTGTAATTTGCGCCTTAGCTTATCAGAAATGAATGAAAAGTCTGATGCTGGGTCAATAAGCGCTCTAGCAGGGAATTCTTCACCGTGTATTTGAATATTCAAGGCAGCTGTGCCTAATAATTTAGCTCTGTCGTCTAATTGGGTTTTGCTTGATTGGGTTTGGGTAGAGAAAGACTGTATTGCACTTGACGTAGAGGGTTTATCGTCATTCTGTGGGTTAGTGTTAGGGTTGGGTTTGTGTAAAAGGGTGTTATGTCTACTGCCACAGTATCTGCATGTGAATGTACTGCGACATTCTGATACCATGTGACTAATGGCCAGACAATTGTAACAAATTGAATTCTTTCTTAAGAATTCAATTCTTTCATTTACTCCCAAGGAAGTAAATGATGAGCATTCCCTCAAAGTATGGTTACTTTTGCACAGTTTGCACAATGAACCATCGGGTTTTTCCTGGGTTTTTTGATAATTATGGGTATTTGGGTGGGTTTGGGTTAAATTCGAGGTTTTGCTCTGGAATACGTTTGTGGATCGGGTATCCTTCCTATTATTGTGTGTCACATTATGGAACGTTTTTAGATTAGGATTAGGGTTACTTTCCGGAACATCATTGACAGAAGTGAGTTCCTTGAATGTATTTGTTAGAAATACATCCACATCTGTCCAGGAAGGCATTTCAGCACAATCCTTTAGGGTTTTCTCAAATTCCCTTCGGGTTCCCTTGGGTAATTTTGTCAAACAGAGATATACTATGATAGGATCCCAATTGTCCGTATCTATCTCCAATGTATTCAAATTTGCAATACAGCAATTAATCTTTCTCTGTAATTTTCTTATTGAAACACTGCACATAGTGTTTACCGCTGGTAAATTTAAAAGGGTCTTAATTTGTGCGTTAATTTGCATCCTTTTATTTTCATATTGATTTACCAGTTGGGTCCAAGCAATAAGAAAACCGTCATTAGTCAAGGGTGCGTTGTCGACTATTTATTTAGCTTCGCCGCTAGTCTTATTCTTAAGGTAGAAAAGTTTTTCTACACCACTTAGGCGGGTATTATTGCCATAAATGGCCTTGAATAGGTCTCTGAACGAGGCCCAAGACTTGAAATCCCCACTGAATGTTTGCATATCGCAAGGGGGTACGTTAAATCCAACTGATTGGGTGGGTTGTGTGGGTTGTGAGGGTTCGGGTGGTGTGGTGTTTGAATTTTTGGGTAGAGTTAAATTTTCTATAGATTCATCTATGGAAATCATAGATGACCTATAGAATTTTTTAGCCGATCTCACATTCCTGGAGAGGCCATTAAAATTTATTGAATTGGCTACTTCGGGTTCATTGAGTTGTGGCGACTCTCGGATCTGTTTGAATTTTCCGTCAATATTCGACCACAACTCTTCCAATTCATTCTTCATGAATCTCAATGCGGGTAGTGATTGAGACTTCTCTGTACTGGCCTTAAAATCTTCCTCAAAGGCACTTAAATCCTGTTGGATATAACGTAGAATATCGGCGGCTAAAGATTTTATTTCCGACATATTTATTTTTTAAAATTTAACACAGAGGATTGGAAAGAATTCAATAAATTCCGATATTAAGTCGATTTATCACGGGTAAATTTGGTTTAAAAATATTTATTTCAGAATTGAAATAAATCTACTTAGCAGACAAAATTGCCTATTGGGTATCCTTTGTGTTTTTGTGACACTACACAAAGAGAACGGCAATATTTGTTACTCACAATATTTTGAAAATATTATCGAAAAAAAAGGGTAAATATTGGGTGGGTTTTATAAGATAATATTTCTTATTGTGAGTTTTTTTTTATAAATTTCAAAAAATTCGCGACAAAATATGCGATATATATAAAAAATGTAAATTGAAAAATATCAACTTACCTTGTCTGCTGAGGGTAGGGTACAAACCAATTTTATTTTTCCAATTCCTCTTTGTGTGATGTTTGTTGTGTTGTGTTTGTGTGCAATGTTAATAATGTTAATTTGTTAGTAGTTGCTTGTATTTGTAATTGTTTTTGATTTTTTTTTTGTTGTTAGTGAACTGTATTGGAATGCAATTGTTAGTGCACTTTATATTTTTCAATTTTTTAATTTTTGTCACTATGTACTTTGTTGTTACTTGTTTTGAATTTTGTTCAATTTTTTATTTGTCTTTTCTCACTTTTGATTTTGTTTATGTTTTATTTTGAAAACTGTGCAAGATGTGCTTCTCTTTATAATGTGTATTTTGTTTCTATTTTTTTTGAACCTTTGTGAACTTTTATGTTTCCTTTTTAATTTATATATATATTATATTTATATATTGTTTTGAAAATGTATAATTTTTGTTTCTTTAATGAAATATCTGTTTTGTTTGTATTTTTTGTGAACTTTAGTAACTTTTGTGCTTTCCTTTTGATTTTAGATTTGTTTTTAACTTTTATTTTACTGTTCTATGTAATATGATTTTATTTTTGTTCTTTTAATATGTGTGATAATTTTAAATATGATGTATTATTATTTTTGATTTTGCACTTTTTTTACTGTTTTATATATATGTTGTTTTTGTTAGTGCACTGTTTCTTTTAATGTGACCTTCTGTAATTATTGTTTGTGTTAATTGTTAATTTGTGTTTTTTGATTTATATTTAAGTATTTTGTGCACTTTGATGTTTTTAGAATGTTTTTATGTTTTGTGTACTGTCTGATTTATGTTTTACACTGATTTTGTTAGTGTATATGCTTGTGTTTATTTTATTTTGTTTATTTACATCACTTTTGCACTGATTTATTTAATGCACTGCTCTGTTATTGTTTGTAGATTTCTTTTTTGATATTTATTAAAATTTAAAATAAGAGTTCTATGGGGTTATATTTTTTTGGGTGGGTTATAATATACACAATTTAGAGGGGTTAGGGGTTTTTTGTGGACTGTATATTTGTGTCGCTGTCCCTTCTTTTTCCATGAAGGAACATGAACAAACGGGTTATGGGGTAGGGTTAGTATGAGGGGTAAGAGGAGTAGGGTATATAATGCAACAAACCTTTTAGTATATATGTATGTATGTGTCTGTATGTTAATAATAAATATTAATGTTGTTTTGTATGTGTATTTTAAAACGTTATAAATATGTATTTTATTAAAAATGTTATAAAGTATATAAATTTGTATTTTGTAATTTTACTTTATAATATTCAATTTCTTACACTTTGTTATTATACAATTTGTTTTAAGTTTATATTTTTCGCAAAGTTATTTATTATTTGGCACAATAATAATAATAAACATAACAATTTTGTTCAATGCAATTTGTTTAGAATTCAAATTTCAAATATAATTTTGTTCATTGGTTATCACACGAGTAGGGTTGGTTATTTGCTTGGTCGCGGTTGTTTATCAACTGATCTAAAAGGATATAAACAATCCTTTTGAACCTGTTGAAGGATGTGTATATGTGATGTGTGTGGTGATTGTTGATATGTATGGTGTTATGTGTTATGTTATGTTATGTGTGTTGGTGTTATTATTGTTATTTGATGTAAGGAAAATTGGAAGGCAGAGTTAAATTTGAGTATATTTATTCACTCGTGTGAACAATAAGTATTGCCAGATGGGAAATAATCGATGGTTCGAATTTAAACCGAATGATGGCCCATCCTGTATATATATTTATATTTTCCCATAATATAATAATATGCTCCCATAGGAGCATAGGGCCTTAATGAACAAATTAAGATTTATCTAAATCTTGGGATTTGATATGTCCCCAGAAACAGCCTTCTGGTTTTTTGGCTTCTGCTTCGACTTCTCCTCTTCACGAGTTGGATGGTCTCCCAAGCCTACGCCTTTTTTGCGGATTTCAATCTAGAGCTTTTGTCTTGAGGCTTATGCAACGTATGCCAGATTCATCTCCACTTACAGAGCAGGATTTCTAGATGCACTGGTACTTGCTTGGTAGCATTCAAAAGTTCAACATTGCTTATAACATCTGGCCATATTTCTACGCATAATTCTATGTAAGCACCGGTTAAGAAAACCTTGCATCGTTTCATTCCACGTTTGACATTCGTATAAAACCACTGAGTTAACATTAGTGTCGAATACCCTCAACTTAATCTGACTGAGAATGTGAGTCCTTCTACATATCTTCTCTAGCATGCCAAATGCAGCAGGTCCTTCATGTTAAGTATGTTTGTTGTTGTTCCGCCAGTTTTTGAAGTAAATACATTTACTTTCAAAGTTTTTGCCAGAAACTTGGTGAGATGAAATCGCTGAAGAAATATTTATTCATTTGTTTTTTTTGGTGGAGATGTCTGACCTGGTACGCATCGTGGCCTCACGTCCAAATCACTACCTACTAGACTAGGACAACTTTAACACATTTGAAAAATCTGTTATTATTTTAAATTCTAAGAGATTTCTACAAGACTAAAGTAGGGTTTATAATGCTAAATAAATTATAACAATTTGACAGATGTAGCTGCAATAAGATAAAAAAATTTCATTTCAAACAATATAAAATTCCACACACATTAAATCATTATTTTATTTATTTCTAAAATAAAAACAACTTTTTGTTGTAAAATATTGGAAAGTTATATGGTATTAAGTAAGTGCTGCATTTTTCATTCTGTTTCAACGTTCAACATAAATTGTGATTAGCTTTAATGTTTGTGTGCACTGAAACAATATTTAAGTGAATAATCTAACAAGATTCTGTGGTGAACAACAGTGTTATCTAGTAAATGTTTGCTGTTACGCTTTATATGCACAGTTTTGTCATGGTGTTTGTTCCAATACCGTCACATTTTTCTAATTAGAAGTACATTGAATTCGTCGTAACCTAGCGGGATAGAGGGCATTGGAGAATCAGTAGCAGCCGCACAGAAGTGTTTTTCAGAAGATCCATATCAATTAATTTTTCACTTTTATTAGCACCTTAGGTTGTATACTTTTACTTTATGGCAGATTTTCGAAAGCTCATTGACTTAAACGTTTTAAAGATTCTATTATTGCAGGAATTAAAGACAAGCGTTCAATTTATACGTCCTCAATTAGACTAGGAGGCTGAAGCACAATTTTATATTGATCTGCCCAATAAAAATGACAATTAAACAGCTGGAAATCAACATTGGAAGAGTTATTGTTATATTCTTTGCAGATCCCTTCGACTCATAGTGCATTTTTAGTCACATTCTCTTGGGTTTGATCCAAGATTACTCGTGTTGTCATCGACACTTAACCACTACATCCACAATATTCCTACTCTCGTGTCTATTATGTTAGTGCCCTTGGCATTCTGTAATTAAAACAGAGCTCAAATTTAAACTCAAAAATTTAGAGCTTTGTTGTTCCTGTTAACTTTAAAACACTTTTGTTACAAAAAATCTTGTTAGCGTATATGTTAACATTAAGGAGCAATTTGGTTATTATTACTACGATGTATAGTGTGTGTTTGTCTTTTTATGGCACAGTTTTGCAAGGATTGGTATTTACCAACTGTTATCCATGACTACCATATATACCTTAGTTTCTGATAGTGCAGTGTATAAGCTGTAGTAAAAAGTATGCCATCATTATAAGAAAGAGAGTTTAACAGATAATTTCCAACTACCCTCCATTTGCACACTCTATACACCATTTTGTATATTTTTTCTTGGATACGAAAACGAAAGTATAGTCAATAGTCTTGTCATGGCAATAGCAATTTTTTTACAATTGACCATACGCTAAACATTACACAAATGGATTGTTGGGGACCACCATAGACTAGACATCTAGACTTCCCCTTTAAGGAAAACATTGAAGACATCAAACTTGAAATTTTGTTAAGGCGTCAGTTGCACTTTAGTGACTTCGAACTAAGCCAAAGTAAAACATAATAGCACGCATTATGACGGCAAGTTGGCAGTAATTTCTACTTGCACCACCAAAGATGGAGCAGCATATACCTGCCATGATTTAAGGCAAATAACTGCATTTTAAGAGTTGTAAAATCCAAGTTGTGATGGATTATAAACTTTACTAGAAAATAATGGCTGCTGAACTGTAATCAAGCCTAGAAGAAAACATTGTTGTGTATATGGTGGCATTAGTAAGAAGTAATCTACCAAATGCAGTGAATTTACGACCATGCTTCTATTTACAACTAAGTTTGTACTGTCAACTCTGTCAAGGGATCGATTAAATATAAAAATAAAGTAGTTGTCCACCAACGACCAAGTTTGAATAAGAGCGATATTTTATTCCGCTTGGCGTTAAAGAAACTGATGAACAGATTTTTATCAACTCACCGCTGTTTATAGCGCCTTTAAAGAAACTTTTGGTTATGTTTGCAATGGCTTGGATTATACCAATTATGGGATATTAAACCTTATGAATTCCCTACAGAGAGCTATAAAAATATCTAAAAAGTAATACATTTTGAAGTTTATTATTTACATGGCATTTAGTTAGATAAACATGTTTATTTTACACTGAATGTACACTTCTCCAGTATTTGAAAGCGTTTAAAAAACGACCCAAGCTCCAACACATATTGATACACGATAGCAAGAAGGGTCGGCAATAAGATAACCTAAACATAACAATATCTGTATATGAGATTAAACAAATTTTGGAGACCATAAAATATTATAGAAAAATTCATCATCTTTTTAACAGGGTTCAAGTGGGTTTGAATTTTCAGGGAATCTACAGTTTATCACAGTGGTAAACAGGGCTTTCGATTGAAACTATTGGGTGGGCCATCTATCGGTATAAATTTTAACCATCGGTTATTTCGAGTATTGTGTGATTCTATTCTGTCACAAAATTCAGCATATTGTCTCCACTGAACGTAATAAATCGATTTACGCTTGACCAACGCTGGGATTTATTGGAAATTTATTCCCAAAACAAACACAATTGGAAATCGGAAATTACACAAAAATGTCGTACAATATTTAGTCGCAGAGAAGGACCAACAGTGCGCGGTATACGCAAGTTTATTGCTAAAGTTCCTGAAAATGTTTTCATTGTTAATGCGCCAATACGTAATCGTACTCGTACAGTGCAAACACCAGAAAATAACGAAGCATAGAATGTGCGCGAGAATCCATCAATATCAACTCTTCATTGTTCTCAAGAATTTAACATTTCACGTACTAGTTTACGTCGAATTTTGTGAAAAGATCTACGTTTGACGCCTTGCAAGGTTCAGTTGGCTCCAAAGGTGAAGCCGCTTCGTTTTCTCTACGCTGGATGGGCCAATGAGAAACTGTGCGATGATGTCAATTTTGCCAAAAAATTTACATGATCGCGTCATAGTTTAATAGCCGTTCAATTAGCCGAAATAGTGATGTCAATTAGCCGCCAAGAGCTGCGATTTGACACCGTTGGACACATCTGTGGGGCGATGTTATAGAAAAGTGTTATGCCGACGATCCAGAGACAATTAAGCGTTTGAAGGCCAACTTTCGTGATGCCATTGCCGAGATGCAACCCCATACAGTCGAAAAAGTGCACGAAATGAGGTACTGCGAGTCCAGTCGCGGCAGCCATATGAATGAAATAATATTCAATTTCTAACCAGAACAATTGTACTTCACATATAAAAATTTTTATTGGGCGAAATTTCAAACTGCTTTTGTTTTATTGCATTTTTTAATTTAAACTTTTAAATGATCCTCCCGTTACATACAGCGGAATGCCTGCATAGCCTAATAGAGGCGCAATAGCCATACGTTTATATGAAATGAATACCAAACCTTAGGATGAGTTGAGCCAAAGTCGAAAGAATTCATTATTAAGTCATAAGAGTGACCTGAAGCAACATCATATGGGCTCACCTTAACACATAAGCCGTGAAAGGGTTTCGAACTGTTATTCAAACAGGTTTACAAACAAGAAAAGTTTATCTTCAAAGTGATGATAAACTCAGGGCTGTAATTGAGGATGGTTATAGGGTGATACTCAAACGTATTACAAACAAGATGTAGAGTATAATTAAAACTAACCTCTTAAGAGACAGCCAAAATAAAAATACTGCACACATGCACACATGTATGTGCAACAGTTGTAATCCTAAATTTTGCTAAGACTGTTAAACTCGATTTTTAGCTGAAAAATTTGTCAAATTTTCTTTTATTTTTAGTATTCGTTATGCTAAAAGTTGAATTTAATCACAGCAAAGGGTTTACAATGTACTATACAACTATAATCAGTAATCTCAGTTGTTGTTTTCTCTGACTGCATAATGATGTAATATTTAAAGTACAGCATCAGTAACAAGGGGATATGGCTCAGTGGTAGAGCATTCGACTGCAGATGGAGAGGTGCCCGATTCAAACCAACCCGGGTGTCCCCTGTAAACAAAATTTTTCTTTTTAAATTTTTTGATCAAACTGAATAAAGTGGAGGAACAGGTAACAAAAATTATTAAAAAAGGCTTGGTTAGAAGACATTTCAGTTGTTTGTGTTGTTTAATATGTTCTTCTAGTTAAAAGCATGTGTTGTTTAAACATGCACACCTTTGCCTCGTTGCTCTTGTTGTCAAGGACTGTTAAAATTATTTAAATTGTGTTTTGCCAGCATGTTTTATTTACGAAATCGAAATTTGGTTGACTTAACATTCTAAAGAAATTTCTGTAAATTCCCAATGATATGTAGGGTCTTCGAAATGGGACTTCCAAAATTTAACAGTTGATATCGTTGGACGTAAAGTCCTTATTTGATTTCGTTTAACTGTACCACATAATTTTTTTATTTCACAACCTGTGGTATGACCGTTCAGAAGTTGTATTACTATTCGATATTACTCATACCTCTGCGATTTATTTTATTTATTTTTATTTATTTATTATTAGTCATAGCACAACAAGATAATAATCTTATAAATGAAAGTGCTATGGGAGTACATCAAAGAAAGAAAATAATAACAAATCAGTGATTATACAAGTAATGAAATAATGTAGAAATAAAAATGAATAAGAACATATTAACCCATTAATGCCCAAATGAGAATCACAAACAATATTTAAAATTCAATCTTTATTTCTAGATCTAAATAACATTTTTTATAGTACTATAAAAGAAAAAAGAACAAAAAAAAATATTCTAAGTTGTGTTTTTTGAGGTGTACTAAGTTTAATACAATGGGCGGTTACGTGTGGTATTTTGCAAAACATCATCTTTCCAAACAAAGTGTTTTCAGGCACTTACAACATGATGTTTTAACTCGATTTGAGCATATGACACATCGAAGTTGATTTATTTTTTTTCTTCTCCTTCAATTCTGGAAGCTGTTGCCTAAATTTATTGTCCTTTTTGTCACTGAGATATGTTCGTGCTATATGTCTGCGAAACCATAATTGATCCACACGATTATTAGGGTTTGCAATGCAATATAGTCTCCATGCATTTGAAGCAGTCAAGTGCACTAAATAAGTAAACAAGACCCACCACCACTTTTTACCTTTTACAGCAATTCGGTACATTCCTATATACCTGTCCATCTGATCTACCCCTCCCATAGCTTCAGTATGTTTTTGATCTGGAGGAGATGGAAAAAACGAATAAACAGGAGCACATTTTCTCCAACTTGGGGACTCAACACTAGCTTCAACGCTTCTTATTTTCTGAACATTCCGTGAAGAAGATGACGCGATGGAATGTAGGGGCTCATCACCATCGCTACTCCACACATCTTCAACCGTAGGTCTGTAGTTAACCACCTCTTTATTACCGGGCACATTTCGAGGTAGTTTATTTTCATATAATTCATCGTCTCCACCTTCCTCTTCGTCAGTGAGAACATGTAAATCGGGTGGCAGCATAAATGCATCGTAAGTAACGTCATTTTCATTATCTTGGCACTTATTGCCTCTTCCAACCCAAAACAGTTTTTGCTACTTCGGTTCGCCATTTTATATCTTTCAAAGTATTTTTTAATTAATAACAAGACGCTATTCAAAAAAAAAGAAATAAAAAACCACGAAAAACTTTTATTCTAAAGCACAATGCCGGAATGAAAACGTCTTCACTGTACTATTTTATCTTACCTTGAACGCCCAATATACTAAACTTAGTACAGCAACACTTAATATGCTATAGCTCAAAAAATTCTATACGAAGTAAACCGTTTTATATTGATTTTATTAGAATGTGATGTTATCCAGTAAATAAACTGCTTTTCAACATTCTTCAAAGTTAACTGATGTAAAATAAACTAAATAACCATTCACAATCCCACAAGAAATAAATCGCTAGCCAAAATGGGGATTCTCCTCATATTTTTGAACTATGATTTACAACAGCTACGTGGATATTGCATGTACTCTTATTGACTGGTAGCAAGCGTAGTCAGAATAAAAAAACTACATTTGTAATTTTTACTTCGACTTTAAGCTGTGTACTATATATAGTACAGCTAGCGGAAATGGCTTAAGATATCGGGAAATAGCAATCAATACAAAAAAGGGTAAAAAATGAATAAATTAGGAAAACTACAAAGAACAGTATATACAAATAAAGGAAATATACAAACAAAGTAAAAATATATACATATACTAAGATACAATGAAATTTAAAGACTAATTTAGAAAAATGAAAAATTAAAAATAATAATCATTAATAGAAATAGAGAGTAAAAAATGTACAAAAAAATTAAGATATGCTAAAAACTACTTGAACAGATTGTATAACTCCTTTTTGAACTCAATTGCATTGCCTATGTTCTGAATATAATTAGGTAAAGTATTCCATAGACTGATGGCGCATATAAAAAACTGGCGTTGTGACAAAATAGTCCTATGTCTATGTTGAATAATTTTCATATCGCGGTTGGATGCAAATGTAATCTTACTAAATAAGTGTATCGGCTGTTTTAAAGTAATAGTCTTTGGAGGAGAATAAGGACTTTTATTTTTAATAGATTATAAAAGTTAGCTCCAAATATCTGGTAAGAAAATTGTAATATATGGCCTCGACGTCCGTTAATAAGTACATATCTGGCTATATTGTTATAAGCCAGGTTGAGTTTCCGCTTATAATCAGTATCACAGTTTGTGAAACTTTCAGATCCGTATAAAAAAAACAGGAATCAAATACGTGGCAAAGGGAGTCTAATCTATGACAGCCCATAAGTTTCTAAGCATACCGTAAACTTTACCAACGATGACGTTAATGTGGTCAGACCACCTTAGCCGACCATTAAAGATAATACCCTGATTGGATGCTGATTCAACAAAATCAATTTTATTCAACTTGATAATAATATCCGGCACAACTTAGTTCTAGAGAGCAATAAACATTTAGATTCAGAGGGATTTATACAAAGTCCAGTGGCCCTAGCCCAGTTGTCAATTTTTCGTAAAGCACAGTTGATGGCGTCTGTACATAGTTGAATATCCTCAGTACGTGTGCTCTTATAAAGCTGATAATCATCAGCGTACATATGTACGCTACAATTATCCAAAACATCAGGTAGGTCGTTAATGTATATACAGAACATGATCCCTGAGGAATACCTCTTCCAACGATTCGAGATCTTGCTGTTTAGATAAACTCGTTGTGATCTGTTGATAAGATAAGAACGTATAAGACTACAAGCTGAATTAGAAAAATGAAAGAGGGCCTGTAGCTTCTGCAATAATATTTTGTGATCAACCGTATCAAAAGCCTTGGTGTGATCCAAAAGAACTAAAAACGCTATGTAATTTTCACCCAGTTTCAACCTAAGGTCATCAACTACATTGACTAAAGCAGTAGTTTACTGCTAATGAAGGATAATATAGATACATAAGTCCATATAGTCTTTTCCGCATACTTTTTTGTAGAAATTGAAAAGATAGTTGAGTTTTTACTGAATAACATTGCTGTTCACGACAGAAGCTACCAATATAGAACTGTGGGACGCAATTGATATAAAATAGCAGCTGAAGCTCATTCAAATTGTACAGAAGTTTTTTTATTTCAGTAAGAAAGAAAATAATGATTTAATGTGGCTGAAATTCTGTTCTTTGAAATGATTGTTTTTTTTTCTTTTCATTCCATAAGGAACTCTGGAACTTATTCTCCACCATTTTATTGATATTCAAAACTTCGTTAGCAACCCCACTATCGAGTTTAGAGTCATCGGTGTATACATTCAGTAGTTTCATGTGGACGATCATGTCAAGGGCCCAATCGCCTCTGCTCGGAATCAGAAAGTTTAAAGTCCAGTTTTCAAATTTAATTTCGAAACAAATTAAATGAAATGCTCTATTTATTGACTATTTATTCGAAACAACAATCTTCACACTTATAAATTCAATTAAACACCATTTAATTGTATATGAGTGCCTACGATTACAAATGCTAATTTTCTATAAAAGAGATACAAAAGTTCTATGCAAATGAAACGAAAATTAAAATATATAAAATAAATATCATAATTATATGTATATGTGATAATTTTCATATTTCGTGAGTAATTTCATTTAATTAAAAGCCTTTTTTAAGAAGATTATATTTCGCATGGACGAAATAAAGCAATTAAAAACAAAAATCGCATTAAAAATGTTTAAAAGTAATTGCCAAGTGATAAATCATTAAAACAAAGGCGCGTTGAATAAGTGATAATTGGTATTAAAACTTATTTACTACTAATAAAGCCAGATATATTGCGCTATCCCATTTATTAGCGATTTCTATTTTTAAAATTAAATAAAACAAAGTGTGTGAAAGAAATCTTTGATATTTTTAATCCTTTGAAAGATCTACTACAGTCTACGACTATATGCTCCTTAATCCTGGCTCTCTAGGCTAATATTATCTGGTCGTTAAGTTGTTAATTTTTTTTTTTAATTTTTTTTCTAACTATTTCAAAAAACGTCTTTGACGTTTATTTTTTCTAATATTTTCGACGATTTTATGCTGTAGTCCTCTGGCAGCTATGTATACAGGCCATGTACTTACTGGAATATTGCCTAGAATTATGGTTTTTGGATTTACTTCTAGGTTAATATATCACGAAAAATTAAACATTTTTAAAAATCTATCAGAATTGTCTTATCATAACTTAATTCCAAATTAATTGGGTATATTTTCTTTTTAATTCAATTTCGAAATATATTACTCATACGCACCATATGTACGTGTATGAACTAGAATATTTACTCTGAAAAGTAAACAATAAATTGTTTTTGATATTGTCATGTATGAATCTTGTGGAATTAGATATCACTCATACGTCACATATGTATGTACTTATGAATGAATTTTACATATTAAGGGCCATTATTACAATTTGCCGTTAAACTTGGGTTTATTTTCGTTATTACAACTTACAGATAAAATTTTTCAAAAATATGGCAGTGGCGGAGCAATGTCGATAAAACTGCTCAATTATACAAGTTTTTTTAATGCAGTGGCAACCGCGGGCAAGTTCAAACATAAAGACCTTTAAATGTTAAAGGTATGATGATCCTCCCTTTAGCTTAACGATCACTTCTATCTTATTGGGTACTCATAATAACGAAAAACAATTTATTTGCCCGTTAAAATCCTCCCTTTGTTTAATGGCAAGTTGTAATAATGGCCCTAAATATGTGCCATGATGTCAGTAAATATAATGGGTGGGTGACTTAAAAGTTTAAATTTAAAAAAAGCTATAAAACAAACATTATTGGAAATTTTGATAAATTTATTGTTTAGGTGTGATCTACAACTGTTCCGGTTAGGGACGGAATATTATTTCATTCATATGCACCTATACATTTGTATGGGGTCGTGTCTCGGCAATGTGTTAGTCATCAGGCTTACATGAATAATGAAATTTGTTGTCCGAGTTCAATCGCAAACCAAAACAAATAAAATGAGATTAAGAGGCATGTTGAAAGGTGTCCCAGCTAACTATAATTTGAGGCAATGATAATTCTTAACTCATATTACTGCGCGTAATCATATAGCATACTAACCATGCCTAAATGTACCTATAGTATGCCAAAATACAAAAAAAATAATGAAACTTGATATTGTCAACTACTGAAAACTGAACGATTGCCAGTTGTTATGCCACGTTTGGGTACAATGTTTCCCTCCCACTGACCTAATGTCAGACGCCTTGACAGGAAAGCACACATAATTCGAAATACCTGCCCCTTATAAAAAAAAAACACTATTTAATATAATTTACCCTACATATCTCACGATGGTTAACATTCCCCTCATTAAAATCTTTAAAATATCATGTGGTTAGTTTATAAAACAAAATTAACAAAATTTATTTGGTACATTTCAATGGTTAGATATATATACTTCGTATATAAATTATAAAATATGATAATAAAATAAATATAAATGTGAAAAATTAATCGGACATTCTTTACAGAAATAAGGCAATTAATAAAATCAATATAAAAGAAAATTTATGTATTATTTACAATCATTTGCAGATATGTATGAATGTATTTACTTGTTTACCCGTGTAAATTTTTATGCGGTGTCAATTGATGGGCCCAGCAATCACTACATTACAATGGGTGTTTGATGTTTAGTGTTGATATGAAAAATGTTGGTTTCGTTTTCCGAATTTATATTGACTGAATTTTCTTTCCTGTAATCTAAGTTTCGATTATTAAAATGTATTTGACATTAAATTTTTAAGGTGCTATTCAAATATTTTCACTTTGAAAATTGCTTGTTGAATAAATATATATATAATTATAATTTTATTGGATCTCCTGAAATTGTCTATAAATTTTCATTATATTTTCAGTTTAACAATTCTTTTGTTCCTGAATGCCGATATTTATTATAACAAAATTTAATTTAACTTTTAATATTTCGCTTGTATTTTTTTTTTCTTCGTGTGTTATTTAATTGTATTCATTTTTAAAATTTCTGATTTTTTAAAAAAAATGTTTTTCTTCCTTTTTTAAAAAAAAATTTAAATTTAAAATTTAATTATTTATAATATTTCCCTTATTAATTTTCTAATTTAATTTTTCTTTCATATGGAATTCTCCTACTTTAATTTTAATATTACATTTTTTTAAATTTTTAAATTTTAATCATCAAGTTCAATCATTCTTAAATAAAAATTTCTTGGTTAAATGATTCCTTTACTTTAAGTATATTTTGATTTCTATCATAAATTTAAATAAAAGTTTTAATTATGAATTTATTCATCTTCATTTTAAATTTCAAAATAATATTTTAAAACGAATTTTATTTTTTCCGTATTTTTTTGTTTAGGTCTTTAATTTATATCATATTTCTTTTTTTATATATATATATATATAACAATATAAACTATTTGTATAAAAAAATGAAGTTATATGCTACAATTAAAAATATATAGATGTATGTTGTATGTAGGTATATTATGCATAATTATAATGTTAAGTTAGAGTATTTTTTTTTTATTTTAGTAATAATAATAATAAAAATAAAAGTTGCGTTTTGTTTTTATAATAATAGTAATTATAATGATAAAGATGAAAATTCAAATTAATTCATTTCTTTTCCATTCTTCTCTCTTTTTTTCTTGTTTTTTTTTAATAAAATAACAAAGGAAATAAAATTTTTATACAAAATTCTTTCTTGAAAAGTTCATAAATTTTTTTCTGCTTTAATTTAACGCTCCTATTTGGAGAAAAAAGTTGTTGTTGTTTCTGTTGCTGTTTTACTGTTGTCGTGTAGAGTGTTTCACAGTAGCAATATACTTCGTTCTTCTTTTTCTTTTCCGATTAATAATTTAAATTTTTTCTCTTTTTATATTTTCTTTTTAAAATGTTAAATGTTTAAATAATTTAGTTTTTATGATAAATCGTTCTTTTTGTTTTAATATTTAATTTTATAAATTTTTTTCCGTTTTAGTTTTTCAATTCATGGGTACAGTCTTTTAATTTTACTTTTCCCTTTTTCCTTTTTTTTTTTTATTTCCCGTGTTGGTAGTGTTCCTCACAAAATCCACTTTACAATTGATTTGTTTCACGCCAAAAAGCTGAATCTAGTGGTGTGATTTTAAAAAATGTTGGAAATAAAGTCCCGTATACCATATATATATATAATATATATATTCCTTAAATAGGGACAAGATGGAATATGAAACATATTTTGGTTTTTAAAATGAAATTAAAAAAACAGGGATGGAAAATTGAGTGCCTATAGGAGTTTGCCTAATATTTTTTTTATAAGAAAAAACCTTATTCGCACTAAATGTTAGTTATTTTTAGGTAATTATCTAATAATAAGCAAGTAGGTTATTAGGTAGGTGAACTATATGCATATGTTTGTCATAAATTATATATAAAATAAATTTTATATACAATTACAAATCAACACTCATAAAACTCCTATACCCATCTCTGGCTTCATTTCACACTTTTCTCTGCTCTAACAAAAAAAACCTTTCATATATGAAAAGAGAAACGCAATAAGCACTCTCTTCCATAAGAAAGGAAAAAAAACGCAGCAACAACAACGACTTAATGCTCAAACTGTCTGTATGTCCAGCCAGATACAAAGAAACAAATGAAAAGACACAAAAAAATGCAAGTTAAGAGAATTGTTTACTCTTCACTATGATCAAAGCAATTTAAAGAGTAATAATTCTCTTCTTTCTTCCCGCTCTCCTTTTAAAGAGTAAATGATTGTTGTATATTACATACAACAGAAATGAGAGTTAAGGTTTAACCTTGAACTTGAAATGAAATAATTTCGTGGGGAATGAATCTCAACTACCAATTACGATCGGCAAGCAGAAGAAAAAAAAATCGTTCAACAAAAAAAATCGCAACAAATCTGCTTCAAACTGAAATTTTATCTAAATTGAAGTTTGAACAGAAAACCGATTTTTGTTTTCTTGTTCACTAAATACATGCAGAAATTGTTCTCCATGGAGCAAGAAAGAAAAAATGTTCCTGCTCCATGGAGCAAGCGGATACACTGAAAAAAATCATTGGTCTATGTTAATCGTTTTTGTTAGATTTAAGTCAATTTAAAAGAAAAAATGTTCCTGCAATAAAAATTTTAAGTCGTATTCCTATTTAATAATAATTTAATAACAGGCAAACAATTTTCCGCGCCTTACCACAATTTTCATTTTCCTACAGTTGCCAAAGTGTGGCACGACCCACGAAAGCCGGGCAAAATTCAAGACTTTATGTCGGAAGCATGGTATTTCCCGATATATTTCCCATTTTGATCCTCAATATCGTATAGAGTGTTGCCTATTCTATCCTTAATCCTGCACTTGGAATATTTTGGCATGAACTTTCTGTTTATACGTTTGGACATGCTACTCATTACGTGATTCTTAATAAATACGATTTGACCTCTTTGAAATTGTACTGGCCTGCTTCTAAGATTATATGTTTTAGCGGCTTTGTTATGTGCAATAGTTAGATTCTCGCGAAGATTCTGCCTTATTTTTGACAATTTGTCACTATTGCTACAAATATCCATATCTTCACCTGATAATCAACCTAATGTATCCAAAATCTTATATGCCGAACCATGCTGAACCATGTTTTGGCCAAACATTGCGTAATAGGGAGAACATTTTATCGCCGAATGGTAGTCGCTACGCAAAACCGACAAAATTTGAGGAATATACTTATCCCATTCACGATGATCTTTATGGTCCCGCAAAAAAAATCTAATTTTCGTCATAATTTCGCGATTAGCACGTTCCGAAGCATTAGATTGTGGCGCATAAAATCCTGTTGTAATGTGAGATATATCATACAATTCGTAGAAGTCTTTCATTTCGTTAGAAATGAATTGTGTGGCATTATCGCTATGAATAAACCTCGGTACTCCATAGGTTGGAAAAATTTCAGATTCAAAAAATAAAATCACTTTAGATGTCGTTGCTGCCTTCATAGGTTTCAAGAAAACAAATTTTGTTAGATGATCCAAACATATAAAAATAATGGAATTCCCAGATTTTGTCAATGGATACGGGCCTAAAAAGTCGCAATACAGCCTCTCAAATGGTCTATTAGTGTGGATCTGATTACCCATTAGAGGTCTTGTAATTTGGTTTGACGATTTTATAGTCTTGCAAATATCACATCAACTTATATACGTCTGAATATCCTTTATTATTGTCGGCCAAAAATATTTTTGACGAATTCTCGATAATGTTTTCATAAAACCGCCGTGACATGAACCTATCGAGTCGTGAGCTGATTTAATGACCGATTGTACTAATGGCATTGGTATCCAAATACGCCACAAGCTATTCTCCTCTTTCTCAGAACCCTGTCTAAAGTTCACCCTTTTCAGAATTAAGTTTCCAGATATACACAAATCTGGCAAGGACTCTTTGTTTTCGAAGATGGATTTCCGGAGATGTTGGTATTCTTCGCTTTCAAACTCAGGAGATGTTAGATCAACGTCTGTTGGTAGATTTTCCATAGACAGGCCATCTATGTCCATCCTAGAGAGACAGTCGGGTACAACATTTAAGGATCCTTTTCTATGCTCAATGCTAAATGAATACTGCTGTAATTTCAAACTCCAGCGTGCCAAACGTCCACTCAAATCCTTCTGCGACATAAGCCACTTCAAGGAAGAGTGATCCGTGATTATGCGGAAACGTAAACCTTCAACATATGGACGAAATTTATTTACACTTACAATCGCTGCAAGGCATTCCAGTTCGGTAACCGTGTAATTCTTTTGACTTTTATTAAGTTTCTGTGATACATACGCGATGGGATGCTCCAGCCCTTGGTCATCATATTGGAGCAATACACCGCCTACCCCAGTTTTGGAAGCATCGCATTGTATTACAAATTCTTTTTTAAAATCGGGTTGAGCCAATACAGGAGCAGAAGAGAGGGCAATCTTCAGTTTCTCAAATGCTCCAATTGCTTCATCGGTGAGTAAAAATTTTCCTTTCGACATTTTCAAACAATCAGTCAGAGGTCCTGCAAGATCCGCGAAGTTATTAATAAAGGATCGATACCAATTAGCCATACCTATGAATCTACGGATTTGTTTGGGTATCTTCGGAAGAGGAAAATTATTTATCGATTCTACTTTAGACGGGTCTACTTTTAAACAACCGTTGCCCACAATATATCCTAAATATTTGATCTCCTTTTGACAGAATTTACTCTTACTCACATTAATAGTCAATTTAGCTCCCTTCAGGCAAGACGCTACTTGTGACAACAGACTTACATGCCCTTCAAAATCGGAACTACAGATTAGCAAGTCATCAAGATATATGAATACATATTCACGCAATCGTGAAGGAATAACTTTATCCATGAGCCGACTCATGGTCTGAGGCCCATTACATAACCCAAAAGGCATGTATTTATAGTGATACAACGGTTTACCCGGTATCACGAAGGCAGTCTTTTCCTTAGATGAATCAGTCAGTGGGATTTGCAAAAATGCATCTTTAAGATCAATTCCTGTGATAAAACACGTATCCTTGAGCCTACTCAGTAGTCCATTGATGTGAGGCAATGGGTAGGAGTCCTTTTTTGTTACCTCATTAAGTTTCCTAGAATCTATGCAGAGTCTAAGCTTCCCAGGTTTTCTCACAAGTACTGCCGGTGAGCACCACTGAGAATTAGATTCTTCGATAACGCCTAATTTTAACAACCTATCGATGTCTTGAAACGCTTCTTCTTGTCTGGGAGGGGATAATGGATAATGTCTGCACTTTATTGGGACGGCGTCGCCTGTGTCAATGTGGTGTTGTAATACATCAGTACTACCTAGACCCAACTTCTCATACGAGGGGAATTCTAAAATTGTCTTTTCCAAAATTAGCCTTTGTTCCGGAGTCAATTCGTGAAAATTTTCCAAGCTTGAGTCTAATGCAACTTCTGAAACCTGAGCAGGATTGGTTGGAATAATATCAGGAGCAAGAGCAAACTCTCGCCAAAAATTAATACCGAAGTAAGCATATTGACTAAGTGATGGGACTACATAAAAGGTAATATTCTTACTAACGCCCTTAAAAAATATCGGTAAAAAATATCGGCAAAATGCAAAAGCCTATAAGATCCTGTTTGTTGCCACTTGCCGTACGTACTGAAGATTTCATTGGTGTATGGGGTATTTTATTTTTTGCAAAAAGGATAAACAATCCTTGCCCAATGCACAGACATTGGCTCCTGAATCCAGTAATCCTACAAGAGTATCATCATTTACTTTTACCTTCGCGATCTGTCGTCCGACTCATTAAAAACTGTTGACTCTAATAGTTTTCGGAAAAACTTACGTTTCCTGAACCGTATCCTACATTTAACAATATTAAATGTGGGTTTGGCTGCCATTTTCCGTTTGTTTAGCGCATAGTCATCACTATCACTCATAAAAGTATCAATATCTGTTTGCACAGATTTAGGTATGGAAGAGTTCTCCTGAAAATTATCTATTATAGGATATTCATGTAATTTTTTCATATTATCATCGCAAACGTAAAAATCGGGGGTTTGTGTCGAATTTTCCTTAGTAAATGTCTCAGTTGGTATATCAAAATGTTCAATAAAATTAAAATTATCTTCGCTAGAGTTAGACTTCAGTTCAAACTCGGGGTTTGTTGGGGTGGTCGAGTGTCCCCGGTACCCATTTCGCCCACTTTTCGATTTCCCAGAAAATAATGCTTGTTGGGACATTTAGGTGTCAAGGTACCCTTTTGACCGCACTTGAAGCAAAAAGGCTTCTTGATTTCTTCCGAACAATATATGTATGAATGGCCAAACTCCAAACAATTCCAACATTTAATGCCAGAATAATCATGGTTGAACTTTTTATTAGGTAATTTCAATGCCTCGACTTGAGGGTCTACATATTCAGATCCACAGACTTCTGGAAGTAAAGTATCGATCTCATTAATGTTTCGAGACGTTCCTATATTAGATGTCTGAAATTTGGTCTTCCGTAAAACTTTTTCCGTTTTCCGGGCAATGTCTCGAAAATCATTAATATCTCCAGGATCAGAATTAAACATTAAAAATCGCAAGTTTGGGTTTAAATTTCGTTTCATAATATCTATGAGTGTTACATCCGGGAGTGGATTTTGGAGCCGTAAGTTCATGGCTACCACAGAGGCGTGGAAATCATCGTAAGTTTCCTTAAATTGTTGCTTTCGCAACGAAATTTTTAGCAACACCTCGTGGTCGGATTCCGAATGTCCAAACTCCTTAATTAATGCATTACGCAAAAACGAGTAAGTGATATTATGATTCTGTCTACTAAAGAGCCAATACCAGCTCTCAGCACGACCTTCCAGAAGAATATGAAAATTGGATAACAAATGTTCATCAGAACATTTAGATCGGGTGCATAGGGTCTCGACTTTAAACAAAAAATCTGAAACAGATCCTGTACCGTCATATGAAATCTTCCACTTTTCTAATTTTACATTTGCATTTTCTACTATCCTATTTTGTTCCGACGTACGTGAACTGGGTTTGTGAACTGGTAAAGTTATGAAACATTCCAGGGGGTCTATTTGACGACGTAGTTTTGGCATTACCTATTTGGGATATACTTTCCCGAATTGAGGTCAACTCTCTTCGGAATTCTTCCCGTGTTGTCCAAATTGTTTGCTGCATAAGTGCTACCAAAGAATCGAAAGAATTGGTACTATTAGGATTGGCATAGTTTGTATTTGGAGCCCGTGGAGCACCACTGCTAGAAGTCGAAGCATGTACCAACGGGTCTACGTTTGGATTGAGGGAAGATCTGCTAGGAATTTCCTCTGGAGCTGCAACTAATTGCGGTTGTGAAGCGGAATTCTGGTTATCCATTACTACAATATCCTGGAAAAGACTAGACGATGACATATTGCCTGAGCTTTGTGCCCTATTAACCTGCGTCCTGGGTGCAGGAGAATGAACCACTTTTGTCTCTGCACTAGAGCTGTCCTGAAGATCTATTGATATGTTATTTCCAAAAGCTGATGAGTCTCGTGTCCCAGTGAACGAATTATTCCTAGAACCCCTAGAAGAGTTTCGGGTGTTCATTACGGAACTAACAAAAACAAAATTTTCGCTATAGAATAATATTTAAAGTCAAACAATACTTCCTTTTATCCTATCAAGAGTTATTTTAATGTTTCCTTGCAAATTCCAGGAAAAATATAATAAATGGTGTTACGAATGTTGGCCTTCAAATGCTTAATTATATCTGGTTTGTCGGCATAACACTTTTCCTTAACAGTATCCCACAGAAAATAGTCCAACGGTGTCAAATCACAGCTTCTTGCCGGTCAAGTGACATCACCATTTCGTCTAATTAAACGACGTTTGTTTACGTTTGTTTGACGTTTGATGTGCGTTATCTCTTGTTTGCTGAAAAAACACTTTTTTTTAACGGCATCCCACAGAAAATAGTCCAGCTTCTTGGCGACCAGTTGACATTACCATTTCGACTAATTGAACGGCCATCAAACCTTTGACGCAATAAATTGATTGTGACATGAGATGTGTGAAAAGTCGTACAATCCTGTTGAAACCAAACATCGTTCACATCCATACCATTAAGAGTGGGTACAAAAAAATCGGTGATTATGGTGTGGTAGGTGACTCCATGGCCTTAATGACTGCGCCGTGCTCATTTTCAAAGAAATATGGGCCAATGATGGCTACCCTTCACAAGCCGCACCAAACAGTCACTAGTAATGGATGCATTGGTTTCAGTAAGGCCTCATGTGGGTTTTATGAGCCCCAAAATGACAATTTTGCTTATTAATGTACCAACCAAGATGAAAATGATCTGCACCCCAAAAGATGATTTTTTTTTATAAAATCATCATCGCGCCGTCGCTCGTTGGCTCAATAAACCTCAACGTAGCCCAACCGTAAATCGATTCATTATGTTCAGTGGAGATAATATACTGAATTTTGTTAGAGAATATAATGACATAAGTATTGCCAGATAATAAGTAACCGATGGTTCAAATTTAAACCGATCGATGGCACATCCTTTATACATATACATATATTTTTTACTCCAAAAAAATATAAGAAGTTTAGAAGGGCTTATATTTCAACAATATATCGACATTGCGATAAAAATATCTGCAGGTATAAAAATATTTCTATGTACATAACTTAAGACAGCAAATCAAAAATAATGTTTACCATTCGATATCTCATAGAGTAAGTAAGTAATTAATATAAACGCTGGTAGTGCAACTCAAGACAGTTCTGTAATGTAATGTAATTTTTTCCATCTTTAAACCCTTTTTTGTAGGATATAATCATAATCCTGACTAAAGGATGTAATGAACAATTAAGTAAGTAAGTTTGTAGTTGTCCTGATGGATCAATATTTCTCTTCGATTAGGCATAGTCGAGCTGTTGAAAGTCTAAATACGAATGAATAATTTTACCATATCACATTCAAGTTTAAAGCTTAAAAACGTGTCTTAAATTTGTTTATTCTCTTCGTTTAAAAGGTTACAGTTATATCATTCATTCATAACGTAAATCATTTCTCATTCCAAACAAATTCTATGAAAATTATTTTAAGCTTTTTATGACGAGTACGTTGATGTTCGCTTTTGTTTCAATGTATTGTTTTCATAACATTTGTTTAAGTCAACTTTGTCTGAGTGTTTAAAGAACTTTTAAAAGAAACAACGTTGTTTTTACAATTATAACAGCCTTTATTTCATTTAGTCACTTGCAGTATTATAACATTGTTTAATGAGTTCCATTTAATTATTTCATTTAAACAAAAGGCAAGTGGCGGAATTATATTAATTTACAAGTAATTCTTTAAATATGTCATCGCAAATCTCTAAATGGAATTGTTAAGCCGTCTGGTATTTTATTTATTTTTTGTTGTTATTATAAAATAACATTCAGTCAGGATTACAACCTAGCTTCTCACACCTCTTACCTTTTGTGTGTTAATTATATACACGAGTGGTGGAACTACAGTTTAAAGTTGACTCCGAACGTTAGATTTCTAAGAAACTTTTCATGGCAATTTTATTTACTCACAGAGTTATTGCCAGAAATCTGCTGAGAGGCAGTCGACAAAGAAATATTTTTTCATATTTCGCATTGTTGTTTTGTACCGTAGCCTTACGTCTAATAAGCCAACACACTAGACTACAGCGACTTCCAGGGTATATACATCTGTCGAATTAGTTGTCATTTCTTCCGTCTATTTTGTCAAATTACCGTGGACGACCGTAGTCGAAGACGTGGGTGCCTAGAATGTAGTCGGCAGCAGTTAGCAAACTACCCTAATTTTTATTGAAAAATTATCTTTAGGGATGAGGCCTATTTCTGGTTGCATGGATACATGAGTAAACATCATTTTCGAATTTGGAATATTGCCAATTCATATAAGACCCAAGAGCGCCCAATTTCTCAAACAAACTTATTGGGTTTTTCATTAAATGAAACAAAGTGTGTGAGAGTTATCACAGAAATTTTTATTTGTTTGAAAAACCTATTGATGTTGTTATGTGTACAATATAACATCGTTCATATGTCCTTCAAGGCCTGTCTGGGCGAGCGCATTCGAAATTATTCATTTTCCCAGATTATGGCACATGAATCCGATTGAATTTGACCAAAGACAAACACTTGCAATTTAAAAACAGCCCGCAAGAAAATGTCTAACGTTTGGAAATTGGTAATCAACAATTTAAAGTAACTTTTTTGGAATGTATTTGATCTTCACAGAACAAATCAGTTCAATTTTACTTAGCCATATTTTATATTTCAATTTCAAACAACATGGTGAGTTTCGCCCGGAAATGGTGTTGTGATAAGAAGAGCAGGAAGACGAAAGCATATGTTTTTTCTTACTTGTCGGTGGTTAATTAAAAATATTTGCGGTTTGTTAACAATTTTTACGCATACATACAAACATAATTGATCATTACAAACCCTTCAGTCAGGATTACCACATAGCTTCTCACATCACTTATGTTGAGTGTGTTAATTTTATACATGAGTGGCGAGACCTACAGTTTGAAGTGGACTCCGAACGACATTTTTTTAATATTTCGTTTTGTTGGAGATGTCTGAACTGGCAACATGTTTTAATAGGCGTACTTGATTTCACTGTATTACACCATTTCTAAAATATAAATAGCTTTCAAGCCGCCGTTATACAGACAACTTAAAGCATTTGATAAAATTCTCTCACAAACCTAATTAATATATTATATCCCACAAACTTAATTACTTTTAGAAATTCTAATTTGTATATTTGTTAGATCATGACAAATCTAAAACATATGGTACCCCAATATGACATCTAAAACATGTAGCATTCCTATTAAGAATTCATTATTTCTACTTCTACAACTATTTTAATACAAAAAAAGTGGAAGAACAACTTCAATTTGTGAAAATTCTAATATAAAGCAAACCTAATCAAGTAAAGTTTGGAGGAAATTACTTTCCTACGTTTTCAACAATTTTTGCTTTTAATTCGAGTGAAAGAAAGCATTAGAAAAGTTATCATAATTTCTGCAGTGAAAACAAAATTATTGCACATGGACATTAACGCAATACGCTTATTTAATTCTGTAGACAGATACACAATATAAAAGTTTTCTCATATAAATGCCCTGAACTATTGGGTTGTCCGGAAAGTAATTTCGTTTTTTCCAGATAGAGGATTTAATTGTATTTTTTGCACCCAACTTCACACTTAAGCCGTATAATTTTTATATGCTTTGAAAGCTTATATAGTAAGGATTGTGTGCGAAAAATTTCAATTAATTCCATGCAGTAGTTTTGGTGTGCTTTTAAATTTGGAGAGCGATAACCAACATTTTCGACATATGTATCTTACTGTTACTTTACTACAGAAAGGATAAAAAATGCTGTTCACGCTAGAAACAAATTGGCCGATGTGTATGGAGAAGGTGTGTTGATAGTGCGCCAGTGCCAGAATTGTTTCACTAAATTTCGATCCGTCACTTTTAATGTCGAACATGCACCACATTCGGGAAGGCCAGTTGAAGCTGATAAAGACGCGATAAAGGCATTAGTTGCTGCGAACCGGCGCATAACAACACGTGCGATCGGATTGGGGTTATATTTATCACTTTATGACCACTTGATTAATATTATATGTGTTGTAAAATTTATGCAAACAGAGTTTTTAATAAAGTAAGAATATTAAGTTTTTATTTAAAATGCATCTAGCTTATTACAAGTGTATAGAGAAACTAAACATAAGAAGAAAAAAGAAAAGAGTAACGACGTTCACATTGCAATAGAAGAGTTGCCATACCTGCAAGATTTCCAACAATATGAAAACTATCTTTTATTTTCACAAAAAAAAAAACAGAAAAACGAAATTACTTTCCGAACAACCCAATATTTTCTATAGAAGTCGAGTTTAATATTGTATATGAAGGAAAGAGGATATGAAAATGAAGATAATCAGCCTAGAAAGAGAAATTTTTTAAATTCAAATATTTGTTGATGGAATTCAAAGTTGGCACCACATAAATATATAAATATGAATAGAAGTGAAAATATAAAAGTTTTAGAGAAAGGCGAATGAAAAAAATAAAATAAAATAAAATCATCATGAGAAAATGTATAATCAGTTTCACACCATCGATTCAATTTAATGCCACAGAAGCATTTAACGTACAGTGAGAGACAAAAGTAATATTATATTGATAGAAAAATTAAAATTAATCAAATCTGTCAATAACACGTATCCCTATTTGTGCTCAAAAATCAGTCTTTCAATGTCGACATTAAACTTTAGGTCCCACCACTCAGGAATGAAATTAATATACCCAAAATGGGTGATGGGAGAAGCTTGATTGTAATCCTGAATAATGGCCAATTAAGTAAGAAATTAAGATATACGGGATAGTAAATATTCTATAGGTTGTTGTATTGTAATGGACAAAAATCTGATTAATTTCGGGACCTATGGAATCGATCGGCTGACAGCTTAATCCTTTACTATCCCCTGGACAGAACCAATAGACTCTATGGTTTTGTTAAATGCTTCTCAACGATAAAAAAAAATGAACAAAACATACTGTCTGATAGTCAGGCCACCATTCGAACACTCGACTCTTATGAGTTTAAATCGATGATCTTAAGACACTTTATGTAGAAACTGAATAAATTGGTAGTTAGGACAAATAAGGTCCTCCAGTATTAATATTGTTAAGTTTTTACCATTTCAAAAACGTTTAAAATATGAGCTCGTAGATTGCAAATAAAATAAAAATAAATTTGTGTTTAGTTTTAATTAAAATTTTTTATTATTCGCACAATTCTGTGTGCCACTGTTAACAACTTTATGTAAAAAACAATAATTGCTTTGTTTGTTATTCCTCTTTGTACTTTTTTGCATAAACAATAACAATTCCTAGTCAATTGTTCGACAGATCTTTGTAACGGAGATCTTCAAACCACGATTACGCTCTTCAAACACACCGCATCTTCATGCAAGACTGGCTTAACTATTACTAACTTCGTTGCCTGCTTTGTCTTGCCTTTTATATGGCAACTTAAACAGTTTGTTTAATGTTCTTGAAGGCGAGTGTTCGTTGCTTCGCAATCTCGAGATCTATATAAATGTAAACACCGTTGTTTCATTTTTGTTGTTTGTGTATTTTGTTTACATTTATCTTTTGTTAGTTGGTATATTTATGTTTACTTGTTTATTACTTTTTTATGCTGCTGTTTGTTGCTATATTACGCAGTGCGATAATTTGTAAACAAGTTCATTGGTTCTTTTTTCTTTGTTTTCGTAGCTTTTCTGTGTAATTATAATGTTAAACGATGTAAAAGCAAAACACCAGTCTATTTTCGTAACAATATGTTGACCATCAAGCACCTGACTGCACCTAAGTAAGTTTACCTGTAGTATAAATCGTTACAATTTCAAACTAATTGCTCAAAATGAACTTAAAAAATTTTATTAAGCTTTGATTATTGTTAACAAAATTGCCTAATTGATGACTTTTATTGAAAGTAAACTTTTGCCTCCCACTGTTATGCTTTGTTTACATACAAGGCTCTAAAATTCTATTTTGTGAGCCACTATTTTTACAATGAAGAGGAAGCGTTTTATTTGCTTTAAACCAAATCTGAAATCTACAAATTTCGTATGGAAGGGTACACATACATTTGCCCCTCTCCTACAGTATATTCCCATGATATTGATGGTGTTGAATATTTAAAATGAAACACAAAAAAAGAGGAAAATTCACACTCATTGTATTGCATTTAACTTGTGGCACGTGCTTCCAGCTGTTGTTTTGCGTTTGACGTAAAGCTTTTAAGAATATTTGTGTGGCCACATTTCGAATGAATGTTGAAAGTTGGTGAAGGCAAAGATTTAAATCACAAATGAAGTTGAAATATTCAATAAGAAATGAGAAATTTATCCATATTTAGACAGAGTTTTTTTTTTCGTTTATTTTGAGCGAAAGCAGAAATGCCATAAAGAGATGTATTACGGGGGGTAACATTTTGGCCATAAATAGGGAAGTTTAACCCTAATTGGTTACTGTTCGTCGAATCGACGAAGCTCATTTACACTTTATCATATAACTCTTTTATGTTTGACCAAATTTCGCTTTTTTTATCACCAATGTTGGTTGATAACGAAAGCTTGTTATGAGTAAACGTACCCTGTCCACCCATTTTTTAATCCTGGATGGTCATTTTTGTACAGTAAAGCTACTCCTCGTTGAATCGACGAATTCGTCTATTGACTGCAAGCTTTCGTTATCAACTGACGTTGTTGAAAAAAAGAGCGAAAATTGGTCAAACATAAAAGAGTTATATGATAAAGAGTAAATGAGCTTCGTCGATTCGACGAACAGTAACCGTCTAGGGTTAAATAAAAGACTTATAGAAGCCCTTATGTGAGGAATACAAAATCGTTCAAATGCGACATGGCTTCAATGGGTCGAGTGCTTCTGGAATATAAAATTTTCCTAAATTTGACCGATGACATTGGTTATGTTGGCTTTGAGGACCCCCTATTGTTTGCGGATTATTCACATATACCTGTTATTTAAGAAAACCCCACAAGAAGACTTTTAACGGGACTAATTTACACAATCTCGGGGTTTACATCCCCTTTACGTGCGATAACCATGCACTCAAATCGATCATAAAGATCGAGATGAATAAAAAAAGTAATATTGCAACATAACAAAGCAGGCAAAACCGGTTCAGAAAATAATCAAAGCATTAAGCTGGCAGCTGTTATCCCATCCGCCGTATTCACCAGACTTGGTTCATTTTCACTACTATTTCTATTCATCGATGGTACACGCATTGGCTCAGCAGCACTTTGATTCCTAAGAGGAAGCCGAAAATTGGGTGACTAATTTGTTTGCTACAGAAAACGAACAGTTTTATTTGTTTATTTTCTTAAGTTTTTTTAACTTGGAAATTTGTCTTCAAACTTTTATACGTTTTAATTGAAAAGAAAAAATTTTAATTTCTATGCATTTTTTTCTTGTTTACACATGAGTGAATGAAATTGAAAATGTTCTATTATTTCAGATGTAGATTGGCTTTTCAACAGTATTGTAGTTTACATATATGCAGGAAGTATTTAGGCTGATTGAATCAAAACGCAAAAATGGCTTGGATTCTAAAAGAAGAAGGAGTACACAGAAAAGAAAAATGTTAATTTCATAATTTTTCTTCTTACGTTTACATAATAAAGACGAAACATTAAGAAGTCGGTTTTTTTATTTTATTCCTTTAAACTTAAAGGTCAACACTGTCCCTGAGGCATCTGTTAAAAGACTCTTGTTAAAAGTTGTACAAAGTGCGTGATATAGTTGGTGTTTATCAGTCAATCATTGCGAAATCGATTGCTTTTTGGGAACGAAATGGAAATAAGTGGACTTTGTGCAAAAAAGTGGTGACCCATAGCTAAATCCATATGAATTTCTCGACAAAAAAAGATTTAACACCAACGATGAAGTTATCTTAAAAACATATCAATTTTAATTACCTCGACTTATTTATTATTTTAGAAGGGTTTAACAAAATTAAAGAAATGATTAACCCAATGGAATTTTATCTAAAAGCCAGTGTTTCAAAAAGTCTAACACAGTAGAGACTAAAAAATGAAAGAGTTGATTATAGTGAAGAGTATTTTATAGTATAGATTGGCCGAATATAATCTGTCAAACATATTCAGTACACATGAAATTATTAAACAACCAACATCAAAATTTTTTCACCGTTTTAAAGATGGGATTTTGTACAAATGCTTCTCGAGGCATTCAGCTGTTTAAAGATACTGATTCTGATGTCATAAATGAAGAACCACCAAAAAAGTTCGACGATGCCGAACTGCAAAAAATGTTGTTTGAAAATGACACATTGAGTCAGAAGCAAATAGAAGAAATGAAAAGATAAAAATATTCTATAAAATCGGTGCCACACAAACTTAATGGCAGACAGATGGAATTCCGAAAAACTACTTGTGAAATTTTGGTTTAGAGACATGATAGAAAATCCGTGTGGCATCGAATTGTTACTGGTGATGATTAATAAATAAATAAATATTTAAATATCTTAGTAAGTATCCATCACTCAGCTGTACATCTTTAAAAAGTTATTTGTGTAAAAAGCAGCCTTAAAGTTTTTTTTAGAAATCTAATCATCAAATAAGCATTAGTTCTTTCAGACATAAATTATTGCGGTTTATAGTTGTACGTGTTGAAATCCAACTAGCAAGTCTTTGTGTTGGTTACTTAGGCGTATTTCGCGATTATTTGCAAATAAGATACAGCCTTTTTATGTTTATATTGAAGGGCGTAAATGTCATGCAAATTCTTTTCGTATCAACTGCTTTTGATATTTTTCCTTTCCTTCATAAGTCCTTGTTCAGAATAACGGTATACTAATGATAAGTAATTCACTCCGAAAGCTACAGAATTGATAGTGAGACACAGATGTAGACAATAATATGGTGAATTATGCTTGTGTTCTCTATGATTTGTTTTCATATTCACAATCACCGTTGTTGCATCGTTCTGGTAAAGACAACCAATTTAGTTGTGTAGACAAGGAAAAAACTGAAAAAATTGAGAATAATATAGCAAATATATTTAGGATTCTTTTGTTGTCTTTCTCGTTAGATTAAATTGTTGTTTTTTAATCTTCTTTTGTGTACTATGCCAAATCCGCCTTAATGTGTATCCTCTTCCTTGAGCATAGCAGTATGATAACGTCTTGATGTCTTATTTTGATTTAAGACCTCTGATTACACTTAACTACCGACAACCTTGTAAATACTTAGCAGTAATCTTGAATAAATTCACCGAGGGGATTCAGTTAATCAGTATATTTTTCAAAGTATAATCTTCCTTATTAAATAAATTATGAAATTTATAATAATAAATTTCACTGGATTTAAGTCCATTGCACATGGTAGTGGAGACCAGAGATTTGAAGATAGTTGAAGACAAGTTGAAGTGAATTTGTGCTCTTAAAAATTAAGTGTCTGTTAGCTCTCTCCTAAACTGTCCCCTGGACAGAACCAGATCTTAGAAAATGTTCCACAAGTAACAAACTTAGTAGCAAGCAATAATGCAGGAGCCTAGAGGCTACTTATGTAAGCATAAGTCGAGAACAGATATTGAGACAGGAATGGAAGACTTGGTCAAGGAGTAAAATATTTCGAACCAGGGTACTACTTGAGCTCGAAGCAGGAAGCGGGACACTGTGCTATGGACAGTTTTGCAGACAAGCTCAGTCTGCCCCACCAGGATTATTGCAGAAATTCTTATGATGTGGAGAAAACGAAATCTGTACAACAACTTTTATGCGAGTGTGCACTAAGGGAACTGGCCGATTTCATCCGGGGCGAATCATGACAAAGTGGCTTACCTCACACTGAGTAACACAGTGGGCCATATGTAAACTGAGTAAACTTGCCTGTGAACGGCAAGCTACCCTCTAATCTAACTTTACCTAAAATATTCCGAGCCTATCGTGGGTGTCCTCCAAGCGGAAGTCTATCCCAATAAGCCGAATTGAGCAGAAAGCATAAACGACGAAGTATAGAAATAAGATCTGGCAATCGAGCCACCAGATAAACTGTCCAGAACCTTGCTATGGAGTCGGAAGAGATGTTTGAAAGATTACATCTGCACAGCGAAAGGGATAGGTCGACAGTCTTCGCAAACGAAATGCTTTTGAAACAATCAAAACTTCTGTTGGGTAATTAAAAAAACAGTTGATTTGTGTCATGCATCAGACTATCCAGGAATAATCTGAATTGAAATCGTTAACCTTACTTTTGACAAAGCACTGTAGATTGAAACAATATATGTTCAAAATGTGTATCATCTCTAGATTCCAGTTCTAATGTATTCCCTTTAACACATTTTAGAAGGATACATCTGGGTGCATATCAGATGCTGGGCAGGATGTTGTTCTTCTAGACAATGAGCAAAATTCTAAAGTTTATCAGCCTGAAAAGAGGCATTGTAGCGCTATCATGCGTAGAGTAGGGACAGTACAATACAGCTCTACATGATGAATAATACGACAGTAAATTCTGCAAATATTAATAACAGACAAAGTGAGAATAGTTAATATTATAGACCCTACAGACATGACATGAGATTGTTAAGAAAAGGTTTAGTGTGCGAATGCCATTAAGGATACGCCACCTATTATGTTTATATATTACAAATTGCTGATAAAAATGCATATGACAAAAACTTAATCTCACCATTGAATAGTTTTTAGTACACATGCACGTGTAAACATGAAGACAAAATTTAATTTCGTAATCTTAGTTTTGTCCTACCATAATTAACCCAAATTTATGCACAATTTAATAAAAGATTAAAGGAGATAAGACAAATAGGACATAAAAAACGTCAAGTCAAATGCATTTTTTAATTTCTTTAGAATTTTACTTTTTTAAATCTTCATTATATTGCAGCAAAGCCCCAGTTCAACACAAAAAATTTATTAAAAGCGCACTATGTCCACTTGGCATGCTCTAAGAATAATAAGAAAAAGACACATACTTCGAGTTAAGATGTAGTAAATAGGAAGAGGAAGAATGTTTGCCATAAGCAACCGACTTCACTATCATTTTTAGTGAATTTTATTTTTCAGGAACTGTATTTATTTCCTTTTCTTGCCCTCATTGCTCTTAGCGTGCAAGTGTTTCAATAGTCTGCTAAAAAGAAACATAATAAAGAGTCTATGTAGAGAACATAGTCAAGTAGTTCTACTCAATAAGAAAAAGTGACAGTTTTGTTGTAATTAAAATATAATTAGAAACTTTTCTAACACGCCTGTCTGTATTCTTATTTTAGATTGTACATTTAGCAGACGCAAATTCACATGATTTTTATTGCAGTCAACAAATTAAGTATCATCTAGTCATTTGCATGACTTTTTAGTTCATTTTAATGTCTACTTTTTTTTCTTCTTTAACTTTTAATTTCAATGTTTCTAAAGCATTCGACAAGATATTGCGCGAAATTAAATTTTATTAACCAATAACTGCTGGTGTGCCACATATTTAATATGTACTGCAGACATGCCGTTGAACATTTGTGGTGATGGCCTTTCTTTTATTTACACACATGAGAAGTCATGGCGGAAATTTGAACGATTTTATACTCCACACATAATTTATTAAATTCAAAACAACTAAAATTTTCGATGACAGCTCACACACACTTTGTTTAACTTAAATTTGAAGATATGAGGCTCAAATGTGAGTTCATTTTGTATCAAAAATGATACATTTCAATTTTTAAGACACTATAACTTTAATTCAGAAAATGTTAGATGCCTGATATTTTATTGAATTCGTTAGTATTGATATCGCCATTATTTTAAACCAAATAAAAATTGAAAATTTTAAGAGGGGTTAAAGAGTTAAAAACTTCATAACACAAATGACTTTTCTAGGAATTTTATGGAGTTGTGTAAATAATTTATTTTAAAGTTTTCAAAGGTTTTGTGAAGTTTTATCGTAAATAATACATTATTTAATATTTAATAATACTTTATTATTAATAATACATTATTTACATATTACGCCTCTTCGAAAACTGAGTAACTAATTGAATTTTCTGGTCGCTATAAATTTCGTGGTCCATCGAAATCGAATTGGCAGTTTTAGATTCAAGTACAAGCGTAGCAACTACTTACAGCCGTATTTGCGGAATCCTGTATCCGGCAAACCAGAGAGGGGCATTGTTATTGACATAATCGATGTTATATTGCAACGGCAAATTTTTTTAACTTACATGAAGTTGACAACAAATTTTTCTAACGAATTATAAAAATGGTTTGCATCATCAGGTTTCGGCCAGCGTTCAATTGAGATGAGACAATGATGAGAGTGACAATAAACTGTCCCATTTAAACAATTGGAAACTTATAAATCTCCGCAAAGCAAGGGTACTAGATGTCATTTTATTACAATTTAGAAAAATAAAATAAGCTGACATGAAGTGTTTGATTTTTATATAAAAAACCATACTGCAAAGTATATCATGTCAAAAATTTTGGCATAAATTTAAAAAAAAAGTGATAATAAAATGTAATAATGTAAAATAGTTTTATTGAAATGAATTAAAATAAATAAAAATATTTAAATTTTTTAACAAAATCTGTCAATAATTGCGAAAATTCCATGTACAATTAGTACAAGTGATACATAAACTTGAGTTAAGTAGTTTTTTTAAGGCTCCATCTAACTTAAATAACTTAAATTTGCAGATAGGAAGCTTATAATGTAAGCTCATTTAGTTTAACCCGTGGTTGTAGTACCAATTTATTGTGTGTAGGTATTTAATATTTTTTAATTTAAATCTGCTGAATGGTGTAGTATTTTTTATTATATAATTTTTTTATTTTTGCCTTTTATTTTAAATTTAACAAAACCAATTTTTATCGAAATCAATTGTGTTTTTCCCATTCTCTCCAATACGATTAGTGTCGATTTGCATTCCGAAACAATATTTGATTTTTTGCTTTAATTTATGCACTTTCATTACCCAAATGTTAATAAACTGTGAAAATAAGAATTGGATTGACTTTTGAGACAAATTGATTTATTGATGAATGAAATAAATGGCAGAATAGATTATTTGCATAGGCAAACATATTGGACTTCAGAATATGATAAAAAATTTTATATAAATAGATGGCAGTACTAATGTGGTTAAAAATTTAGAGAAAATAATAATATTAATATTATGCATGATATATTGAAGTCGCCGTGGTGTAGTAGGTAGTGTGTTGGCTTACTATTCGTAAAAGCCCGGGTTCGTATCCCAGGTCAGACATCAAAAATGAAATATGAAAAAAAAAATATTTCTTCGGCGACTTCCTCTCAGCAGATTTCTGGCAAAAACTCTGAGAGTAAATAGAATTGCCATGAAAAGTTTCTCAAAATTCTGTCGTTCGGAGTCGACGTTAAACTGTAGGTCCCGCCACTCACGTATAAAATTAACGCACACAACATGAGTGGTGTGAGAAGCTAGGCCGTAATCCTGACTGAAGGGTTGTAATGGCCAATTATGTATGTATATTAAAATCAAATGATCGAATTGTTGTGTATTTACACGATATCCAATAAATAAAAAGATGTGTTCGGCTTGAGCTTAGAATGCACAGTGTTTTTATTAAATCCATTATTTACTTGACATCTATTTGTTTGCTTTGTTATTTATATTCTATGACAGATTGAAAGGTTGCCAGATTGTCTATATTTATATAAGGACTATTAATGGATATTTTACATGAAATATCCAACACGAATAAAAAAGCATTTCTCTAAAATAGATTTGTCGCACAACACTCCCTCTTTCCTTTCTTCTGTATATTAGTTTTCCTGCATTCCAACCCAATGTAATGCACTGCATAAATAATAAAGGTCATCTACTGAGTGTTGGTTTCCAAAAAAATGTAGCCTCAACAAGAGATGACATAATACTGCCGCAAGTTGTTCAAATCTGAACGGTATTATTACAAAGTCACCTAAAATATTTTGATCCATAAATAATAATTAAAAAAATAAGAAATCGAGAGTTTAAATATAACAGGATTCGTTCTGAAAACATGGGAATCATATTGAGCAGTTTCACTAATTATTCTGGGCTAATATCCAGGCCAGGCATCAAAACAAAATTTAAAACGTATTTCTTCGGCGACTTTCTCTCAGCATTTTCTGTCAAAAACGCTGAGAGTAAATATAATTGCCATGAAAAGATTCTCAAAAATCTGTCGTTCGGAGTCGACTTGGTCCCACCACTCATGTATAAAATTAACACACACAACATAAGTGGTGTGAGAAACTAGGTCGTAATCTTGCCTGAAGGGTTGTAATGATCAATTATGTATGTTACGTATGTATGTAATAAAGTTTAAATATTTTAATTTTAAAATTAAATAACGGATGAGGTTTTGCTTTGATATGAATTAACATTTCTCTGCATCCGCACTATGTACAGTAAACTTTAGTGCTCATCTTAGTCTTTCCCATCATCGTATAATGCGCTGAAATGGTGTACATTTTTGTACATCAAAAATGTAATTGGTCTCAAAGACCGCGATTTATTCCTCAAAATTTTTAGAAAATATTTCCAGCGAAACAAAAGAAATTTTTTTTTCGTGAATAAGAACAACTGTAAGAGTACAATTAGTAGCCTTAGTCTAATAAATAGTGTGTTGGCGTATCAAACACAAGGAAAATATAAAAGAATTTCTTCGGCGATTGCCTCTCAGCAGATTTATGGCAACAACTCTCAGAGTCAATAAAATTGCCATGACAAGTTTCTTAAATAATCTGTCGTTCGGAGTCGACTTCAAACTGTAAGTCCCGCTTGGAAGCTAGGTCGTAAGGCTGATTAAAGTGTTGTAATGGTTGTATGTATGTATGTATAGGCGAACGACTTAAAACAGTACAAATTATTATAAAATTTTAACATTTCAATGGAATTATATGAGTTCGGAATTCAATTTAACTATCGTATGCACAAAAGAATTATTCTTAAGAAGTGCAGTAAACAAATACGCACAAAAAAAACATCAATAAACGTACTAAACTTGATAACAGTTTAAATTAGTGTCAGTATTGACATTTTCAATCGCTAATAAATTAAAATTTCATTTAACTCTTTAGAAATCTATGAGCACTAGATATCATTAAAAACACCACCAAATTACAATTTAAAAACTGTACCGAATTTTTTTGTTTGTTTGTAAATAATGAAATTTGATAAAAAAGACTGAAAAAAAAAATACGAAAAACATCCGATTTAGTCAAACACAGCTCGAAAATTACAATTAAAAATGCTACAATTTCGAAATGAAAAAGAAACGAATGAAAAACACTGAAAATGTAATTAAATTTGAAAAAAATATTTCAATTCCTTTTTCCCATTTTCATGCAAATAACATTCAAATTGTTTAATTTGCGTTTTTATAACGCAAATAGATTGTGAATAATTTGAAGAAAACAAATCAATTCGATATTAATGAAATTTCCTCTAAATTTTCACAAAAAAACCTAAAAGATTAAACATTTCATGGCAATATTATTTTTTAATGCAAACATATTCTTTGAGTCCTCTTTAGCAATCCTCCTACTCTTTTCTAGATGACAATATATTTAGCATTCAGCTCTTTGAAGTTTCAATCTTCAAAGAGGATTAATATTGTTACGAAAATGTAAACATCGTTTAACATTAACGATAAACAAAAGCCACACAAACACATACAACGAACTTGCTTGCATATCCCAACAACATAAGAAAAGGAGACAAACAAGTATGAAAGAAAGCAACAACAAACAACGTAAACAAAATACACAAACAACAATGAAGTAGCGATAGAGTTCTCGACAACGCGAAGACACGAACATTCCATTTCAAGAACCTTCATCAGACTGATACGCGAGCATATAAAAAGGCAAGACAAAGCCTCTAAATGGGTCGTATAGGGATAGGATTATAATAGCCGAAAGACCTAATGTTCTTTTATCAAACAATAGGAATATTACGTCATCTGTAACTGTGGCTGGTGTAATTTCTAATTTCAGAAGCTCCTCATATTCTGGGTATGAAAGTTCAAGTCCTCTGTTCAATGGAATCAATATAGTTTTCAAGTATCGAAGGAAACATTACAGTCCTTTCACCCCATTAGGTACATACCAACATACATACATACAACACTTTAGTCAGGATTACGACCTAGCTTCTGACACAACTGATATTGTGTGCGTTAATTATATACATAAGTGGCGGGACCTACAGTTTAAAGTCGATTTCGAACGACAGATTTTGTTTGAGAAACTTTCCATTGCAATTTTATTTACTCCCAGAGTTTTTGCCAGAAATCTGCTGAGAGGAAGTCGCCTAAGAAATATTTTTTCATATTTTCATTTTGATGTCTGACCTGGAATTTGAACCGAGGCCTCACGTCTAATCAGCCAAAACACAACCTACTAGACTACGGCCCCCATTAGGTACCCCTATCGTAAATACTACTTATATCGAACTTACAATGGTTTTCTCGAACTCAGACAGGAAAAGCCGAAATAGCTTATTAATGATGGTAGGATGGTGATTACAACGTTTCAGCTAGGGTTACGAGACCTATGTAGCTTCTCACACCATTTATGTTGTGGGCATCAATTTCATGCACAACAGGCGGGATCTGTAGTTTAAAGTCGACTCCAAACGACAGACTTTTGGGAAACTTTTCAGGGCGAATTTATTTTTCGTACAGTTTTTGCAAGAAGACTGCTGACTATGTCGTAATCTTGACTGAATGTAAATGTAATGTAACTTACATACATACGTAAGTATGTACGATTGGAATGTGTATCTAAAATTTGAAATAACACGTGTTCCTAATACAATATCTCTGTTGTTAGCATTGTTAAAATATAAATATGGTGTTTAGTGCGAAAATTCTTGTTTTTTTAGTTTTCATAAAGAAATCCAAGTAATTTTACCGCAGTGGGAGATGTTTTATTTTTTTATTATGTTATTATTTTTTTTCCAACCCTTCAGTTTTAATTTTAAATAAATTAAGAATGCTTCTGTGCATTTACTAGTGCACGGAACTGACTTCCATACTCAATGTTAAAAACTACAACCGTTGATATTTCTTCTCATGGCTGAAAATCGAAAATTATTCATATTTATGTGGTCATGACCTTCGCTGATATGCTTTTGCTTTGAAACAAAATAAATTTAATAAATGAAAAAGAATGCTAAATGCTCTTTTAAAAAATTTTATGCATACATTCGCACACTATCGGAAATATTGCATCACTTTCACCATGCATTCACTAGAGAAAAATCGATTAATTATTCCCCCTTCAATGCTGTTGATACTGTGGTAGATACACTGGTTGGAGGAATAATGTATGAACGCTGACATGATAATCCCATTACTGTTGATTATTCGTAAATCAACATGTTGGCCAAAGATGTAACAGTCAATTGTGTGTTAAACTTACAACTTCCGTCAGTAAGAGGAAGATTGAATTCAATTTCCTGATTCGAATAATTATTGAGTAAAAGAATAACAGAAAGCAGCAAATTCAGTAACATAGGCAAAGGGATGGCTTTATAAAAATGACTGAAACATGTTTACTTGTTTTTAAGCTTAAACTACTGAGTAAGTAATATACAGTAATGATAGAATCATAATAAAGAAATAAAAAGCAATAAAATAGAATAATAACCTTTGTCCTTAACATTATCTTATCGATTCATAAATTAACTTTTATCGATAAATTCATACCAAATTAAAAAATGGAATTAATTTGTGAATGTAGACATATTTCTGCATTTAACCCTTTCACGACCATTAGGCCATGAGAGACAAAGTTATCATTTGGTCTCTTTAGGATGATTCATTAGAGATCCAAAAGATATATTTTGGAACCAAATTACCAATAGTGGCTTTCTGTTTTTTTCTTGGGACATATACAGTGGTGGCCTTATAATTAGAAACGACTTAGCAACATGCATGTTTGTTAATTTGTTTTACAGTTTTCACTGTGTACCTGGGATCAAAAGCTTTGTTTGGAGGACGTCTCACATATGTTTTTCCATCAGATTGGGACAAATTGAACTTATATTCGCACTCCAGAGGACTCTGTTCCAGAAACATCGTTTCTAATTATAAGGCCACCACTGTATGTCCCAATGGTCGTTAAAGGATATAATTTATATACATTTTTTCATTCGGTAAAATTAAGAGAAAAGTAATTGCTTCCAGTATTTGAGGCACTAACGTTCATTTCTTAATAAAATGAAGTATTTGCTACAATATGTAGTAGTGAAATTTTTAAATTGCAGTGAAGTTCCAAGGGTTTTTTCATCTGTATACAAATCGAATTCAAATAGGTAACCAGTATCCATTTCATTGTGTCCCTTAAATTTTATCATGTGCCGATAGGTTGTTATTTGCTGAAAGCATCTTAAACACCTACGTTATTGCAAGGTACTCCATATCTTTTTCTCCTCAATAGCAATCTCTAAATTACGGCAAACTATGATAACCCATAAAGAATTCTCGACAATTTTTATGGGACTATCGAATTAATTTTTCCAATATTTGTATCAAGATATCAAATTTTATATTTAAAAAGAATACTTGAAATGAATACATCTGAAATAGAAAAAATGGCCATATTTAAAAACAGGTTAATCATTTCTAAGTGGTACAGAGACAATTTTAATTGCAAATGTTAAAGAATTCTGGCAAAAACTCTGCTTATAAATAATCTGTAGTTCAGAGTCGACTTAAACTATAAGTGTCCTGTATAAAAATTAACACACATTACATAAGTGGGTTGTAATGACCAAATATGTATGTATGCAAGTATATTAGGAGCTTAAGCAACGGATCTTACTACTTTGAACTGTTTTTATGTTGATAAGGTCCTATAAAATCAGTTAACTTTGATAATTGTTTAAAAACATGACATGGGCGTTATAAACTTGTTGAAGCTACATCCGTTAAATTCGGTATCATTTATTCAGTTTATTTTGTAAATCACCGTGGACTACCATATGCAACGACGTGTGTTCGCTCAAGCAGTTGACAACTGGTCCTAATTTTCATCGAAAATCATCTTCCACGATGCACTGTGGTCCAAAACCCAAATCTAGCCGAACAAAAGTCATTTTTTAAAATATTTAAAAAGTAAATTGTTAGTATGGTAGTATGTTGACAGGTGTCTAAAGTACATAACGACAATTTTTTTTCTTTAAACAGCTACACTAGCATTGATATATTTCTTCAAATACAAGCAATTGCTTCTTTGCTAAAAAATTAATATCTCAAGTGACATTTAAAAGTGCGAGTGAAATTGTCGTGAAAAAATAATAAGAACAATTAAAAAAAAATTGTTCGTGTAATTAATATAACAAAGGTATGAGTAAAAAAATACTGTTTAAATTTTTCATAAAATATGTTTTGTTTATAAATAAAATGCAATTATGTACACGTGTGTTTTAAATGTGAAATTTTTGTTTAATGTCCGAATTCAATTAAAATTTCAAATGGTAATTTATCGTAATTAAGCTTTAGTTTTTATGTTGTCGTCATCTACATATATATATGTAGCTTTTTAATGTTTAAAAAATTAGCTGTCGGATTTTGACCAAACGATTTTTATTTCATTTTAATGGACATGCCATTACAAGAAAAGAGCTGTTTAATACTTGGCATAATGAAAAACAACTAACTAAGAAAACTGATGTTGTTGTTAAACACGTTGTTGCTAAGATTGGTATTAAGAACGATGAAACGGATAGCTATTACAGAAAAGTAAGGCGATCTGCTCGAATGTTTGTATGCATTTTAACGAAAAAGTGGGCGCAAGCCAATCGAACAAGACTAACGTTCGAAGATAAAAATATATATTGGTTAGAAGGGTATTTTAATATTCCACCTAAATTTTCTTCATCATCTCGTGTTGAAGCATCCTTCAATCCTTGGATGGGCCTTCGACCTCCAATTATGCCAGGCCTTCTAAGGAATTTTTATGTAAATCTGAGAGAACAAAGCGTAGAAATGTTGCTCCTTTATTAGAGATTTGGTCGAAAGAAGAACTGACTTTTGCTGCTGGAACAATTCTTTATAAGTCCGGGAAACGAAGTGTTGCAAGCATAGTCAAAACTATAGATTCTTCTCCCTCTAAAGCATTAGAAATAAAAAAATGAGCTTTTCTCCTCCACAACCAATCCCTTACGCAAATGATTTTCTAAAAATTCTTCTTTCAATTTAAGTTATAAGATTTAATTCAATTTGCTGCTTTCATTACAATATAATAAAATTAGGTGTTCCCAGACATTCAAGTTTTAGTATCCATGGTATATGGAAGGTGCTACGCCTACTATTGCTAGTCCGCCTATTGTTAACCAAACTAATAATATCGACACTAAATTTCATTATACATGATTTGGGGATTTTGACTGTTATAGTTTTCCCAGATATACGAATTTTAGTATTTTATTTATATGGGAGGTAACACGCCCACTGTAGCTAGTTCAACCATTTTTCCCACAAATGTTTATGTGGATATCAAAGGTGACCATGCTGAATTCGAAGATTCCAGCTGTTGCAGTTTCCATGATATAAGACTTTTAATACTTAATTCTTAAGGTAGGCGTGGCACTTTACCCATTTAAAACTTTTGAATAAAAGATAGCCTATAATTCCACCCACACATACAGAAATACGGTGTGAAAATTTTAGAAAAATCGGTTCAGTCGTTTTGTCGTCTTTAGGCTTCAAACAGGCCTCAAACAAAACAAATTTACATACATACACACACTCATACACACACATATACATTTGATTTGTTATCTCTAATTGTTTATATTGATTAAATCTATAAACGTAGCATGTATCATGTCGGTACGGCTTTGCAAAAGCGAGTTATAACTTTTGTTTGGCTAGATTGAGCATTTGGACCACTGTGCGATGAGGTTCTTAATATATACAAGAAGCTTTCTATTTCCATGAATAGTTTCCTTAATCTCTTGGAACTCAAATGTTGTAAGCTCTGGAGATGCAAAAACAAGAGCAGTCGAAACAGTCATATTATTGCAAGACTTTGGAGCGGGCATGATCCCTAAACAGATTACCTTTCTCAGCTCAATTATGTCGCCATTTAAGGTTCCTGGTAGAAACCTGAATAACTTAGTTTAAGTGTGGAATCAAGATTTTCCCAATATTTTGTAAGCAAAGCCGTTAAGTTTTCTCAGCTCCTTTGTGCTAAATCAGTTACTTTGTTAAGGTAATTTGCACTGTTCCTAACCTTCTCTTTTCACTAACCGATCTTTCTCTTGTCAATTTAATTGACGGTTAAAGCATACATCTTTGATTTAACTTATTTGAGAAATTTGAATTTATGGAAATGAAGCAACGAACCACTACCATCATTATGTTTTAATTCATTTCTCCTTTTCATTTCCAATTATGTACATACAACGTCATTAACTGTTGCGACTGAAGTATTTACGTTTGGCCTTGAGACAAAGTTAAAGATTGTGAACTCAACTGAAGAAATTAAGTAGTCTGCCAAGTACTGAATGAGCAATTTATAGGCATTGACAAGTGAATACAACTGAAAAATATGCAGACAAGTTAATCACCGGATATTAAATAAATTGCACTTGTT